>JAFIRS010001457.1:0-355995 GCA_018342105.1 Gonioctena quinquepunctata | reverse complement strand
GAATGTTTTCCAAAAGATATCCCCCCCAAAAAAAAAGAAAGTAACGATTACCTTCCCCCCTTTCAACAGGCGTTCCAAGAAAACGTAATTTCAACAAATGGTGCTGGAGGGCCCCCCAAGGTCACCTGTTTTGGACCCCCGGTTTCTTTGTTTGGGGCCTTTTAAAAAAACATTGTCTATGCAACCGCCGTTACAACCCGCGAAGACCTGGATTTTGCAGTAAGACGCGAAATTTTAATAGTATAATTTTAGCAATTAGCGGCTTCTTCAAGAAACAGCTATGCAGTTAAAGAAGGCATTGACGTTAATGGACAGCATTTCAAAAATTGTTGAAATTTTTTTTGTGAAAAATTTTTGATTTCAAAGCCCCCTTTAAAAAAAACTTCTTGTTAAATTAGAACAAAGTAATTGTATTATCTTTTTTTTTTTATCTGTTAATTTTTGGGTTGCATTTATCGCACATTTTATTAGCAGGTATGAATAAATTAATATTTTTTTATTATTATTAATAGTACTAATAAATGGTACCATTTACCAATAGGGTTTTCCATTTAAAAAAAATTGATTTTTCCCCCAAAAAATTGATTACGATTAACTTTATTTGCTCAAAAAAAACGCAATTTAGTTTTTTTCGGGATTTCGTTTTTTCTAGCATTAGACTTAATTTGGGAATAAATCGGAACCACCCATGGCACATTTAAAATTTGGAAAACTGAAAATTGAATTATCAACAATATTGACGTTAGGGTTTTTTTTGGGGATTCAAAAAAATTATGAAAATTTTCCAAAAATATAATAATATAAAAGGTGTTCTATTCAAAAATCGGAAGTTAAAAATTTTTTCCCCGGAAAAAACCCCGGAAAAGGAAAAAAAATCATTTGTAGGTAAAAAAGTGCCGCTTATTATGTATAGGGGATACCCCAAAATTTTCAATCAATTACCTTCAAAACAAAAAAAGGGAGATACGGGGTGTCCCAAAATCCTGTGACACACGGTATATTAAAAATTATAACTAAAATAAAAAAAAATCTGGACATATGCTGACGATACAGAAAATATTCACAGGGAAAAAATGGACTCAGACATACAAAAATAAAACAGGATTAAAAAACATAGGCTTATGGCTAAATATAAACCCTTTTGACTTAAATAAAAAAACTAAATTTATTTCCTTCACAATTGATAAGAAGAGATAAACCCGAAAAACTCAAAAAAGATACACTCTCCCAAATGTAAAATTTGGGAAACATCTTGTCCCTTTTGAAAATTGGGGGAATGTGACCAAATCAAATATCTTGGGATTATGATTGACCAGTATATGAAATGGGACGAACATGATTTTAACGTCACGAAAAGACTTAGACAATTAACCTAAAATTTTTTTTTGGGAGATTTTTTTAAAGGGGGAAAAAAATTTTGATAATATTATACCACTAAATTTGGCAGAATCGGTAAATACAATATTGCATTCCCGCTTGGGGTGGAATGTTTAATAACACTTTGCGTAGTCTTAAAGCTATTACAAAACACGATAATAAAAATTATATTTAGAAAACAAAGATTATTCTCAGTGAACATTTATATAAAGAAACAAACTTACTCAATGTCAAAATCTGTATGCATTTCCTGCCTTATATGGATATTCCATAAAAAACATTTTATACGAAACAGATAAAACTACACATACTAGATTTGCAAAAACCTGTGTCTAAACTATTCTTAATCGTAAATGTTTATATATATATATATATATATATATATATATATATATATATATATAATAGACTTGCATATTATGAAGATAAATAATACTAGCTCTCTTCTAAGGCTTTTCTCCTATTAAATCTTCTACTATCTGATTAGACAGTAAGGATATCTATATGTTATTATTAATGGTTAAATTCCATTTTTTTTCAACAAATTTTATATATAGTTCAATTTAAATTTGATATTATTTATTGAAGATTAATATTCAGTAAAAATTAATATCTAATAAAAATTTTTATGATTAATAGAAAAACCCTTAAAAATAAGTTTTAAAAAGCATCAAAACACAAAGATGTATATTCTTTTTCGGTCCTAAGCTGATCAATATAGTCCAGCTCGCCTCAGAACTGGTTTTTAAAAAAAAACCATTACGAATCAAATATAAAACTTTTTCATCAGTCAAAACCACAACTCTATTTTTTAATATATTTTGGGAAAAACCCTAAATTATAAATTATAATAGATATCCCCAAAAAAATATTTTTTTACTTTTTTTGTTTAGTTTTCTATTAAAAAACGTGTTCTTAAGTTTTCAAACTATTATTTATTTTCAACTTTATAGTTTTGTTCTCTAATTAAAACGTGTTCTTCAGTTTTTAAACTATTATCAATTTTTTAATTTTTTCAACTATTATTTTTAATTTTGAATAGAATCGGACCATAAACCCCAAAACTCGTCCCGCCATTTTGGAGCCCCATCTTGGAAATTTTAATTTTTTAAAAAAATAATCATAATCTCCCACCCCCAAAATACCAATTTTTAATAGGGTTTGGGCCATAATCCAAAACTCGTCCGCCATTTTTGGGGCCGTCATCTAGAATTTTCAATTTTCACAAAAGAATCATATAATTGGACCCCAAAACCCCCCCATACCAATTTTGGGAAAAGAATCGGTCCATAATCACAAAACTCGTCTACCATTTTGGAAACCATCTTGAATTTTTCAGTTTCTCTTACCACGAAAACCCCCAGATTTCCAATTTTGAAGCGAAATCGGGCCATAATCCAAAACTCGTACGTCATATTGGGATTTTTTTTTTTCAAACAAAAATTTTTAATGCATTGTCACCGGAATAATATTACACCTGCCAAATTTTTAATTTGGGACGACTGGAAAGGGTCAAAATCGCCCCAAAGGAGTCGGTTACAAACAAACGAAAAAACCCGTAAACTAATATAAAGCGTGTAAAAAAAAAAAGCATCCTCAAGTGGGAGTAAAACCCGGGGGAGTTTTATCTTCCTGAATCTGCTATTGAAATCGTCAATTGACAATGTTTGAAGTGACAGGTAACGGATCTCGACGGCCATTGATAAGTACGTTTGATCTTCGATTCTTTTCCCAACATGAATATTAAATTAGGGAAAGGAAAGGTTTCCCGAGTGGGTGTCGTTTCCCTATGTCCCAAAAATTTTTGGATTGGGGTTTAAAGCTTTGGCTGGGGATCATAAGGTCGGGGGTTTAAAAACCCCCTTTTGAGGATGCTTTTTTTTTAAATTTTAAATTTTTGTCCATTTATGTCAAAAAATTTCCCCTTTTTTTCATGTATTTTTTTTTCCCGGACACAATATTTCCACTTTCACATCATATATTTCTTGGTCTTATCGGTGGTTAGAGATCATCTTTCCGGGAATCTGCTTTGAAATCGTCAATTGACGATGATGTTAAAGTGACGAAAAACGGATCTCGAGGGCCCATTGATAAAAACTTTTTGATTTTTGGTTCATTTCTAACATGAATTTAAATTATGGAAGGAAAGGTTACGGTGGTGGGGTTTTCCTATGTCCTCAAATGGCCTTGTTTTTTAGAGCTTGGTTAAAGGATCATGAGGTCGTGGGTTCAACTCCACTTGAGGATCCCTTTTTTTTTTAATTTAATTTGCCCACATAAAAAATTTTTTTCCTGTTTTTTTTTTCCCCCCAAACCCCCAAAAATCATATATTTCAAATCTTATCTGGTTAAATCATTTTCCTGAATCTTATTAAACGTAAGGGAATGTTTTTAAATTGACAGGTAACGGATCCGAGGCCATTGAAAAGAAACGATTTTTCGTTTTATTTCTAAATGAATATTAAATTAGGAAGGAAAGGTTACGAGCGTTTTTTTTCCCCTATTTTAAAGGAAAATTTGGGGTTTGGGGTATGGTTAAAATCAAAGGTCGTGTTGACTCCCACGGGGATGCTTTTTTTTTTTTAATTGTCCACTATGCCAAAAAATTTCCCCTTCTTTCATCCCAACAAAAAGATCCTGAAATTTTTTCCCAAAAAAAAATTGCTGTTCCGCCCCCAAAATTTGGGACTTTCCATAGCTCTATTCCTTTTTCTTTTTAAAGATGTGGTTTTACGAGCGTGTGTCGATTCACCCTGTCCTCGAATGGCTCAGTTGGAAAGGGGTATGGTAAAATCATAAGGTCGTGGGTTCGACCCCCCCTTGAGGATGCTTTTTTCTTTAATTTAATTTGTTCACTATCCCAAAAAAATTTTTTTTCCCCCAATAATGATCCGAAAATATTTTAAAAAAAATTGGTTTTGACCTGGGGGTTTTTTTCCCTACGGCAATCTGATTCCCCCCCCTTTTTTAATGATGTGTAAAAAATTTGGAAAAAAGCATTGTTAATTTTTTGGGTTTCAAAACACTTTTTCCCGGGGGGCTTACATAATCTGAATCTGGTTTTCTAGTGCTACGAAGAAAATATTTAATGGAATGTTTCTGGAAGGAAGTATTGAACGTTCATGTGAAACTAGTTTTTTTTTACATCATTCCAAATCGGGAATTTTTTTTCATGCAAGAAATTGAAAAAAAGGGGAAAATATCACTATTTTAAAAAAATACTATCCCCCCCCTTTTTCCCTTTTTTGGGGATATTTTGGATAATTTTTAAAAACCTTTTTTCAAAGATACCATTTAAAATATACCCCCAAAAAAAAATTTTTTTTGGGTTGATCGATATTTCCCCCGACCCAGGATCATCAAAAAAAAAATTTTTCTTTCGAGATGTTACGTTTTTTTTTTTTTAAAATTATTATATTAAGATCGTGGAGTTGCTTTCTTTGTTATTCCCCCTTAGTTGCATCCAAAGTTGGGGAAAAAAACGGAAAATTGGTTTTTTCATTTGGGTTCCCAGACATCGTCATTATCCATCTATCAGTGGAATTTTTTTCTAAATATGGATGTTTTATATCGAGAAGGGCAAAAGGGTTTTTTTTGGAAACAATGTCATCATAAAAAAATTCCCCAAAAAAATTTAAAAAAAAGACAATTGAAATAAATGTTTAATTTTTTGGATTCACAATCAAACATAATGATGAGTTTTTTATAGAAAAAAAAAGCAAAAGGATTAAAAATCCATCGATTTTAAAATCTATTTATTCCTTTTTCAGAAAAACATTCATTCAGCCCCCCCCCTTTCCTGGGTTCTACCAGTGGGGTACTTTTTTAAAAAATTGATCACCCCCCGGGGGGGGTTTGACATCCGATTAATTTTGGGGAAAAAATGGAAAAAATTTATTTTATCTTTTTGGGTTCCCAAAAACATCAGTCATTATCCATCTATCAGTTTTTTTCTTAAAAAGGATTTTTTTTATCGAGACATGAAAAGGGTTTTGGGAATCTGGAAACAATTCATCAAAAAAATTTCCCAAAGAGTTCAATATTAAGACGGGTAAGTAAATGTTTCATATTTGGTTCACAATCCATAAATGCAGTTTTTTTATAGAAAAAAAAAAAAATTGGGGTTCAATATCGATTTTTAATCTAGCCCCTTTTTTTTTTTTAAAGGGTTTTATTCACCCCCCAAACTCCTTGGATTCTACTTTGGGTACCATGGGAACGTTGCGGGGGAAAAATTTGGCCCCCCAGATCGCATGACCCTTTGGGTTTCCCTTTTTAAATTCCCCCAACCGAGTCCCTACTGGTAGGCTCGTCGGGTTTTTTGGCGGACGTCGGGTTGCTGCTGGTAAAATAAGTATCTAGATTGTGTGATAAACCCAAAAAAAAATTATGTGATGAGACTCCCTTCAACCATAAAATGTTGAAAAGGGCCTCACAACGGGGGATAGTCCATTTTTTAAATTTTTAATTGCTTTTTTGAAATATTTTGCTTTCAATGCATTTATTGTAAAAAAATTTTATTTGAAAATTGAAAGAAACTCTTTTATTGAAAATACAATATAAATTTTTTTCGGGGCCCAGGTACGGTATGGGGATTTTTGGGGCCCCCCACATAAATTAAAAAAAACGAGTTTATCAGAAAGAAACATTTGACAAGTTTTTAAATATGGGTATGTTTGGATTTTAGGTAAAAAATTTAACGTTCTGCGGGATTTTTGGGAAAATAGTTTTTTTTCCCCCGGAATTCCCTTTTTTGCAATTTATTTGCTTTATGTGAAGAAAACCTTTTAAAAATTGTTTTTTCCCCTTTTTTTGGGTTTTAAAATTTTTATTTTAAAACACAAAAAAGATACTTTTGAATAACGGCCCTAATCTTCAGAAGACCAAATCCAAAAAAAAAAGGATTTAAGCTGAAGTTTTTAGGGAAAAAGGGGTTTTGGCCCCCTCCCCCAAAGGAAGTTGAACAGCTTCTCCGGGGGCAAAAAAAACTTGAAAGGGGGTTACGGAATGCTCACCGCACATTTTCCCTGAGGTATCCCCCAAAAAATATAGATCAAATAGTGAACTGTCCCATTACTACGAAAACCTGCTGAAACTGAAAAAACCAGCACTGTTTTGCAAAGGTTTAAAAAGGGGGGTTCCATTAACGCCCTTTTAAAAGGGGATTTTAGCCCCCAAAAACTGATATTTTTTGGGGGATTTTTGGACCCCAGGTTTCAAAAAAAAAAAGGGGGTGATGTAAAAAAGATATTATAGTCAGGCTTCACTTGAAGTACCACACCCCCAAAATGGCCCCCGGTTTGGGGTGTGGAAAAGGGGAAAAATCAAAAATTTAGGATCATATAATACCCCATCCCTTTTTGAGATCAGGGACAAAAAAAGTTGAAAAAGACAGAATCATCAGTTCCATATATCCCCAAACCCAAAAACCCCCAAATCAAAAAGTAGAAAAAAAACAGGTAGAAGAACTAAAACATATCCTAAAAAAAAAAAAAAACATTTTCATTAAAAAATCCAACGAAAAAAAATGAAAAATGGGGCCCCAAACTGCAGATAGTGCAATATCTTAAAAAAAGTTGGAAAAGGGGCGTTAGGAAACAAAAAATTTTTTGTCAAACATTAGCTTATAGACTGCCCCAGATCGGGGAATTAAAAGGGGTATCCACCGAGAAAATATCTGTGGATGAGGAATTTCCCCATTATTTTTGATGTTGGGGTTTAAGAGAACTGATCAAAGTGGATTTTGAGGGGAAGGGGTGCCCTTTTCCCCTGGGGAACAGTTTAATGTTTTGTTCGGGGTGTATTTTTTAGCTGAAAAGAAGTTTTTAGGTATGAAAAACCCCCCAAAAGGGAAAAAGTCTTCATCTGGAACGCATTCCATGATACTGATGTTTGGGGGGAAAAATGTTTTTCAATATAACCCCCCAAAAAAATAAAAATTTTTTTCTTTTTAAGGGAAACACACTTTAATTCACCAGGTAATCGATATCCATTTTGGGGTTCTTGTACATAGTTTGGGTCATAGCATAGGGGGGAAAAGGGTTTGTGAGGGTCTGGTGCCAAACCCCATGGAAGTTTTGGGGAAAATTAAAATTAAAACAGGAGATTCGCAATATTTTTCGATTGGGGGTTAGGGTATCAGTCATAGTTTTTAAACAAAGGGGCGTCTTTTTCCCCCCCTTTTGGGATGGAAAAATTTTACCATTTTCCGGGTTTCATGGTAAAATTTGAGGTTTTTAGATAGAGCCCCAGCTGCAAAAAAAGGGGGAATGGGGGTTTAAAATTTTTTTAAACTTTAGAAAATTCCCGGGACCCAGGAAAATTCAGTGATGAAAAAAATGCAAATGGTTGCCTATCCCCGGCCGGGGTTGCCTAGAAAATAAGTCACTACCGATTGTCGAATAACCTTCTGTGGGTTTTCAGAGAAAAGAGAATTTTTAGAAAGTTGTCATTACCCGGGAAAAAAAAATATGGCTTCAAAAAGGTAAGGGGGGGCCAAAATGGGTATATCATCTAACATCCCGGGGTCTATGATGCCTTGGGCCTCCAAAGCAATCGACACCGTTTACCATGAAAAAAACCCCCAACAAATCTCGAAAAATAAAGAAAGGGGGGCCCTAAAATTTTTTGGGGGGAAAAAAATGGTTGAATAAATGGAACACCAGTGATCAAAATGGCGTACCCCAAAAGGGAACACCGGGCCCCCCTTTTATTCCAAAATTTTAAGAATATTTTTTAAGGGAAAAAATGGGCAATCTTATCGGGTTTTTTATTAAAATGAATGGGCCCTAAACAACCAAAGAAAAAACAAGGGAAAATGACTTTGTTGATATAAAAATTGGTTTAGGGAATTTTCCATGGGGCCAGCTATCACACCCCAAAAAAAAAGGTTTTTTTCAAGAAAAAGAGAAAAAGACTTTTTTTTGTTATCCTGGCCTAGAATACTTATTTTAACATGTATTTTATGTAAACCTATACAATTTCATTGATCAGGGGGTGTTTTATGGTTTTTTTTGGGTTTTTGTACACCTGACGAGTAGCACTGATGAACCTAATTAAAGCGTTTTTCTACGATTAAAAAATTATTTTATGCACGAAAAACAATTTTTTTTCATCGATTAATCGATACGTGCACACAGCCCCCTTTCTTATAACAAACTCACACCAAACCGGGATAAGACGGAATACCTTTTTTTTTATTTGAACCCAAAAACTTCCCTTTTTTTGGGAAATTAACCAATTCCTAAAAAAAAATATCTGGGATTGAAATCGCCCCGACCCACGATGGGACAAAAAACGAAATATAATTAAAAAAAAAAAGGGGGGAAAATACTTGAAGGTTTTTTCTAGACAATTACCATTATAGTCTTATATTATGATTTTTTAAATACAACGTCTTACTGAATCATAGGATGGGAGGGGGGTTCCCTTTTTTTAAAAAAGTTGAATATGATAATAGATGGATTTTTGAAACTATTTTGGGAAAATCCAAATATCCAAGTGAGGGCATTCAGAAAAACCAAGGTAGGGATGTTAGATAGCTGCCAAATTTGTTGCCAATATAAAGAATAATAAATCCCACAAAATGGTTGATCACAAATAGGCCAATCAATAGTGTTTTTCGCCAATTGATTCAAAAAAAATTTCCGGGGGAAACCCCGGGCTTTCCATCATAAAAAAAGACGGTCCGGGTTATATCTTGTTATGTTTTTCCCCAAAAAAGTGCATTTGTTAAATTTTTGGTTGAACAAAAAAGCAAAAATCTTTTTTTTTTTTTTTTTTGCTTGTAACATAAAAAATAATAAAAAAAACTAGATGACCCATGGAAAAATTGTAGAGAATTAAAATACGAAGGAAATAAGTGCAACTTGATGGGGTTATTAGTAAAGGGTTAAAAAAATATTCTTTATGTGGGGAAAAATTGGGGGCTGTAAATCAATAGTTTTGGATAATTGCAATCTGAATTTTTTAACTCACTTTTTGCAGAGAATTTATGGTTTGATTTCAATTTTCTAAAAAAAATTTAAAAAAAAATACCCCAAAAAAAAATATTTCTTTTTTTCTTAAAAAATTTGCGAAAATTTTGGGTTTTCAATTCCCCGAAAAAAAATTTTTATCAATATTTTTGGGTTTCCCTTTTTTTTCAGTGGAAAAAAAAATTTTCAAAAAAAAATTTTCCCTTTTTTGGAAAATTTTAGGATTAGCTGGGTGGTTTTTTTTTTTCCGTGTCTACCATTTTGTGGTTCAATTTTTATTGAACCTTTTGTGAAAATAGGGGTGTATTGTTTTTTTGATTTTTTTCTATTTAGTGGAGAAAATTAAAAAAGGGCCCAAAAAACCAAAAATGTAAGAAAATGGCCGGGGGGAAAAAAAGGGGGGGGGAGCGGGGGGAATTAAAAGTAATACAAGCGCGCCGGATGAATCTGCTCCCCCCCGAAACCGCTTTTACACTTGTTTCGGGCATGTTTTTTAAAATATTTTTCCCCCTTTTTTTGCAAAATTCAAACCCAAAAAAAAAAATCACTTTTTGTAGTACCCCTTTAAAATCTTTTTGAAATATTGAAATCGGGCCACTTTTGGAGCATCCGCGCTGCAATAAAAAAACTTTAAAATTTAGATTGAATTTTGCCCCAAAAAAATGATCCAGTGCCCAACCACACAAAAGTTTTATCAACATCATGTCGTGGACTGCACCGACGATCAGATCATGAAAAAAAACCGCACCGCACGACTGCACGACGCACCGACGACGATCACGATCACTGACCGACTGCACTGACGACGCACTGCACCGCACTGCACCGCACGCCCCCAAAGCACCGACCGCACCGAAAACCCCCCCGCACCGCACCGCACCGCACCGCCCGCACCCACCCCCCCCGCACCCCGCACCGCACCGCACCGGGACTGCACTGCACTTTTTCCCGCACGACGCACCACCGAATCCACTGCACGACTGCACTGCACGCTGCACGCACTGCACTGCACTGACGCACCGAATCACTAAAAAAACTGCACTGCACTGCACTGCACCACCGCACTGACGCACTGCACGATCTCAAAAAAAAGGGGGGTAATGAATTTTCTGAAAAACGACCGTTTTTCTGGTTTTTTTTATTTTAAAACCGACACAACTTTTCCAAAAGGATTAGATTGTTTTTTTTACAAGCAAAAAAAAAAAAAATAGTTTTTTTAATTTTAAATTTTCCAAAAAAAAACTTGGGGGGGAGGGGGCAAACTGGATATAACTACAGGCCCTTTTTGTAGATGGTGTAGTCGGTTTCCCGATAGTATTTTTCCCAAAAAAACCTAGATTTCAAAAAAAGACACCAAAAAAGGGCTACCAAGACGGAAAAACACGTTAACGGTGCTCGAATCAGTTGGGCCCGTTCTTTTTTAGCCATTGACGAATTGATAGTTTTCTATGTATAAAAAAAAAAAAATTTGGGGGCCCACTTTTTAAAAAAATGTTTTTCAACCAAACCTTTTTTTCCCAAAAATGAAAAAATTTTAATAAAATTATTAAATTCAAGAATGTGGAAATATGTGAAAAAGTTCACTTATTACTGTATTGCAAGTACTGGAATTAGTGTTAATTTTTTTATCTTCTGTATTTATGTATAACAAATCTGACTATAACCATATGATGATGCTTTCCCAAACGTATTTTACCGAAAACCACAAATTATACCGTATACCGATATTCTATTGCTCCTGAACATGAAACCCATTCAAATACAAGAGAATATTTTACCTTCTAGTTTAACAATGAAGATAAGTGCCTGTAAGTGGAATAGATAGAAAAGTCGAATTAAACTGTTTTCTTACATAAAGGGTTATTATAAATTGAACCAGAAAATGGGTAGATCTCGAATTGAAAAACAACTACTTTCCTGGCGAAATACCATAGAACGTTGGATGATATTCACCTGAAAATCCATGCATACTTCCATATAATATCAATGTATTGAATGCGATACTTTCTTTCGATAAGCTCGATTATGTTTAATTTATGTCGTGTTCACTAACAATCCGCGTATTACCGGTTTTACGGAGCTTCTTGGCCCTCATCAGTACGGAGTAGTCAACCAGATCTACCATTTCTGGTTCAATTTTTTGAATCCTTTTATGTGAAGAAAACCGTTTAATTCGATTTTTCTAGTTTAACAATATTATATATTCACTTACATACAATTCATGTATCAGAATTTCGTTTCAAGTGAGGATCGCATTTTTGACCCTCATATATATATATATATATATATATATATATATATATATATATATATATATATGTGTGATTTCACTAGATAAAGTTTTTTTTTCTTACTTCATAACATTATATTCTCGGTACCCAAGTAATATTTAAAATTGTTTGTCATATATCTTTTGTGGACGCATCGATGTTATTCAACTTTCATCATTCTGATGTATAACTATTTTTTTTATTCAAAAAATTTAAATTTTTGGTGGGTGATGGCGCCCGCGCAAATTTGGATGATGCCCCAACCATCGCATCATCCTGTAATTCTACCTTCAAATTTACCTCAATATCTTCACCTCTAATCTATTACAATGACATCATCGTCCGAGGGCTATCATGATGACATCATCATTATCGTCCGGAAATCCTGATGACATCATCTATCATCACTAACAACGCTGGCCCCCCACCGGTTTAGTCGCCGGCCGTCTGCGTCGGTTTTCGGAAATGCATTAAGTCCCCCCCACTCATCCTGCTCATTTCTTTCCCCGCATCGCTCACACAGTCGCAGAACTGATTGCAAACATGGTCTTCGTCCATACCTTCCTCATCGCTGAAACCAATCGTCATCTCCATGAAATGATCTTCTATCTATGGTTGATGACGAAGATGACTCTGAATCAGAGTCAGGGAAATCCAATCTGGAGGTCCAAGTTGTCTTCCATATCCATATGGCCCACTAGTAGAGCTAATCTCGACTTGGATGGGACCATCATCCACTGGTAACAAACTTGGTGGTAGAAACACACCTTTTTAAAACATATTCACTCAGATCAGCGAGCTTTAGTTACACCTGACATGATGATCAGGGAAATGAGGAGATGATCGATGTCAACACTATTTATATCATTCAGAGTGGAGGGATTTTCAGGAGTGGGAATGAAGTGCATAGAGGTGTGCTTGATTTTCGAGTTTCAAAATTCTAAGTCTCCCAATTTTTTAAGAATAAATTGTAGACTAAATGATATATTATTTCAACATTGATCATTCGCTTTAAAGAAGGGAAAATTAATTCGAGCTCAGACATGTTAAATTATTTGAATGATTCAGAAAAATCTGTTTTGCATTGAAACCAATTTCACCATATGCAGAAATGTTTATTGTTTGGAAGTAGAAAAATTATAGGACTTTATTAGGAAGGTAATTTATTCAAAAGGTCAACATCATAATAAATTTGTATTTAAAAATATACAATATATATATATATATATATATATATAACAATCATTCCTGATCCATTATTTCAAATGGAAACTAACTATTGCAATAGCAACATATATCTGCCAATTTCACCTGAAATAATGGAATTTTGCAGCAGTCACAAAATTTCATCTCGATGTCTCTCAACTTCCTCCTCAGGTGTAGATCAATGCCGTACCGCTGATGGAAATTGATCATTCCGCTGAATGTGGAGAAACACTCAAAACACAAATCCGCCATCCCATTCCTCGTCATCACCTCTGTTATACTGTAGTTGACACTGTACAGGATATCCTGGTGAGCTATCGATGCGGTATTGATCACCCTGCACTCTGGACAACACCTCATCCAGGTCATCGAAGACGTCATCTCCTAACCCCTCATCATCAGCAGCCAAATGATCGTCTTCGTCTTCGTCTTCGTCAGCCAATGCTCCCTCATCGTTGGCGGGGTTCCTGCTGCTGCTGGTTCTACCTCTGCAGCATCTGCTTCACCTGCAGCATCTGCTTCTGCTTCTTCCATGAAGCCTGCTTCCTCTTGAATATTCAATTCTTCCATCATGTTGACCAAAGCTTCTTCAACGGCACGTTTTGAAACACATTTGATAATTCTAAACAAGATACAAGTTTTCGAATGAAGTCCTACCATTGAAGGATTTAATTTATATTATTTTGGTCTCAATCCACTCCAAGAAACTCACACATATCGAAACTAGAAGATGAGTCGTAGAAATAACTTCAATATCCCCTCCCAAAACATGCACAGTCACCTAAGGCGTGTAAACATCACCCATCCTGCATATTGCCAGCGCATGCGCTCTATGGACTCCTCCTCCCGAAGAGTGGGGAAAAGGCATAAAACTACGAGTGCTGGATCAGAACAATCATTCCTTCGACTCTGCTCGCTGGTATCTATCTAACATTTTTAGCTTTGTTTCAGATTTTCATCATGAAGAAATCCACCCCATCGCAGGATACTTCCGCTGCACTGACAATTATGAATATCATGGCTTTGGCTCGCCCTGGAGTAGATGGTGATGAACGTGATAGTCGATGAAGCTAGTGTGGCGGGACCATCCCAAAGAAGGTGGAGTGATTCAGGATGATAGATTATCACAATGTTCGAATGGAATAACCCATTGCCAGCTCTTTTCTCACCCGTACCATCCCTGAACGACGCTGGACCATCGAGGTTGAGCATGAAGCGCAGGTGTTCGGATTCCGATGACGAATTCACCACGAGACCTCCTTCGGTGAAGCAACTAACCAAAAAGCAGGCTCCTATAAAGGCAAAAGTCTCCAAGAGAGGATCTGCCAAGTGTTCGGGACTGCAGAAGTTTAAGGATGGTGTGAGGAAATACAACCCATACGCCATGCCAACTGCACTTGCCGCCAGTAATAGGCGGCAGCGAAATCTGTACGACAAGCCATCGTGGTGGAATCCCTAGCACCGGTGGCGGCTAAACCGATCGATGGTAATTATCGTAGACCATCTGTTGCTTCAGCTGAACCTATACCAACATCGTCCAAGGTCGAAGGTGGGAAAAGAGTTGGAAAGTCGAATCCATCATCGTCTTCAATTCCAGACATTGCATTGTCCTTTAGTCAACAAATGGAGGAGATAATGGATAAGGCTGGACGGGAGGTCGAACGTTCTCGTTCATCTTATGACGAATTGAGGCAAGTTCAATTAGAATATGATGAACACCTTCGACGAACTTCAAATTGAAGAACGAATGGAAGAATTGGAAAGAATTGAATCCCAATCGCAGAGGCTCAATATCAGCGAAATTTAGCATTGTTTAAATTTTATGAGGGTGTATATAAGGAACATCGTGATAAATATCTCAAATAATGTCTAATAATGTTTAGTTGATAACTTTGAATAGTGTTGATTTTCCTAGACTTCATAAAGCAGATTGGAGTGTACATTTGAATTATTGGTTGGTCACACGGGATGGTGGTGGTGGTGGTGGGATTCTTCTGCTTCATGAAGTCTTTTTATTATCATATTTGGAAAAATATACTAATATCACTAATATTTTTTCTTACAGATCATTAGCTACAAATATTGTTGGTATTGAGATGGTGAGATAGTTGACTTGTAATTTATTTTCTATGGCATTTTTCTGGTCTGACGAAATATCGATTAATGTTCTGAAAGTTGTCACTCAAAGTTTGAGTGTATTCCATCAAATTCTAAATAAAACACACAATTAAGCATCTTTTCCAATTTTATTTCTTTCAAATAACACACAAGAAAACAGATGTTTTTAACTACATTATATATTTTTACATATACTGAGGATCTTCAATGACATGTTGGGTTGGCAACCAGGCGGTGGGAACATGCAATAATGCTTGATAAGATGTCCTTCCATGAGTGGATGAATTTTTCTTTTCCAACGATTCAATTCTTTTTAATACAATGTCCACTGCTGATTGAACGGATGCTTGTACAGCAGCAAGAGTAACTTCCTTCGTGTCTGTTATTTGATTGTCGAGATATGTGAGGGTTACACAATCGCTCGCATCAATTGGATCACCAACATTCCTCAATCGTTTGCCCTGCATATCATAGTCTCCATCTTGTGTGTGCTTTGAACCAACACCAGTAGGTCTATGTATGATTGAAGTATGATTACATTTCCTCTTGCGACCAAATTTATCTATAACATTACTCATCTTGCTCACTAACATGGATAAATTCACACTGATCATTGTGACAAAAATCTAAAGATATATAAGCCTCTATCCGGACGAATTAACATATATGAAATATCAGACATATATGAAATTCTAATATAAAAGTCATCTCAGATATATAGAAATGAATCTACGTCCCCTCAATCTAGCGGTCAAAAAATTTTTCGAACCGCGAATTAAATTAATTCGCGGCCGCGAATTAAATTGATCCGCGGATCAATCCGCGAATCGAAGAAAAATTTAATCCGCTCTAGATTTAATTTTATCTCGATCCGCGAACTAATTTAATCTGCGGCAACGAATTAATTTAATTCGCTGGTTGATTTTTTCGTATCCGCGAAGCGATAATTTGCACAAATTTCTGATTCGCGGACGCAGATTGAAATTGAATTATTTTGAGGATTCACTACCCCTATTCAAAATAAAACACAATAGTATGCCTCAATACTTTTATTTTCTCATTACTTATGTCAATGCTATATATATATTAATTATTTTAACAACTCAACTATGCATTTTCCAGTTAACTTGAGTATTGCGAATGATATTATTCAGTTATTTCTGCACTCAATAATGCGATTAAATAATCCAATCTACTTTCGGAATTCATGCCATATTCTTGAGAAAAAGATTTAACTATGTGATTACATATACGAATAGTTTCATTGGGATCGCACTGATAGAACTCAATGTCATTGTGACCCCAAGGGAGGGTTTGTGTTGTATTGGGAATTATGAATCTTTTATCATCATCATATGATAGTGCTACTTTATTTTCCAATTCCGTATACATATCATGTGAGATGCTTCTGAAAGAGTTCATCTTCTGAAAATTTTACCACCATTCTCAACTATTTTCTTGTAATCCTCCAATGTCAATTGATTCTTTATCACAGATCTCTTCACCCTTTGGCTCTCTTTACTTCTGTTGCTAGAGATTGAACATAGTATGCTTTCCACCTGTACCATAAAACTAATTATTGGATCATTGGGAAACTCATCTTTGAAATTACCCAAGACTGAATTTATTTACAGGTATGCCGAATTCATTATGTTCGATGTAATTAGATGTGTCGAATCTATTTATATTATGGTGCTGATGAAATCATAAAATTGTCGAGTATTTACTTTCAGAATTAGAATCTGTATCGGTGTAGAGCAGAAAGCATTCTGACCGAATTCTTTCTTTATACATCCATAGAAAAAATCGTACATCACAGTCTTGGATAATTCCAAAACACAGAATCCCAAATACAGTGGTTTGTCGTAATACACTTTCACTTTACCCATTTGAATCGCAACGAAATTTTCATTAAAATTGTGCAACTTTTGAAGTTTGGTCGTGCAATCAGAGCGCCCGCTCCCATACTTCTGTGAGCATTCTGCCAATGTGTAACAAGCCTCACATCGATCCTATTGTCAGCGTTTTCCATCGTTTTGCCAAACTGCATTGTTCATCAACTTATAGAAATCTTTCTCAGACTTATTATTAGATCTATTACGCATTTGAGTGTTGAGATCGATGTAAAGGCTTCATCAACATGACTGCTTGAATCTTAGGATTCTATGAGTATACATAACAATCAAACCATTATTGACAGCCTGTTTCAAGTTTTATAATGAACCACATACTTTCGCTTATCATTCAAATTTGGAATCAATTTTGGAATTTTGCTTTTAGGAATTTGGTGGCACTATACTTTCTACCAGAAAGGAAGGTCGGAATGTTTATCGTGCAATTCTTGAGGATAATGTATGTCAACTTCAAGGACATATCCATATGGATCATTGTCTGCCACAGCCATAATGTCTAAATTTGTGATTTCTTCTCGAGTTAGCCAAGTGAAATCAGATGTAGGTAATGGTTGTGACATACTATGTCCATATAAATTTGTACATCAAATATGAAATGAATGATGATTGCTCATTGGGATCGAAATCAGGCAGAAACTATTATTTGCTATATGCTTCCTATCGCTACATTGACTAATACCTCCACGGATGCCTTTTTGAAAAAAATTATTATATCAATGTCAGTTAGCAGTTCAAGTTCAATATTTGTATATTTCAACATTGCATCCCAAGATAATCAGGTGCAGTATAATATTGAGCTGGATCCCAAATTATATGTATCTAAACAAATCCGTCTAAAATTCTCGAAAATACCACATAGTAGTAGGACATCAGATTTTAAATATAAATCCGAATATTCTCCAAGACTCGTACATTCAAATAGTGCCCAAACACGTTTCGGCTCTCATTTAATCTTTCTCTGATACATTTTCCTCATTCAAATTGTCATAAAACTGATTTTTTGTCGGTAAATTAGGATGATCCCAAATTTTTTGATGTTGTCCACAAAACTATATGGGAAAACACCTTTCTGCCTCATTAAATTGAATTTTTCTTCATCAGGAAAACATTTTAACATCTCTACACATTGCTTATCACTCAAATTTGCACCCAACTTTTTCTAATGAACTTGACATGAACTTGAAGCTATCTATAAATCTCATTTTCAAAAATTTTTCTTAATTTTTCCTTCTTTACTTTGATAGCTATGTTGTAGAGATGTTTTGTAAACGAAATGTATTTTTCCTTAGTTTGGGGAATAACATCAACCTTATCCTTTTCCTCATACAATTCTTTAATGAACATATGGCAATCATAACCACTCATATTATGGCATATAATGGGGATGAAATTTGGTATTTTGAAATTCAAATTACAGGCAGAGTGCGCTGCTGGATATCTTTTTCCCCCCGTGAGATGGCGTGATCTCTGACTCTAACATCCCTTCTGTGAAGGTTTTTCACATATACCACAAGTGGTGGCATTATGAAATTCCCTTCCTCTTCTGGGGTTTGTTTAGTCATTGGTTTGACATACCTCAAATGATTATTATATATATTCCTTAAATCTTCTTCTATCCGCATTGTGAAAACTTTTGCCGCATCAGCACCTCTATATGAAACAAATTTCGTTAATTTATCATCAAAGGAACATTTTATCAGATAAGCAAATGAGAAAGCTTCGTGTTGGAAGGTTCTATTCGTGTACGCGAGTTCAGGATTCGGGTTCGGTGGTTTGTATAGGCTTCAGAATCGATTCAAAATCTGCATATACTACAAAAGGTTCATTCATTTGTCTTTCGAAATTTTCAAACATTAATGTATTTACCGTAACCATTTTCCCAAATTTATTTATTCTGAAATCAGTTTGCGGTACTGTTGTACATACATGATTACAATCGTGCATCTGGTGACGCAACAGTAATCGCTCATTCGAAAAATTACAATAAACATCCATCACAGAAATATTTTTGTGTTCATGAGCTGAAATTTGACATTGACACCAATCTTGAGAGATCTTTTATCCAACAATATGACTATTTCCCACCTCATCTGTGATAAGCAATAAATTGACATGTCTTCTGAGTTTTCTCTGAGAGTATCGCAAGGGCCCAATCCCCTCATATTTGACTCTCTTATTCTCAATCTCAGATTCCAAACCATAAACATTGACTGAAATATCATTCAAATACTCAAACATTTTATATCGCGTAATTTTACTGGAAAATCCATACCTGTTACATTCAAGACAGTCTCATAATGTGGATAGGATGACACCTCCGATACATTATTATTAGTGGGGAATAATGCAGATGTCACGGCCCATGCAAAGCAGCATTGGTCTTCATTTTTATGTTGACAACCCCTTTTCTCCTCTCAATGAATTCGGGAAGTTTCATGTATGATGATCCGCCAAGTGGACTGTATTTGTTTATGTTCACCTCAAGGAACATAATTTTCTCGCAACTCCATCCTGAAAAATTACTTTTATTAAACCTTTCATCATTTGCACAATTATAACTACAAACCTGAATCACGCTCCTCAAACTCCGTACTTTGGGCAATTATAATTTCACGAAACGCATCCAATAATCCATTCAAATCAGTTGATCGATCTGCTATACGATTGGGAGAATTGAATGATTTTATATCTGTCAATTCCTGTGTTTGAATGACCTAACTTCCAAATACTTCCATGTTGTCCTTGATGGAGTTGTGTAGTTTGATGTTTTTTTCCAATAACTCGAGTACTTTGGGCTTAATATCGTTGAAAGAAGGTTCATACTCTGTATACATATTCTCACTAGATACTTGTAGCTGGAAATGCGACACTTGAATGCATTTTAATGAGGTGTACACCACCTCCCAAGTGAACACATGAATTCGTCCTGTGTGCGAGTGTTCTATTGTGAGAGTTGACTTGACAATATGGAAATGTCACATTACAACAATTACATGTATAGAGTGGTGCAGGTGGTGAGTCATCGCCATTGTTCAATTTAACTCGTTTCACTGAAGGACCTCCCTGGCAAGTTTCCCGTTGATGTCGACGAAGATTATCACTACGGGTGAAAGCTCTACCACAATCACACGAATACATTTCACCGACTTGTTTTCAATAGCTCACTGGAAGACACTGATTCGAAATACTCTCTCCTGGAATATTTCAGTGAAATACCCCACCATACAACAAGTCCGATGCGATGCGCAATCTGTATGGATTTTGAGGAGATTCTCTTGATATTCAACGCACTCATCAATACTCGCAGTTCACTCTTAGCTCTCTCACAGGACAAACGCCCTCCTCGCTTGGAGAGTACAAGGATTCATGAAGGTCATGACTACACAGAATATGTATGCCTACACCACAACTTTAGTCAAGGTCAAACAAACATCGAGATCAAATCTTAAGGTTGCCGAAACAATCCCAACATCAAAACTCAAGGTCAAATCTCAAACTCAAAACTTAATGTTATGAATCTCAAGGTCATATTCAAGGTCAAAACTGTAGTCGAATCTCAAAGTCGACCAAACCCAATGTCAAAACTCAATGACAAATCTCAAAGTCAAATCTCAAGGTCAAACACACACACACTGCACACCTGCAACTATTCAAGGTCACACGTGACGTCATAGTGGTGGGGGGAGAGCCAGAACCGGCTTAAATCTCCTACTGTTGCTCTAACTGGAAAAAAAGTGTGAACTGTGATACTATGATACACACAGGTTGTGTGAAGTACTTGAAAAATGTTGTTGATATCGACAATAATCAAATAATATCACTGTTGGAAAAGAGTTGTTGAAATAACAAAAAATGAGAAATCCAGGAGGTCCACTAGTATTATTGGTGGAATAGGCAAATTTCAATATTGACGATGTTCACATTTACACATTTGTGGCTTTCACACACATTTTTGCTACTTAACGAATTCAGCAAAGTAAATGCCACAATTAGACTGTAGACGATTTTACAAAATCAGTAGTGCATTAACAACATTCAGTTGCTATTTTTTCACATTTTTTTTGTTAAGCTGACCCAAAAATGTTTTTACAGTGAAGTTATTAATTTACTTTTTTCAATGAATTAACATAATATTTTAGTGAAGTTAACATTGTAATATTGTCGATTCCTTTACTAGTTTTCATCATGCATAAACTGACAAGAAGTAATTTGTAAACCTCATGCTGTTGGACTCTCATTCTCTTTATGTTGTTGTTGAAATAAAATTTTGTCGATTCTTTTCTTTAAGTTTTTCATACTACATAGAAAAAAGTTTTATTGTCTTTTATTTCTTGTCAAAACATAAATAATATTTTTTTCAAATGACGTCAATTAGTATTCACTGTCACTTTTTTTTTTGTGAAAATATCTAATATCTGTGGTAATATAGTTTTTCAGGAGGGATGGTTTGATTAATCAAGAATATATAACATTAGAATATTTCAATGCTTCTATTATAAAAAAATCAATACTCTATCATAATAAATAACAGTTGAATGTCGATAAAATGAACTTATCATCATTATGTGAAGAAATGTACAACTGAACATAAAGTAACACAATGAGTGAATGCCAGCTTTATAATCCCTTGGTGGATTAATATAAAAAAATACTGTATTATAATAAATAACACTGCCGCGTGAAGATAAAGAGCAGTAAGGGCAAGAATGAAGATTTTGAGTTTGCTAATTTATATTTTTTTTACCCGACTGCGGCGAAACCCAAAAAGACAGTTATGTGTTTGACCTGTATGATACCGTCCTTTTGACTTTGCCGCAATCGGTAAAAAAAAATATATAAATTGGCAAACTCAAAATCATTTTTCATGCACTAACTGCTCTCTACCCTCACGCGGCAAAAGAGTTGAATGCCGAGAAAATAAAATTAACACAGGTACTGAGTAATAAAATGTTATAACACCGAAACAAAATGTTTGCCTAAATTCACAATGCAAGTCTCTATACCAAAATAATTTCATATTTCTGCACAATACAATGAAAGTTCTGTTTATATGGCAAACTCAAATCATATGCAACCAGATGCTTCAGATTTTTAAGACTTATCAACTTGTAATTGAATCTTTCTGATGCTTCTACTATGTAAGATTGAGATTTGTCATCAAAGCATTTTGTAAACCAACACTCACACAAAAATATTGGGTTATTAGTGGCATGAGCACAAATTGCAAATATTTTACAAAATATAGGGCACATGTATTGACTCATTTCAGTAGTCACAAAACTGTTGAGCCTGAACTTACTCCCGAAAGCTGTTACACTTTTAGTTAACATCAAGTTCAGTAGTTTGGTATCCAATAAAATTTGCAACTCTTCTTGATAAAGTTCATCATTAATATGTTTCAAAAAGCTTTTGTCATATATTGGTTCCAATTACAGGTTAATATTCCTCTAGATATTCCACATATGAGTTTGGTGTCCTGTCGAGAAAGTTTTGCAAACAGTTTTAAAGTTTTTCAAACTATGAATCAAACGTTTGGGATAAGCATGTTTAGATTCAAATCTCATACTCCATAAACCAACAAGCGGACCCATTTTCCTAATTATATCTGGATAATGTATCATCAAATGATGTTTGGGAATAAGATGGTGATTCATATGAGATAAAAATAATTCATGATGATTTTCAATCAATAGTTGCAAGTTTGATGCCAAGCCAGAACTACTCACAGGACAGAATACAATACTTGTGATTCCTATTAGAATCAATATAACTTCATACTTCTCAGACTGTTCAACTGAAAATATGTTGATTATATTATATATCAATGATGAATTTTTTTTATAAGACACCAAGTCTGAGCTGCACGCTGTCCAATCAAATTTCCAGACTTATCCAAAGACTCAGGACTCGGTGATTTGAACTATTTTCTATTCCAAAATCAAACAGTCAAACTCCACATTACCAGGATACCTGTTGGACCTGAACAAACAAAATCACACTACAAATACCACATTAACAATACGTCTCACAGAGGACTGACTGAGACGATGTGCCCTGAAAGCGAATTTTTGGCGCTAATTCGATACTCGCATAGCACGAGAATGTCCGAAGGTGATCAATTCCCTTAAATAGGATAAAAAGGGAAAGATTCTCTATTGAATATTGAATAGAAATATTTTTCTGTGAATTGAAAAATCCACGATAAAAATGAAGTTATTTTTTTATTTCTCTTTGCCTCATTCATCTATATGAGTTCTTAATTAGGACTGGAATAGAAAATCGAATTACTTTCTGAACGAAAATGCAAATTTTCAATTTCAGATTTTTTCTTTTGAGTGAGGGTCCTTTCAGAATATCTATCAGATGTAGTTCAATGTCCAGCGTGGCTTTAGACGGGGAAGTAGTTGTTTTCTGTTAGACACAAAAAATCACTTTATTTTCATCGTGGATTTTTCAATTCACAGAAAAATCTTTCTATTCAATATTCAATAGAGAATGTTTCCCTTTTCAACATGAATACCCCACAAGAGGTTATCTTGAACGATGGAAGATAGTGACTAAAGTTGATCTTTCAGTCGCAGATGATTCCACATCTGATTTTAGGAACATCCTGTTCATATTTTTTCGAACAAATCAATCTTTAATACCCTATGACAGGTTTTAATGTCAGAAAAACACTAGTTTCAAAGTGTCTCTCCAATAGAATTGTTTCTAACTTTTTTCCATCTTTGCAAAGTGAGATTGCTTCTAGAAAATGTGTTTCCCATTTCTTCCGGTCTTTCTGATGATCGTGGAAGCGTGAAATAGATTTTTGTCGACAAAAATGTATTGAAGACCTAGTGAATTTGATGCCTCTCTTGCGTCAATGTTACAAATGATTTCTGGTGAGTACTAATTTTTGGAAAACATTTTTCTTTGCCTCATTCATCTATATGAGTTCTTAATTGGGACTGGAATAGAGAATCAAATTACTATCTGAACGAAAATGCAAATTTTCAATTTCAGATTTTTCTTTTGAGTTAGGGTCCTTTCAGAATATCTATCAGATGTAGTTCAATGTCCAGCGTGGCTTTAGCCGAGAAAGTAGTTGTTTTCTGTTAGACACAAAAAATAACTTCATTTTTATCGTGGAATTTTCAATTGACAGAAAAATCTTTCCCTTCAATATTCAATAGATAATGTTTCCCTTTCCAACATGGATACCCCACAAGAGGTTATCTTGAACGATTGAAGATAGTGACTAAAGTTTATTTTTCAGTCGCAGATGATTCCACATCTGATTTTATGAACATCCTGTTCATATTTCTTCAAACAAATCGACATAGGATAAATTCCACAAATTTATTGGACAACAGTTTTGGTAATCCAATAATTTGCATTTTTACTATATCAGTTATTTAACAAACAAAATTCCGCAAACTGTTCATAGCTATGAATACCTTTTTGATGTTACTAATAAATGCACATCAATATTCTGAATTTGTATGAGCATTTGCTATTTTCTTTCAAGTCACGAAAATATTTGCAAAATAGAGTTTTTACAGCAGCAACTTTCTATTCGAAGATTTCGACAACAATGACGTAGACATACTGACAAAAAATCAGTGAAAATTGACAATGGATGAATTTAACTACAGCCGGAGTAATTTGCGGAGTGAATCCCTGATTAATTGTTGTTGATTTTAGCAACATTTCTTCAACAAAACTAGATATTGTTGAAATTAACAACTCTTTTCTAACTGTGTACGTTGTGATACTCCACCGTATTCGTGGGTGATATTTTATCGTATGACGCGAGTTATATCCCAGTGGTGGATATGCAGATGTTCAATTATATCGTGAAACAGAAAGATATCAAAATCAATGAATTGGGAGAGAAGATCCTCTTACTTATAGGAACATTGAACTTATTTGTGAAAATAATAGTCCAAAACAAAGTCCGTTCCGTTATCTACAGAAGGTCAGATATTAGTACCCACAAAAAGTGAGGTGAGCGAAAAATCGGAACCTGATAAACGAAACAAAAAAGTATTTGAGTTCAGGCAGAGGAGATTCCCATTAAAAGCAAAATGGGAATCCCCTTGTGTATCAGCTGCTCTTCTTAGTGAGGAAACATCATTGAAGCTTGATGAATATATAAATTTGAATAAGAATATCGTAGTTAATTCACATACACCCAGTGATCAAGCTTCTTTTTCAAAATATAATTGGAAACAAGCTGAAAGCAGAAGAAATAGAAATAGAAGGCAAATTGTAGTAGGAAGTAACAAAGAAACTGTTGTTGTTAGGGGAGTACCGAAACAAGCATAGTTGACAAAGGACCTACGGTTGCATCGCTCACAGCATTACTCAAGAAGAACTTCCCAGAAGCGGCATATGAATCCATGAACTCTAGGTTTTTTGAGGTCTACTCATCGTTTAAAGTGAGAATTCTGGAAGAAAACTTCAGAAAGGCCCAGACCTATTTTTTGATCCGAGTCTTTTGTTGTTGAACATTCAGTGTTTAAATGTTTATTCAGGGTGAGTCAAAAGTACTTTGACAAACTTCAGGAGGTGATTCCTCATAATATTCTAATATGAATTGTCCAGATCAATATATGTCCGAAAACGCTTCGTCTCCAAGATACAAGGTGTTAAAGTTTCATTTTTATTATCGTTTTTTTCAATAACTTTCGAAATTTTCACCTTAATTGAACGAAAATTGGTATTGAGAGGTTTTTTGAGGTGTCAAATTCGAACCTGATGTTATTATTGCTCTTACTCGTAGGGGGCGCCACCTACACGTCTTTTTCTTTTTTGAAGATTCATAACTTTTTTGAGCCTACTTCTAGCACATTTTTCAGTGAAAAAATCCATTTCTCTATCATATCCACGCAAAAAAGCTACTCTTGTTACAAGTCGCTATCAACAACTGTTTTCTAGATATTTGGATAATCGATGCGTAATGAAGTTATTACCATTATTTCGCATTTTTCACAAGAATGCCCAGGAAATGAATTTGACGTTTGAGTAGGTAGTTTTGTTTTTTTGTAGGGGACGCCACTTATTCTATTTATTTTTACTCGTTTGAGATAGTTATTTTTGTATCAAGGGTGCAAAATCTGTATTTGTTTTAATAAAATTTGCAAGAAATATCAACATTTCATTTCAAGAAATTTTGAATATGTAGAATAAAATAAAATAAAAGGAAACTGAATTGTATTCAAATAAATTGTTCAAAGTGTCCACCTTCAGCGAAGATACAGGCATTCAGTCTTCTAGTCATTGAATCTCGTACCCGCTCAAAAATTATTGGTGTGTTTCTTATCGTTTCACAGGCGTTTACTTGTCGGTTTCTTAGATCTTCCTTGTTTGCTACTGGAGTTTCATAAACTAGTGACTTCAAATGACCCCAAAAAAAAATCTAGCGGGTTTATATCTCGAGACCTTGGTGCCCACGTCTTGTTAGGTTCTCCTACCCCCCTACCGATCCATCGATTTGGATAGACAGTGTTTAGAAATTCCCTGGCTACAACGCTTAAATGGGCCGGAGCCCCATCATGCATAAACCACATGCGGATACGAATTTCTAATGGTACATTCTGAAGTAGTCCCGGCAATTCATTTTCTAAGAAGTCTCTGTAAGTTGCGCCATTCAGTCGGAACGGAAGAAAGAAAGGACCTATCAAGAAATTATCAATTATTACCACCCATACATTTACAGGAAATTGATACTGATAATATCTTTCACTAACTGCGTGCGGATTTTCTAGAGTGCAAACATGGTTGTTATGGAAGTTTGTGAGAGCATTTCGGGAGAAGTTTGCCTCGTCCGTAGAGAGTACATATCTTAAAAATTGAGGATTTCCAGCCAATTTTCCCAAAAACCACTGACACATAGTAATGCGTTGGGGAAAGTCTCGTGGCAAAAGAGCTTGTACCCTTTGAATATGGTATGGATAAAATTGTTGATCGTGGATAATTCTCCAAACTGTGGACTGAGTAGAATTGAGAGCTTCAGCAATTATTCTTGTTCTTGTTTCTGGATTCTCCTCGAGAGCATTCAAAACAGCTTCTTTCGAATCTGGGGTTCGGACTGCTCGTGGTATTCCAAAAATATCAGCTGCCCTCTTAAAGCTTCCTGTTTCTACCGAACGACGGTGGAGACTGGTAAATGTTCAAAATTAGTGTTTTAAAACTTACAGAAACTTCAAAAAAACAACAAAACGTTCAACTGTCACATAATATGTAATCACCAAAACTACTTACTTGAACGTCAAATCCATTTCCTGAACATTCTTGTGAAAAATGCAAAATAATGGTAATAACTTCAACACGCATGGATTATCAAATAATCGACTTGGAATTTTCGAGTCCAAATATCTAGAAAACGGTTGCTTATGGCGACTTGTAACAAGTGTAGTTTTTTCACGTAGATATGATAGAGGAATTGGTTTTGTTCACTGAAAAATGTGCTAGAAGTGCGCTCAAAAAGTAATGAATCTTCAAAAAAGAAAATGTCGTGTAGGTGGCGCCCTCTACGAGTGAGAGCAATAATAACATCAGGTTTGAATTCGACACCTCAAAAAACCTCCTAATACCAATTTTCGTTCAATTAAGGGCAGTATTTCGAAAGTTTAAAAAAAAAAACGAAAATAAAAATAAAACTCTAACACCCTGTATCTTGGAAAGGAAGCGTTTCTGGACATATATTTATTTGGACAATTCAAATTAGAATATTGTGAGGAATCACCTCCTGAAGTTTGTCAAAGTACTTCTGATGTATTACCGAAACATGGCAAAAACGAGAGTAGATTAATTCATTTCATTTCAATGGCTTTTCTCTGAGTACTAGTTATTGTAGAGTTGAAGGGGAGGGACGTGAGGGTGCTATACTGACAAAATATATGAGTGGAATTCACAAACTTGATTTAGATAAGTACTGTATTGGAAAGGACTTTGAAGTTTGTGGTATTTCATATAAACTGAAATCAGTGAAAACAATCATTATATGTTGTTATAGGTCCCCTTCCGGTAACATAAATATGTTATATATATGACTTACTCATCGATGTTTTCGAACCGAATTTTAATTTGTTGGTATGGGGGGATTTCAATTTGGATTGCTATACTAGTCATTCCTCTAGAGATTTCATCAAATTATGTAATTTATTTGAATGTTTCAATATGAAGAGTAACGTTACGAGAGTAACGCAAAACACGATTACAACTATCGATCAAATATTTTATAATTTCACAAACCAAGGAATATGTGTTGTTGACAATACCATTTCAGATCACAAATCGATTTTGTTCGATTTCGGCATAATAAAAAAATCTAACCGAATGTTTGGGCAACTCAAACGTTAATATAGTGATGACGCAATTCAGAAATTTGTCACTGACCTCGAGAATGAAAACTGGATAGGACTTTTCGATATAAATATGATGGATCAAGCTTTTGAGTATTATTTTGACATATTTTTATTTTATTTTGGCGTTCATTTTCCTGAAACAGACCATAAAATGTATTCTGGGACAAGTAAATGGATAAATGATAGAGTAAAAACATCTACCATGAATCTAAAAGACTTTTATATGTTGAAGGTGAAGTATCCAGAATTAGAAGATAAGTATAAAGAGGAAAAACAAAAACATGAGCATTTGATCGTGACTACAAAAAAGTTATATTTCCTGAAAAGAATAAATAGATCTGACAACCAAACGAAATAGGCATGGCGAATAGTTGCTGATTTATCGAACAAAACAAAAAATGTTGAAGAAGAAATCTCAATAAGAGACGTAGATTTTTCCGTCAATGAACCAGCGACTGTAGCAAATTTGTTCAATAATCATTTTATTGAAGTTCCCAAACATAGTGTTAATCTAATACACTGTAACGGTACAGACGCTGATTTCTTTACTTTACTTCTTTACTCACGATGAGATACCCTTGTTTCTTTTGAGAACACTATGTCTTATGCACTCCACTTTCATATTTGGTGAATTTATTTTTTTCCACTCGCTTTTTTCCAAATATGCTGAACATATGTAAAATTTCACCAGTATTCAAGAAGAGAGATAAAAATTCGTTAGAGAAGTATAGACCAGTAACAGTACAATAAAGTTTTTCGAAAGTATTTGAACAGACCCTTGTCATTTTGTTATGCATTCAATATTTTTTCGAAAATCCAACATGGATTTCTTGGTAAGAGATCAACCTCAACAGCAGTCCATTCATACTATAATCAAATAGTCAAATTAATTGAGGCAGGCGAGTGCCCTGTGGGGATCTTTTGTGATCTTAGTAGGGCGTTCGATTGTGTCAATCATTCTCTTTTACTTGAGAAGTTGGACAAATATGGTATCAGAGGGATATCACTATTTGAAATACAGAAAACAATATGTTATCGTTAAAAATCATAATTCTGAAATAAAAGACATTGATCTTGGTGGAACGCAGGGCTCAGTTTAAGGCCAAGTATTGTTTATCCTTCACACAAATGATTTGAGTAATTTATCGATACGCAGATGATACGTCTGTTATTATATCAGATACATCCGATGTAGACCTGAAAGAAATGTAATACCAAAAAAGAGTAAACATTCCCAAAGTCTTCTCCATGACAGTTTGATATAAATCAAACTGAAAATTAGTAGATAAAGAGAAGGAAACAACTACTTTCCTGGCTAATACCACGCAGAATGTTGAATATTATCTGCTCGACATCTATGCAATAATTCATATACATGAATAATAAATTACTAAATTGCTATCTACCAATCTTTAGTTCAATTTATATTAAACTCTCATGGAGACTTTGTGAATTTTCATCCTTTTTGATATTCCTCTCCATTTTTCGAAAACAGTGGCTTTTCTCTGTAAATGTAGTATAGTTTTCCATAGATTATATGAATGGTACTCTGCAAATCACTTGTTTCTCAATATAGAAAAAACAAAATCGATGAGGTTTCGTATCCGTCAAAAATCATTCGGCTCAGATGGCTCTTCAACACCATATGTTTCCATTGATAGCAACTGTGTAACATACCTTGGTTTCCAAATTGATTCATGCATGGACTGGAAACATCATTGTCAATCACTGATATCCAAACTGATTTCATTATCATATCCATTCAGAACCACTAGGAAGGTGTTAGAAATGAATTAACTTGTTGCATTGTATTATGTACAAGTTGACAGTAGATTACGATGTGGTATATGTCTATGGGATTTAACTGTATCCTCACATGATGTATTCATTGCTCAAAAGCAAGTTTTGTGCTCTCTCGTCAATATATCGGCCTAAACGAGTTTGTAGAACTGTTTTTCGAAACTATATAATTTAAACAGTTCCTCCGTTAGTTATTTTAGAACTTTCCGTATACTCATTTGAGAATGAAGGTATTCTATCCAGTACCAATGGAGAGAGACATCAACTCAATAACAGAACTAAAAATGACCTCGATATACCTTTTAATAAATATAGAGAATCTTTCAACTATACTCTCTCTATGGCGCCCAGGGTATTCAATGAACTGCCAAACTATATTAAATAAAGTAAAAGTACAAACATATCCAATAAGCAAATAGGAGAATAATTACTGGAAAAATGTTTGTATAGTGTTGAAGAGTTTATGTCCTGAAACTGTACTGCCTTGTTTGTGGATTTTTATCTTGAGATGTTGATATGTATATTTTAAAAGAATTTTAGGAACATTGGTCCAGACTCTGAATTTTAAATTTGAATTCTTTCGCTTTCAAATTCTATTTTGTATTTTAAATATATTTATTGTTCTGGATTTTAAATTTTGTATTTACCTAGATTTTAGAGTATTTTGACTATTTCTATACAATGTTCTGTCATCTACTGCAAAATAAAGCTCTATCTATCTATCGATTGGAATGGAAACGAAGTCATGCTGGCACTAATTTGCACTATTCACACTAAGTTGATTGTTTCTACATGCAGATGCATTATTGATATGTCTATAACTCCTCTTCTTGTATAATTCGAATGTGTATTTTGTGAATGTCTGCTCACCCTCTCCATTTTGATATTTTGATGGAACAAAAACTTTTGAACCGAAAATCCAACCAATAAATAAGAAACTGAAAAGCGAAAAATAAAATAAACCCCTTTGGTCTCGATAACTAAGCTCCTAAAATAATGTGAGTAACCAATTTTGAGTAGGCGCCAAACAAACAAATTAATTACGTGAACCGTAAAATAATTGCAGCGGGATGCGCGGCGCGCCGAAAATTACCGAGCATTCTCGAAGTTAGTATCAGCGTAGCGTACACCTGAGGGCACACGTCGTTGCGAGTGATCTTCGGAGAGCGCATTTTTTGAATGTTATTGTTTATCGCTGGAGATTACACGTTGCATTTCATGTTATTTTGTTTTGGTTATTCCTTTAAATTAATTCAATGATCTTTTTGATTGTTTGTTTGACACCCACTCAAAATTAGTTACCTACATTAGTTAAGCAGCTCAGTTATTGAGACAGAGGTATTTTTTTTGAGTTGTAACCTCCTATTCATCTGAATAAACACTTGACTTACATTTTTTCTTCCGTTTACGCTGCACTGTTTCTTCTCCATTATAAATTTCCATATTTTCTATTAGGGTAGAAATGTTGCAGCGCATAGCTCATTCATTGTCTGGATTTTTTTTGTTTCTGCCTACCGATTGAGTTGCCAAGTCGGGCCGGTATAATGTTCGCAGGCAGTTGTACGAGACTATAGAGCTTTCTTGAGACTCAATTCGGTTTGGATCTGAGTTAATAAGAATAATACAGTCAATGGTTTTGAATCGAGTGCATCATGCGCCTTCGCTTTGCTGAATATTGAGAAATCTATATCGAGTAGGGCACTGTCAAGGCCTTGTGATTTGTTAATTGTAATTGCATATTCCAAACAAATAGGAAATTGTTTCCGGTGGAAATATGCATTATTTATTATCTGATACTTAGTTCTCACGCGTTCTAACTCGTATGTTATATTTTGGCTAAATTCAATAAACAAATTTCATACTTTGTAGTTTTCGTATTTTTTTTCTTTGTATGCGCCCAATGATCTACCTTGATGCTGAATTACAAGCTCCTAGGTTACCAAGGACTATGAAGGGTTTATTCGATTGCAAGTGTGTAGGTCTGATAGTTAGTGGCGACGAAAGTAGCCCGAATTGGTTCGTGTATATTAAACACTAATTCTGCGTCGCCGAATTCGGTTGACACACTGCCGTTGACACACTATTGGGTTCCAGAAGCTGTATAGTGTGAGGGTTTTTTCTACAATCAAATTCTAGAGCCCAATTACAGTTTTTCGGTTTTCTCGGGCGTCACCTGCTTCGGCATCCTCAGTGAAAAATTAACACTCCAGGAGTCACTATGGAATTAACAACCTCAACAGAGCCAGAAGAGCAGATTGTACTTGCCCTTAACTGGTCTCAAGACCTGAGTGTCGGCCGCGTAATGATAGTTCCACTCAAAGCACTCAACTGAAATGAAAAAATACAACACCAATTTGAAATAAATCCAATCATCTTTACTCTATAGTGATTACTACAGGCGGTAGCATTCACTAACAAAGCAGAAAGCAAATAGACAATAAAATCGGTGACGTAAAAACAAGCTTTAGGATAACCTTAACAACTAAAAGCCTAAGGTATGAAAACTTAAAACGGTGTGCAGATGGTAGCTTCAGAAACGGTTTTCCGCACTTGATGGAGTCAACACAAATCATTTCGCCCGCATCGTCACGGCAAGCCCATACAACAAAATACTCATCTTTCTATCGCGGCCCGAAATAAAGCTCAGCAGACCGGTATTTCACGGACTTATGAATTTCCAAATATATCTACCACGTGCAATATTACAATTGGTCGTCCAGTAGCTCGTGACGTCAGTCTTCGGATGACTGCGGGTGGCGAAGTGGACTGCTGTTCGGTTCAGGCACAACTCCTATCAATTCCGTCTTGTAGCTATTCCAACTACTTGCCCCATCTCTTATCTACTGAACCGGCGCAGTCTTGCCCTTTGCGTACTTAGCGCCTTTCTCACTTGAACGGTCGGATTGCGTAGCTGGCCTGGTGACGTCTGACTTTAATTGGCGGTGGGCGGCGTGGTGAACGGTCGATGGTCTGGAGCACAACTGATTCTATCAATCTTTTCTCGCAAAGATTCCAAACTGACCATTGCAGTCCTGTCTTCTTTGGACTTCTTTCTCACCCCAGTGTGATGTATCCAGCCTAGGACTGATTCCTCCCGCGGTTATTGTTGAACGGCTTGCTTGCTATGTGATCGCTAGCGAGCTATCGAATCAATTCGTCGCGATGAAAGAGGCGTTCACGTATGACTTTATGCTCACGACGTGGCGTCAGGTTCGCGTTGCATAATATTAAGGATGGAAAAACTACATTGGTCTGGTAAATTTTGATTCGTGAATTCAAACCTAAAATGAATGGTGTTTTTATGATTATCAATAACGGATACGTGGTTTCCGTTATTTTTAGGGCCTTTGGTTGTTTGTTCCAAATGGGAAAATAGTTACAATAGCGGAACACTTGTGTTTCGTCAACCCAATTTGTTGCAAAAAGTGTCTTTTGTTTATTTCAATATTATATTCGACAAACATTGTCTATTTCAATTAAAATATATACATTTTCATTTCAAAGAGATGACTATAACCTAAAAAAAAATGGTGGAAAACCTTTTTATCTTCCCATTTTGATCAATTTGAGTGCGTTATATTTCGTTATGTGCTGGGTTTCCAATCATTTTCAAAACATCAATCCAGTATCGTTTTTTATTCGAATTCAAGAGTGCCTAAAGATGGCAAGGTGGATGTATTAGTTGAATTGCCGAGGAATACAAAATTTTGCTCCATTTCTGTTTAATGACAATTCTTTCAGCAATATGCATTGAAAATAATTTTGTTATTATTGGCAAAAATAGAATCACAGTTGTACAATGAAAAAATCAGTGCATATGTACATATGTCGTACAATGATTTGTATCACCAAACTAATAGTTTTTTCCTGATTCAGTAGTCGAACGACTAACTGGAAATGGATTATAGTTCAAACCACTGCCATAACAATAAAATAAGTGCAGTTTCTTTTGAGATCGATTGAAAATTATTTCTACGGACCAATCCATCCATTTGAACACTCACACCTTCCACTGAAAGCTTTAGATTTTTCTCACGTGCTACCTCGAGTTTCGTATTCAAGGCGCAGTGTCTCACGTTTGTCAGGAAAAGTTGTCCAATTTACTCCTTGGATTACATGAACTTATATAAGTTTGCGGAAAAAAAGAAGACATCCTACATGTAATTTCCGAAGGAAATGTGATTGAAACATTTTCACTTACTTGGAATTCATCGTTTCATTTCCGTTTCATCGTGTGTATTGAATGTGTCCTGGAAAATCCATTTGAAACCAATGATTGAATCATATTCCTTATACTTTTTATTTCAACGTCTCCAATTTCTGGATACAGAACAAATTTATTTTTGAAGAGAAACAAAGTTGAATTTGAGTGAAACGTTTCATCACACACAGAGAACAGTTATAGATCTCATTATTGTTTTGTGTTGGGAAGTGTTGATGAACGGGAAATAATTAAACCCTGTTTTCTAATGTGAGAGAGTAATAAATCATCATTGAACTGTAAAACCGAGTCGTCTTCGCCGTATTCCATAGGCGTACGAGGTTAAATCTAAAGTTTATGTCATTGGATAGCTTATGAAAAACTGAGATGTGCAAATAGGTACAGGACATCATACATGAAACATATCTAGAATTCTCCGGAGAACCCAAAAATGCAATAATATACTAGGTGTCCAATTAGAAAAAACAAGAGTTCATATCATACCTTTTTAATACGACGTTCAATTGTTTTTCTATATACATTTCCTGGCTGTTCAGAAAAAATGCTATAACTTTCCTGATTCAACCATTTTTCTAGCACTCCGAAAAAGAGGGGATATTTATTGGTCCAAATATAACCAATAACCTCGTAAAGTTGGTTGAAAGATATCTCGTACCAGCTTGGTGACGGTTGATATGATTAGACCCTAAATGGACACCGCTTAAGTATGCTCTGTAATTTTCCGGAGGGTTTTTCTAAGAGAACGATTATAAGCTTAGGTAGAGGCACAGGTAGTTCACCTAGCTATCTACCTGCCTACTTTCCGGCAGTAGAAGTTCGTGTCCTTGAAAATAGCTAGTGTTTCTGAATTTGTTGCTGAGAAACGGATTAGTAAAAGTACGCTTTTGAAAAATGAGAAAATCATTATTCTCAATATGTTCAACGCTGTTCGCCACCAAAACTCAACATTCCGAATTACGAAAATAGTTTAAATGTGTTCGTATATGACTGTAGTCGGATAGTCAACAATATACAGACTTGTGCACGAGGGTAAACGCGGCCCCATCAGTTCACCAAAGAGAAGTACAGGATGAAAATAAACTGTAATAAATGATGATGGAAAGACTGCCATCAGAAGAATCATACACTCGTTTTACTTAAAAACAGAAAAACCTACCTTTGACAAAATAATGCCTGAAATGAAAAAGGATGATATTATTCCACCCATGGGTAGGAAGAAAGTGTGGAAAACTTTGATTAAAATTAATTTTCGTTATGAAAAAATTCAGAACAGAAAATAACTTTTGATAGAGAAAGACGATATCTGCTAGCGACGACGATATTTGAGGGCAGTTAGACAGTTTCGAAGGGAAAACAGGAATATCTATCATATGGACGAAACTTGGTTGTAAAATTCGGCAGGATAAAATATAAAATGAGCGAGGCAAGCTTTCATGGTATGGTTCACTGAAATGAAACCACCCTCGAGAAAAGGTAAAAGATTTATAATGACGCACATTGGTAGCAAAAATGGATTTGGATTTTTGGCTTACTAGCATTTGAATCAAAACGGATTGGAGACAATCATGAAGACATGAATACTGATGTTTTTGGAAAATACTTCCTAGCTCTTATTCCTCCTGGGTCTGTTATAGTCATAGATAATGGCTACCACTCAAAAAAATCTGAAAAAATACCAACGTCTTCTTGCAAAAAAAATTACACCATTCATTGACTTACTTCAAATAAGGAGTCATTTCACAAAGATATGCTGAAAAAGCAGCTACTGGAGATTGTAAAGTTGAATAAACCTCTTTGTAAGAAATTTGTTGTCGACGAAATCGCTTCACAACGGATGAAACGGTACTTTGCCTTCCGCCATATCACTGTGAATTGAACTTCATAGAATTGATGTGGGCGCAAGTAAAAGTGTTTGGTGCAGGGCATAACACTTCTTCCAGAATGAGATACGTTGAAAACCTTTTGCGAAAGGGAATAAAGACAGTGGATTGCGAAAACTGGAGTAAGTGCGTCGAACATGTGATTGGAATGGAAGAAAGAATGTGGGAAGCTGATAGCATGCTAGAAAACGACGATAGTTCATCGGACTACTCGGAATATGATGGCTAAAATTAAAAAATTAAGTTGTATTGTAAATGGTAGATTTTTTTATAAATATTATTATTTATTCAAATTTATCTATTTTTATATTATTAGTACTTTTATATAAAAGTCACAAGTCAAGTTGTGGGTGTAGACTGACTTGGGGCTGCAAACTCTCCCTAAGGCAACTGGCTACGAACAATCAGGTTATTCTGATGTGAATGCCAGGTCACAAGGGAATCAAAGGCTATGAAGGAACAGACAACCTTGCCAAGGAAGGGGCAAACACCCCATTTTCTGGCTCAGAACCCTTCTGTAGTCTCTCCAAAGCCCACATCAAAGAAGAGTTTCGGCGCTGGGAAACTGACCAAATGAAAAACCACTGGTTCCAGGACAAGGACAAGCGAAAAGGCTTCTGAGCTCATCGCCAAGGTAAACAGCTTTTCGAGTTGGACAAGGAAGACTTGAAACTGGTAACGGGACTGATCACTGGACATTGTCCTCTGAAGTATCACCTCAAAAGAATGGACAGATCAGACAGTGAACTATGCCGTCACTGCGAGAACTTTGCTGAAACTGCAGAACACCTGCTTTGCGACTGCCAAGCATTGTTTTGCAAAAGGCTTAAGTTCCTCCAAGGGGTTCCATAACGCCATCAGGAACCTAGCTCCCAGGAAACTGATAAACTTTGTAGGGCGTCTCGCGAACCTGGGCCTCGAATATATGAAGGGTAATGTACAGGGGATCTTATGGGTCGAGGTATAGAGAGGCTGACAGCCATATCGTCCCCCATACAATCTACAAACATCTTCCAGAACGACCAAATAGTTGTACAGATGACTTCCCTGGAAGACTGTATCCGAAAATAATGATACTGTTAACTGATCACAAATGAAGTTTGGCATAGGTGAGGCAGGACCAATAAACCAATCCAAATTTTGGGGACAAACATTGGGAAGGAAACGAAGCTAGTAGATCTTCCTTTTTTTTTTTTTTATATGTTCTGGTTCCCACGAAAAGGGATATCCTGTAATGTTCAGAGAACATCGTGGGAACCTAGGGAAAGAAGGTAGGAGTTGGTGTTCTTCTTAAATTTCTGAAGGTTGTGTGCCTCGGAGAACACCTCCCTAGGCAATGAGTTCCAAAGCCTCGCTGTTCGTTGGATGAACGAGTCTTTGGAAAGTGATGTTCTGCAGGTCTCCAAAGTGACCACGAAGGGGTGTGATGACTGAACTTGACGGGTTAATCTCGAAGAGACTGCCAAAGCAGGAACGATTGTTGATATTTCAGAAGAGCATCGCCCATGAAAATATCTATAAAATAGAGACAAATCGCCAACTTTTCTACGGTGTTCCAGACAAGTGAGCGAGTTTGTAAGCGAGGCATCACCGACGAGACGAATTGCCCTTTTTTGGACATAATCCAATAGCCTCAGGATATGTTTAGGTGCCGCACTCCAAATATGGGAACAGTATTCCAGGACAGGTCGGATCTGTGCCTTATAGATCATAAGCAGCTGACTGGGGGTGAAATAGCTCTTGGCACGAAACAGAAAACCAAGTTTTTGGGATGCACTTTTGGCAATGGACCTCACGTGATTTTCCCAGGTAAGGTTATTGCTGATAGTAATACCAAGCATCGATATGGATGGCTTCAGTGGTATGGTTACTCCTGACAAAGTTATGTTAGGCACAGTGAGATCGGCTTTTCTAGAGAAAAGACATGCTGTGTTTTGTTTGCATTGAATTCTACCAAGTTATTAGATCCCCATTCGAGAATTGTTGCTAAGTCCATATTTATATTATTAACATTTCTTCCTCGTTCATTTCTGGTTTCACGGGCTGATATAGGGGCCCTGGAAGAGAAAGCGGTATGGAGGGTACTATCATCGGCAAAGCACATTGGGATTTCCTGGTTATGAGAATGGAAAGTGAACTCATAAGATGTCAAATGAGGGAATATCAGAAGGATATTTGGTGGTCAATGAGAAAACGAAATCAGGCTTTGGTTCTAGCGGTCTCAATAATGAGACAAGGTAGAGAGCTGGTGCAGAACATATTCAGTGTGTGGAGCAACTGAAGGTCTCAATATAAGCTCCAGGGGTGAAAATGAGATTTATAATGTAGGTGCTCCATTCGAAAGGATTGCCATTTTCTGTAACGAATGATGGCAACAAACACATCCTATCTAACCTAACATTTCGACTAATGGGTAGAAGACTAAGGAGCGTCCAAAGAAGCTTATACAACGGTGATTCCAGGAAATACCGACAGAATAATCGAGATGTTTTGAGAACAGCCGCCAAATACTCTGCTAACGGAAGCTGAGGTTCCATTCAGAATGAGAGCTGATTCAGATTTGAAACAAGTTAGAACCCAGATTAGTATAATACGCGGTAGATTTCAGCGGTGGATTAGTATCTAGTTTTTCAATTGTCAGAGTACCATTGTTTTGTAAGTTTAGTTTTCTATACATAGATCGCAATAACTCATCGAAATATACCCTGTATACTTTATCTCTAGTACTCATATTCACTCGAAGGTACACTTGTTTGTTCATGAATCCAAAAAATATAGTCGTGAAATGAATTGGACAATTTTATTTCCTCAGGAATTATTTCAGCTTTCAGAACTTTTCGTTGGACGTTCTGTTGAGTTCATTCCAATTAGGTACGTCGTTATGATTCATAATGCAATGCCTGTCGAAAAAAAAAAGGAATGAATTGGAGGAGTCACTCGTTTTGCTGGAAATATGCTATGTTGAAGATGAAGGCCTCTCCAGTGTGACGGTTGAAATTGAACTTGAATATATTTGACGTTGAATTCCGTAATTGTATGAGCATGATGGAATCTGCTTACATTGGAATTTTACCGAAATGAAATAAGTTAAACAGTTATTCATAATCGACATAAGAAGAAAGTTGTTTGGTGTCGAATTCATTTCTATGCCAGTAATATTCAATTCAAAGGCTGACACAAAACTGTAACAAAACCAAATACCTACCATTTGCAAGCTATGCAAATGGACTCCCACATATGAGATCTCTGAACATAACATGTAATACACAAATCTCGGAAGCTGTATCCATCAAATATCTCGGAATAGTTCTTTATCGACTTTTGAGATGGGACCTACAGATAAAGAACGTAATAAGGAAAATCAGAGGATTACTCCCAAGATTCACTCACTTGAAGAACTTCTCAGAAGTCAAAAATTTCAAAATTATGTATTATTCATTGGTCCAATCACAACTGTTATTTGGTATCATAGGATGGGGCGAATATATAATGGGGAAAAAACTCACTGACCGTGAATTTATGTATAGAAACAGGGATTCTTGACGCCAGAAAACTTATTGTTTACGCTTTTATGAAATGTATTCAAAAATAAAATGCCCATTCAATCTATGAACCACTGTTATTCAACAAGAAAAAAATAGTATCACGATACCGAGGTGTGATAAAACCATTGTGCAACATTTATTTACAACGTTTGTTCGAAGGTTGGAGACGATGGGGTTTTGGAGGATGCAGAGGCGCGAAACTTCACGAACCATCACACCGCGCGAAATCACACGCACCACTGCACACGGCGGAATTGCACGCACCATTGCATCGACAGACATATAAATAAGTAAGTATCACCTAAGCTTATCAGTATTCATCTGAAGACGATTGCACATACGAGCATTCGAAACGTCGTGGAAACATTTTCAAATCCTTTAAGAAGAGAACAGAGAAACGAGAGTAATCAATAACCAGAAAGCATAAAGCGAGTTTTCAAATAAAAGTTGAAATCGTGGATACTTTCCAATGAGATATTGTATTTTCCTGAATTATTTTAGAATTAATAGCATATAAGGATTGAATATATTCTCACCGAATCATGACAGGCAAATCTCAAATTATTTTCCTTTTGAATGATCAAAATAATGGAATTTGAGAATAGAAAAATGGTACATATGTACTTTGAAGGAAACTTAGTAAATAGAACTATGTGTAGAACTCAAATTTGGAAATAAAATATGTAAAATAGGTAGGAAGTAGAATAATGTGTTCAAATTGAAAGTTCTAATAGTAAAAAGTGAGATCAAAATAACAAAAAGTGATGGTTACCAAGGAGAGATAAAAATTAGTTTGGAGAAGAAAAAGGAAGCATATTAGTAAATTTTATGGCCGATTTTGTGGGAGAAATGCCAATAACTAAAGTATATGAGAAACATTAATACATGCAATCAGGTCAGAATCAAATCGAAACCAAGGACTATCTAGAAACTACTTACCAGGAATTGAAGGTTAGATTTCCAATATCTGACTTCACCAGCAGTAAGGAGGCTGAACACTTGCAAAACATCCACATGAACTATTCACAGAACATCCCAGGATTTGTGTGAGTGCAAAGCATAACTCATAAACTTAATAAAGTGATAATATTCATCGGACAGTCACGTTTGTGTGGTATATTCACAATAATACATAATTTTGAGTGGCAAATTTCTTCTTCTATTCATCACAATATATATATATATATATATATATATATATAAACATTATTATTATGGGAAAGAAACAAATGATGAGGTACCACTTTTAGATATAATATTGATCAGAACTGAATAATACACAATTATCACGATATGGTACAGAAAACCAATTGTAATGATATATCTGTTACATTTCTTATTGATATGCTCAGAGATTCATTCACTTCAATCCCTATTGAAAATTTCAGCGATATCTAACCGTGGGCAATGGAACAATCATTACGGCTAAAGAAGAAGAACTGTCGCAAGGGACCTGACAGTACGATGATATTTAGAGGGATGTGCGTGGCATTCTCGTTCTCTTTCCGATCTTTTCGCAATTAAGATATATTGTATTCTGAAGCTCATCAGCCATTGATTAACAGAGTACAATATGCCATGTTAAAATAATTAATTAATCAGAGCATTTTTCTTTCTCCGCGAAAGTGATTCCAAATCTGTGAATTGATAAGTGATCTCAAGGTATGTATTGGGAATGATGTTTGGACCAAAGATATTTCAAACATGTCACGTTCAGATTATTTTTTAGCGAGAACGTCAGGTAGTCCTTCACAAAGAAAGATATTTCTGGAATCATCTAGTATTTTGTTCGAGTGAACAGTGATTGGATTTCTTCAGGTCAATCTGACGAACTGCAGTGCCGTTCACTATATATTTCCAAGGACTTCTGTTAGAATCATGAATCCCACATGTGGTATATCGGATGGAATTGAAATGTCGGTGTTCAATCTTATCTGATTGGACAAGGCTCTATTGAGATTTGAGGAGGGTTTCGCAAATATATGATATCACTCACGCTGTATTTGGTATGATATAGTTGGAGAAAAATATATATATTTTCCATAAGTTTTATATATCTTTGGTATGGTTCCATATTTGGTGATAATAATCACCGAGCTGTGATTTTGATGTGAGTGAAGTGATCATATATATATATATATATATATATATATATATATATATATATATATATATATATATATATATATATATATATATATGGTCCTCGAAATTTGGAATATTCTTTGATTTTATAGAAGCCTCTCTGAAGAAGTATTTGACGGCTGGTCAAACAATAATTCTCATATACTTTTCTTAAAAATTATTGAAATTGAAGTCATTTTCGTATATCAAATTCTACAAACTTGATGCCAAATTCTGATTCCTTCTTTTTTTATTATTCTTGGTAAAGTATAATCTTGGCTGCTCAAGAATTAATTATCTTTTCTTTCAAATCATAAAATAATTCTCCAATTTCAGTATTGAATATTACTGACAAATCTCAGCACAAGCTGATTTGTTAATTTAATTTTAAGCAATAATCTCTTGATGATATTACACTCATTTGTAACAACTATACGTTGAGGAGTTTATTGAGAAATTCCAAGTTTCAAGAAGTTGAATTTTTGTATAGCAAATTCTGACACAAACAATATTGTTTTTCATGTAATATTGCTGAGAACATATTCAATGGAAACTGACGCTTGTATCCTGATCCATCTGTGCAGCTGATCGGTCGCCCAGTACCCCCTGATTGCGAGCCAACCGACTACGTGAAGTCTAGCTACGTGCTACACAAAAAATACAATCAGAGGTACATCGTCATCGACAAACCGACAGGTTCAGCAAACAAAAACAATATTAGTTTTCTTGTGTTGGAAACTAAATAAATCTTTCATTCAATATAAGTTGAAGATCTGCAAATGATGTAAATTTTGTAAATATATTGTTATAAGTTGGTATTTGTTTCATTGTTGTAGTTATTTACAGAAGGAAAATTATTTGATCTGCAATCATCATTGAATAGGGAATTTGAATTTTTGTCCTAGTTTAAATAAAAATTCTGGCGTCCATTCAAATTCACAATTTCTAAAACTTTGCTTGAAACATAAAAAATTGGAAACTAGCAAGGCGGTCCAAAGAACTGCACACCGCTCTTCACTGAATAGTCTGGGCATTCTATCACAACAATTAACTTGTTTATCATTACACAATATGTAGCAATACACTGATGGACCATCATCCATATCACCTCCAAAAAAAATGTTATATCCATGAATTTTAACAATTATTCACCCCAATTGAAGACAAGACAAAAATATACCCAGAAAATTCTTATCCAAAACAACTCATTAAAAAATTACTTTTCAAGCCAACATATTCATCAACACCATTTTTCTAAAACGTATATTGACCAAACATCGAGAAATATCATCGGTCGCATTACATCACATAAAAGCATGTGCATTATCTGAACGAGTAAATCAAAACAACCATCGAATGGTCTACATAAATGTTGGATATTAAAACAAATGAAACAAAAAGAATATTCATTGAGAAAAAAAATATTTAAATAATCTCAGCCAGATTTATACCAACCTTCTCAAATACCTTCTTCTGTGTAATCAAAAAATTTCTTTTCGATTGAATCATATGAATTAAAAAGAAATAGTCAATATCACCCACTTCGTTTTATTTTTCCCCCATCACTTTACAAGATATGTCGTCATCGATTGTTTTTAAATTGAAAGGGTGAATTTTTATATAGAAAATTGGAAGCTCGTATTTTTCTGAGTCCAACTATACCACATACGTCATATGTAACACGTTAAGTAACAGTATACTGAGTATAAAGGGAACCAGTTTTCATATTTCTTAACATTTATTTAATTATTTATTTTGCAATGAAAATATCATAAGTAAGTAGTAAAAATAAACAAATAACAAATTCACAAGAAATGCTCGAACTGAGGTCTTTGGGTTAGTTGACAATATCCAAGACGTCTGATGAATTCTTGGGTTACGTTTGACAACATCTCTGGTGTAATTCGTTGAATTTCAGTTCGAATTCTCTCTTTGAGGTCTTCCAAATTGGTAGGTCACTTTACTTTTCAAGGAACCCCAGAGGAAAACGTGCATGGAAGTTAAATCTGGGGACCTAGCAGGCCATTCAATCCTTTCCCAATGCAGCGATTGGGAAAGGTTTAATTGAGAAAATATCTAATCATCCGAGCATAATGTGGACCTGCTTCATCCTGGTGGAACCTAATAGTGAAACTATTCGACCAGCTTGACTAATGTCTGGAAAAGGTGTAGTTAATTATGGAACTACATGAGTTTGTAACATTTCCAAATAATTTTCACCCGTCAAAAAACGATGGTCCTACAATGGTATTCCTAAGAATCCCAGCTCACCCAGTTAATTTTTGGAGATATTGGGTATAAGCTTCCATAACGACAATTTTGCGTATTCACGGTACCGTTTATACAAAAAGTTGATTCGTCGGAAAATAAGACATTAAACAAAGCCATTAATTTGATTACACACTTCTTGCATAATTTTACAAAACTCCATGCGTCTATCAGAGTCGTTTTCATTAAATACATGTATAAGTTTGACTTTATATGGATTTAATTTGACATTTCTCAAAATTTTCCGCACAGCCCCACGACAGATCTCATTGTTGTCAGATGAAGTTGTAATTGAGCAATGAGGATGTTCTTCAATTCAATTGAGTGTCTTCAAAAACGGTAGGCCTGCCACTCTTAGACTTATCCCTATATTGCCAATCTCATTAAATGTATGTTATATTTTGCATATCGTCGATTTGCTTATTTGTTTTCAATCAGGATATTTTTCATTAAAGATGTCGCATACTTCTGCCATACTTCTTTTACGATTGCCGTAACCTAAGATCATCAAAACTTCTATTTGCTGCCTTTCTGACAGCACCATCGTAATTTTAAATAATTTCTTTTATAGTAATATTTTTCAGAAAGGTATTATTGAAGACATGAATCGATATGCTACAGAACAAATCAATTTAATACTGACATATGCAATGGTAACCAATAACTTATTGTCTGGTTGCTAAGGGCTTTCAGATGTTTTCATAGTCTACTCAAGTTTGGCAATATACTTGTACTAACTACTGAGTAATTCTCAGGTTTTCATTGCAAAATAAATAATAAACATGAACACTGTAACTTGAAGTGGAATTGAAAAAATATAGAATTGTTATCCATGGGTCAAAAATGAATACGAATAACGGGAAAGTATTCTCATTCGCTTCTCAGGTATGTTCCAAATTTATACATATATTAAGCATCGATTTCAAAAAAGTTTTTACGATTCAAATTTGATAACTCGAATATGCATATCAATTGCTGAAGACAAATGAAAGTCTCGGGAAAAACATTTGCGAAGAAATGCAGTTTAGAAATTCGTAGTAATAAACAATTGATAGGCACCACTTACCTCGAATAAAGAATTTCTGTTACCGAATCCAGAGTAGGCTGTTTATTTTCTGTTGAAAATTCACATCTCTATCCGTCTTAAATCACAAACCTATGTGGTATGGTTGAACTCAGAAAAATGTGGGCTTTCAAATTCGAATCGATGACGTCATATCTTGTGAGGTCATTGGGGACGAACCATTTTTTTTAAGGGAAAACTAAAATACAAAATCGACCTGCCCGAGCGTTATCTCCGGAAATTATTGACTCGTGAGATATTGGAGCGTTTCCACATTTTATGAACGCACTGTATATTGTTAAAGTATACATTTGTAGTAGTACTGCCTTCACATCAAAAAAAGCGGAATATAATTTTTCTTCTGGTATGTTTTTTTTTTGGTACAATCGGAAAATCAGCTCCCGTTATGATGTGAACAAAATCGACTTCCATGTACTAATTCAATTGAGGACACACAACTGTGTACTGTTTATTTGAATAATATTGCAATTACTTTGTATTTCTATGTATTTTCTACTGTATTTCAATAACTTCTGGATTTTTCGATTTGATTTACAAGATTGCTGACCTTTGAACCAGCATGAGGAGACCGATTTTCACTAGACGTGTCTGGATTCTCAGATACCATATAAAATGTTAACATGCATAGAGGCACTTTAGATACGTCTATTGCTTTACGCGATTGGATTTTGTTTGTCTGCTAAGGATCCTTCCGACAGTTTCCATTCTCATCCTTCAATGCTTTTGTTTACCAGGATGTTAATCCATCGGATATACAAGAGGCGAGTGTGATTTCAAAAGGATTCGATGGATTTGGGAGTTACTGAAGTGGAAGTTTTACCACTCAACCAAAACGTTGCGTTTAAGTTGAATGGATTTTCTAGAAAGATAATCCGGTTTATTAATTGGTTCTGTCATGTATTAAGGGGATTAAACCTGGTGATCCGACACGATGGGATGAGTATTTTCAGTTTATAACAAAATAGATATGTACGATCCGAATGATCAGGCTCATACATTTCAGTGAATTGTTAACTGTTCATCATAAGATCGATCGACTAAGGAAATCGATGTATGCATTTATCTTATAGTATTTTTCTTACCCAAGGATTTATCTTAATTCATATTTTTTTTTCAGGTAATAATTTTCTTTCATCAAGGGAAACATGGTTTGGGTTTCCCAAAGCTTTCAATTACATTTTTGATAATGTGAATTTACCTGGTGGTGAGTACGGCCCAACTTTCGCTTTCATTTATTTTTGAAAATATTTCTTTTACTTTTGGATTGAGGCCAAAACTCTATTGGAGTTTTTTGTGGAAAACATCAATAGAAAAAAAAACCTTGATATTTTTCGATCAATAGGATTTATAGGACAAAGAACTATTGTTATTTCTGTCTGCATATTTTCATAGTGCGGTAAAATTTTCATATTTCTTCATATAATTCTCTATACCTTCTATTTTATTCGGAAAAACGCTTTATTTATATTTGTATAGGAATATTGATAGAAAATTTAATTCAACTAGTATTCAATATTTAGATATTCGAAGTCACATTCGAGAAATTTGAAATTTAATATATTTTTTTTTCATCGTTCAATCGATGAAGACAAAAAAGTTATTTACTCTTGATAGGACTCGAGTTCCATCAATATTTCAAAATTCAACATTTTTCAATAGTATGATGAAATTTTAACTTTAAACTTCTAACTCCTGTTTTTACCCCCAAATATTTTCTGTCATATTCATTTCAAAGTAAGGAAATTACTTACTTTCGAGAAACTTTACATATTTTTTGGAGTTTTTATTTTCAGAAACAACAATGAAATCAATTTTTTCTTTGTGTTCCTAATGTGGAGAGATCATCACTTTTTGTATCCGGCATATATTGATAATTCATCTAGTCGTTTCTATTTACTCTATATAACATACAATCCATTCATTCAAAGAACCATATGAACCCGATGGTATTCATCAGCTATGTTTAATGCGTTAAAGGAAAATGTATGCAACATTAATTTATTGAAGGTGGCTAAATTATCTATATGAGTAGGCATTTCTATAGTAACACATTTGAAATATCGTCAAAAACTGTATTTCACAATTTGAGACTATAATTTTGAACTCGGAAAGAACTAGTAGACTATTCGAAAAGTGAATTTCTTGCGAAAAATAGTTCCGTATCTCCAAAAAATATGAGCTATTGCCCATTAGATTCGGGATGCAATTCTGAGACATAGGGTAAAAGCCGGATAGTTGCCACACTTTTTAAAAAGCTCCTTTAAAAAATGTGTACTAATACATTTTTTATTCAAAGTGGATTCTCAAACATAGTTCATTAATCTTCTAATATACCCTATCTATAAAAAAATTATAAATATTATAAATTTTAAGTAAATCCAGTTTAATATGACCTCTAAAAAAGAGGATAGTTGCCAACTATAGCGGATACTAGCCTAACGTTAAAAATGGTTGGGGGGATACTTGCCCAATGTGAGGATAGATGCCAGTCTGTTTTTTTTCCAATAAAAATGAACTTATATTAATTTAAATAATCAGTTTTTATTGTTAAATACAATCTTTTATTAAGTATTAATTAAAGTTGAATTATAATTATAAAATTATAACATTTAGTAAACATGTAATTTTTAATTAAGTATTAGTATTTATCTTAAATATTAAAAATATGGTAATCAACTTTGGCATTAGCATTGATTATCACCAGGAGTCAAGCTTTTCAACTTGCCACATCTCATGCAATGGTTTTTGAGTGTTGAACAATTTTCATGCAACCACATTCGACACATCTGACATTCAATCCAATCTGATTTCGATTTAGTTAAATTATAATTTTCAAAACATCCTACACAATAATCATGAACTGAAACTAATTTCTTGGTATTTTCTATTTTTGAATTAATATTTTTTACTTTTAATATATTTTAAGTGTCTCCAATAGATAATTTGTTTTTTTTGCCTTTGATTAGTAGCCCTTTAGTTGCTTATTCTTCAGATATTTTTGAACTTATAACATTTTCTTCATTTTCACTGCTAGAACTGTAGATACGAGTTTTTCTTTTCCTTAGAGCCCTTCCTTCAGTCAGTTCAATAAAATCTGTGCTATCTGATTCTGATTCACTGCTAGTAATATCTCTATATTGTTTTGATTTTTTATTTATTTGTAGTCGCCCTTTTTTCTTCGTAATCTTTTCTTCGCTACCAACTAGTTTGTTTTTTGTTTCTTTCGTTTGTTTCATTACGCTTGTTTCCTTTACTTTCTCAGTTTTATCCTTCTTCTCGATTATTTTTTCATTCGAGTTTAAAATTTCTGCTGATTGTTTAGCCCTTTCAGACATACTCAGCGGAATTTTTGGTATAGGAGATGATTGATGTAAAAATTTCGATGGTATTTCTTTTTGTTTATCTTTGTTCTGTGACTCATTTGAAGATATCAGCGATGGCAATGATAGTTCAGTATTATCTAAAATGTAATTTTCAATCTCACCATCTCCTAGGGCTAAACAATCATGAGAAAGAGCCAAAAGACTCGACGACGGCCTTGGTGGCGTGCAACTCTGGTTCACACTGTTCTGCTCAGCTTCATTTATGATAGTTTCTGGGTTATTTTTATCACAGTAGCTTGGGACTTGATCGCCTTGAAAAGTCACTTTGTTCTGTCGACTCAGTACATTACCTCGGTCATATTCAGATTCCTGTATCCGTTCACGTAACGCAAGTTCTTGAGAAGCGCCTGGTAATTGATCTTCTTTAGTTTTAGACTCTTGTTCCTGCGTAAGCTCCCCCAATGCAATACCTGATATAGCAAATTCAGCATCAGACAGAGCATTTGGATTGACTGGATAGATTTCGCTGCCGCGAAAACCACTTATTGCATTGGCAGGTGTCATTGCTCGAATCCACGCCCTTGCTAGCAGGTCACCAGAATTGTACCGGTTCAGTTTTTTTTGTGGATTGGTGCGAATAAAATTGTTTGTCTCTGCATAATAGTATTTTTTAAATGGTCCGAATACAGATACGTCTAATGGTTGTAAAGCAGAAGTAGTATGACTAGGTAAACAAAGCAGTATCACATCATTGTCACGAGAAGTTTCTAGCATATTGACAGCACTGGAATGAGATGAATGACCATCTAAAATTAGTAATACCTTTCCTAGAGGCTTGCGGGGTATAAAATGTTCGGTCAGCCACTTGTAAAAAAGTTCTGAGGAAATATATGCTGATTTCTTTTGCATATAAACTTTTGAACCAGGAGGAAGTCCTTCTTCAAATTCTGGCTTTTTATTTACCCCCCTGATAATCAGAACAGGTGGGAGAAAATTGCCAATAGCGTTGCAACAAGCAACAACGGTAATTGTTTCGCCTTTTTCACCGGAAGTAAGTGATTCCACTGTTCTAGTACCTTTCTTGGCCAATACCTTGCCAGGTTTATTGTTGAGTTGGACACCGCTTTCATCCATATTGAAAATTTGCTCCGGCTTATCTAGCAAATCATTATCAGTTAAGACGGTTATGAGCAGATCAAAAAATTTGGCTACTTCGGCCCTGCTTAGACCCTTCGCTCTTTGAATTGATAAGCCCTCAGCTTGCCTCACAACTATTTCGGGATTTCTTTCAAGGAAGCTTTTCAACCATTGCGGTCAAGCCATTTTAGTTTCATCATTAAAATTGTGCTTCAATCCTAATTTTCCAGCAAACTGATAGGCTAATTGGCGAATTAAACTTCTTTCAGGAGGAAATCCTGCGTCTCCGAGCTTCAATATATGGGAAACTAGTCTTTTTTCATTTTCAAAGCCAAGGGCAGGGTATTTTCCTAGAAGTGTTAGAATACAATTAGATAAGTAGGCAAGTATGTAAATAGATTATTATATTTATAAGCTAAATATACAATTTTGAATCCTTGACATACCTTGGGTTACCAGCAGCTGGTTTCTTTTTTCATACCGTCTTCTTAAGGTTCGAGAGGATATGCCATAAATCCGGGATATTTCGTTGATACTTTTTTGTTTTTTATTTAGTTCTTCGAACGCAAGTGTTAAACTATCTTCTGTCCAATTGATGTGGCGCGGCACCACGCCTGGCTTTCGTTTATACTTGCGAGGCATTTTGCTGTTGAGTATTTATTTTATTCAAGATAAACTATAGTAAAACCAAATAAAAAATCACCAAGAAAAAATTGTAAAAGCAAATGAAAAAAATAACTGAGAAAAAAAATCTGTCTTTGCTTGTTAAAAATGTATAGTTACGGATAGCTGCCGCAGGGCAACAATCCGCAAGAGACAGTAGGCAACTATCCGATTTGATACGGATACTTGCCCTTTTTATTTACTAAATAAATAAAACATATTTAACAATAAAACCTAATAAACAGTGCAATTTAAACTCTAATGCACTCAAAGAAATATATTTTTGACTGAAATCGCAATCAGTTATAAAAATATTTAACAGAGATTACTTACCAATATAATTCTGGCGCTCGTCAAAGTATCGCCGTGGAAGATGTTTTCTCACACGGACAAAACACGTGCGCCTACTTCAACGGCTTATGCGGCACTGAGGCCTGCGCGGGGGACGCTTTTAATTATGATAAAAAGAAACACTGTCAATTCGTCTAACATAGAGCATTTGAAACTGAGGCATGTATCCGTCCGAGGCAACTATCCGGCTTTTACCCTACATTTTTGGTTTTTTTTGCAGACGAAAATTGCAATTGTTAATAACAAAAAACAAATACTAAAAAAGGGGTTAAGTTTATTGGGAATAACTCAAAAACTATAAGCGATAAGATTAAGTTTCTTTTGATGCAGAAGCGATTGTACGTAACGATATTTGTCAGAATTTATTGATAAAAGAATTTCCCATATGATGCGTACTTTCTGCCGGTCACTGTATATGGGATACAACGAAATTTGTCAACAAAGTGGATGCCACATTTTTCAACCAAATTGAACGAAATTGGGCACAAAAATATTTTCTATTAACGCCTCGGATGAGTTTGAATGGGCCCAATCAGTCCAGTAGTTTCAAAATGACGGCTCTTGAAAGATTTGAAAAATTCTCAATTTTTCATTTTCATACCAATATTAGAGCTCTACAACTTTTATTTTTTTTCCGAGATGTACACACAAATCAAAAAATGAAAAATTCCTGTAAATGACCATTCATGAGAATTAATAACTTTTGTTCACCCTGTATGTCCCTTTCATTTGAAGTTTATTCGCTCGTGTCAATCAGATACTTTTCGAGTTTTCCCTTCGTCGACAAACATAACATCATTGTGTTCTGACATTTATGGATTTCAACGTTGAATATTAGATATTATTATTTTAAGTGATATTAGGATTGAAACCCAAGTACAAGATCCTAATTAGCATCCAGTACCAGAAAACAGTACGCGATGTGCAGGGAAAATAATTTGAACATTATTGTATTTGTCTTTTGCTGGCTCTTAAAACTAAACACCGAGCTGTTCCGTGCGTATTTTGAAGAGTAGAAGACAAGATGAATCACTCAGCGCATTTATGAATGAAGTAGTAAATTTCAATTCTGGTTGGATTCCGGAGTCTTCAATCACTGTGCGGGCGTTTTGGTACTAGATATATTATCTTTATATATATAATTCTACTGTACGTGTGTTGTCACTGAACTCCTCCTAAACGGCTGGACCGATTTGAATGATTTTTTTTGTGTGCGTTTGGGTGGCGCCTTGGATGGAGATCATTTCCCTAAATGTTAAGGGTGGTCCATCCCTCAATTTTATTTTTAATTTTTTAAACAAAATGTTTTGTTTTTATATTTTTATGATACAGCATTCAAAAATACATACAACCCTGAATTTTCACCCTTCTACGATCAACCCTAATTTTTGTGGCAAGATTTTTATTTTTATTTTTCCATGACTTGGAATCAAAAAATTCATATTACTCTTAATTTTCACCCTTCTATTATCAACCCTTATAATTTTTATCTTTCTATTTTATAGGAAAAACGGGATAACATGGAAACGGGATAACGGGATAACGGGAATGACGGGATAACGAAAAAACGGGATAACGGGATGACATGATGAGGGAATAACGGGAAAACGGAGTAACGGGATAAATAAGAAACGGGAAAACAGGAAAACGGGATAACGGGAATAACGGGATGACGAAAAAACGGGAAACGGGATGACAGGATGAGGGGATAAGGGGAAAACATGATAACGAAATAAAGAAAAATGGGATAACAGGAAAACGGGATAAAGGGATAACGGGATAACGGAAATAACGGGATAACGGAAGAACGGGATAACGGGATGACAGGATAACGGGGTAAAGACAAAAAGGGGTAACACGAAAATGGAATAACGGGATAACGGGAAAATTTTCGGCAAAAACATTTCAGGGAACATAGAAATTTGGACAGGACAACGTCTGTCGGGTCCGCTAGTATTATATAAATAATTTTTCAATAGATTGTCAAGTTTTTTAAAAGACAAATAGAATGACGTTCAAAACAATACTCGTGCACATCGCGTACTGTTTTCTGATTAGTTGTTAATTACGATCTTAAATTTACTCCAATCAGAAAATACTAGTACAATCTATCAAACTTTTGTTCAAAGACAGCTTTGTGAACCGTGCATGCGAGAATCTTGCTCGGCAACAGTGTTCAGTTCACGTGTTCTGAATGTCTGAATCACTACAATGGTCGTGATATTATTTTTGAAAACAATATTCAATTGCGAATGTTTGCCCTTTCAATACTGCTCGTGTTGTTCGTTCCTTACAAGTGACTGTGATGATTATGACAAGTGCCTCAAAGCAGAGTGTGAAGTCAACTAGTTCTGACTTTATCACCAATTTGGATATAACAACATGTTGTTTTCGTCACTTTGAAATTGAATATATATCTCAGGCAGCCTGCAATGTGTACATTCACCACACAATCAGTTCAACATTCTACCTTATTCAAATGTCGAGTTGAATGTATAGCATTCGGCAAATGACGAAGTTTTTTTCTGAGCAGCCACCAAAAATTAGGCGGGAAGCACTAGCCAAAATTTTGTCGAATTTTACAAATAACAAAACATGTTTTAATTTTTTTTTCAGAATATTATCCACTGTAATTCGTTATGAAATGACATTATACACTCGTCATTCACGGGTGTGGAAGAGGTTAGATTGCACCCTGTATCGACAATTAATTGTCGATAAAAAAAAGACTTTCCTTTGAAATTTTACGATAAATCCTCAATAGGTCAGAACAGCTTAATAAACTGTTCCACGTCTCCCAAAGTATGAAAGAATTTGACAAAAAATTGAATCTTTCGTCGTCGTTTAAAAAAACTAGCCTTCCTGTGAGTTTGAGTATCGCTCAAAAAGGAGTGTGAAGACCCAATTCAGTTATTCCGGGTAGATTATGAACAAAAAACAGAGAAGTACATTACATTTTTCATTTGCCTGAACCAATTGTTGACAATGCAGAGGAACTGTTTGAAAATAATGATTTTTATTCATTGACTTTTCAGGTGTTAGTTAAAGTATACAGAATGTAGTTTTTTCCTATTAAGAGCTATTGGTACGAAGTGTTCGTTTCTTCTACAAAATTTTGTAGTTGTTTATAAACACTGTTAGATAATTTATTTCAGAATACTGTTACCGAACAACTTTCTTACCCGACTGCGGCAAAGCAAAAAGGAGGGTTATGATTTTGACCGGTATGTATGTGGGTATGTATGTATGTTCATCTGTTCCTTCATAACTTCTAAACTACCTATCATAATTTGACAAATGAGGTATCGTTGGAAGCGTCTTGATCGTCCGCTGGTTATAGGCCATGTGACTCAATATTAAATTGGATAGGTGCCCTCTAGAGGATATAAAGTCATGAACTGAAAAAAAAGTCATGATGCCGTGGTGAATATCAAATGAAAGTGATTAATTAGCACATTTCAAAAAGGGTACCTCCACGCGGTATATTACCTAGGTAGATGTAAAACAATAAAACCTAAACAAAGAAAAATGTAAAGCAGCTCTGCAAATACTTTATCACGAAATTATAATCCTAAAGTTATTCAAATAAAAGTAAATTCAAACCCGACTACTGAAAAAGTATGAAATAAAAATAAGTTCAAAAACTAAAATCCGACAACTGAAAAATCACGCCCTAAAAAGTATGAAATAAAAATAAGTGCAAAAGCTAAAACCCGGCTACTAAAAAATCACGGTTTAAAAAGTATGAAACAAGAAAATATTTTGAACTGAAAATGTTATTTACAAACTATTCAATATGTATCATCTATTAAATAAACAACTCACACGTAATATATTTCAATGTATTCAATACATATTCATAGTGATGTTCAGAGGATAGCCGTGGTCATATGCCACTTTGCCCTAAAGCTTATGATCGCCTACTACTGTTATAATGTATTATTTTGTTAGAGTAGGTGTCATATGACCACAGCTAACCTCTAAACATCACTATGAATATGTATTAAATACATTAAAATATATTACGTGTAAGTTGTTCACTTAATAGATGATGAATATTGAATAGTTGATACATAACAATTTCAGATCAGAATATTTTCTTGTTTCATACTTTTCAAAGCGAGATTTTTCAGTAGTCGGGTTTTAGTTTCTGAACTTATTTTGTTCATTGTACGCAGTAGATTAACTTCCTAACTTCATATAGATTTTTAGAATGATTCTTAGTTTTCAGATTGTGATAAGTTCTAACCCACCAAACCTAACAGAACATTCAGTTTCTCTGCAAAAAAAAATCCACTAATATTCAATATGTTATTCATGGGTTGAGAAAAATAACATGATTTTCCGAAGACAATCTAATGAATCTATAGAGTTTTTTGGTCAGTATGTTCTGCAAATACTTGCCACTGGCGTATTTGCACATTATTAGAGAATAACGAATCAAAAAAAGGAATGATTACTCTCGTTTCGGACGTCCATCGTCTCAATGGATTTAAAAGGCAGACTGCAGAGGCGCGAAACTTCACGCACCACCTCACTGCGCAAAATTGAACGCACCACTGTACATGGCGGAATTACACGTACTATTGCACCGACAGACATATAAATGGGTAAGTAGCACCTAAACTTGTCAGTATTCACCTGAAGACGATCGCAGATACAAGCATTCGAAACGTCGTGAAAACCTTTTGATTCCATTAAGACTATGGACGTTCGGAACGAGAGTAATCGAGTTACCACATCATCTTCAATCCTCAAACAAAAAAAGGAATATCTAGACATTAACTCGGGAATACTTATCTTTGGTTGTACTGATTTAGGATCTGTTGAGGGATGCTGTGTTGATTCATTCTCCATTATTCAGCGATGTTCACTTGTTAACTCCTCACTACAATCAAAAGCATTCACCTAAAATAAGGTTGGAACGAACGAAGAAACTTTTGTTTTCTTAACGATCCCCATTTCAGCATACACAAAGTTTGAAACTGGGTTGTTTCAACCCACAATATAGATCTTAATAAAAATAATGTTCATCATATTGGAAAATCAATATTTGTGAGACTCTTTCAGTTCAATAATAACTGGAATATCAACCGAGAATATTGGACGAATGAAATTAGAATAAAAAAATATCGCGAAAGTCTCTGCGAGCTGCAGATCCCCTGTTATTTTTCCTGAAAAATATTCGTGTGGTTGTCATTTACATTTTTGTGGTATTGAAAGGTTGGTCAATGCCTATCTATTCTGAGCAGTTCTCCTACATGTCTGAGCAGATCGAAAAATTGCTCTTATTGGAATCTAAAGTACGTGGTTGGTGTAGTCGTGATACAAAGTTCGGGAAGTATTATAGAATGACGCTCTCAGTACATATACATTCATTACTGGATGATGATAATCACTTATGTAAATCGATAGTGAACCGCAGGACGAGATGAAAGCTCATTTTAAGATTCATTGAGTTGGCTCCTCAAACTTGATGGATCGTAGAAACAATCAAAACCTTCATCTAATATCAATAATTCACAAAATCCTGAGAACTGAAACACCAAAATATGTATATGAAGAATTTGAGGCGTTCTCCACTCTAAATGATTTGAGAGCATGAAACTGACACTCTCTTCTTATTTCTTTTTATTCCTCTGCGAATGATCATTGATATCTCATGGCAAAACGCAACAGAATAATTTTTCAACGATATGAAAATCTCTTGAATATAGTAACAGATGAGGAAAATCTGAGAAGTGAATTTGGTTTTGGAGAATTAGAGTGAATTTTCCCATTGTGTATATTCTCACAGCTTCCATTCGAGGAGGCAGTGAGATGGAGGAATAAATTACCATATGAAATCAATTCCTGAAAGAAACGATACACTTGTAAAAAATTAGGGATTTTACAAAATACAAAATATAACCTATATACAGGGTGTAACATAAGTACGTTAAAATATTCAAGTGACGTATTCCTCAGACAATTTAAAGAAAAAAAGTCTATATAAACTTATGTCCGAAAATGCGTCGTTCCGAAGATATAGGGTGTTGGAATTGAATTTTTTTGTTCGCTTTTTGAAAATAACTTAAAAAAAAAAGATATTTGCACGAAATTTGGTACCCAGGGTTTTTTTGACGTGGAAAATCATAATTTCCTATTAATTTTCATGTAACATCTAGAGGGCGCTGCGTACGCTGTCATTAGTTATTTCAAATTGCCCTAACATTTTTGACAGTGAACTTTTGGTACTTTTCTTGAGAAAACCTTATTCTCACACCTTTTCCAAGTAAAACAGGTACACTTCCTCAACAACGCTGGAGGTGATCGTTTTCGAGATATTTACAATTTTCTATATCGATGCATGTTACTTAGCTCCTAGGGCGCTAAGTGAAGTTGCTGAGAACATTACAAAAACTAAGTATATGGTAGATTTTGTCAAAATAAAGTACTCTTCTCCTATGAAATGTTTATCGAAAAATTATTTGTTTTCGAGATACAGATCGTTGAAATTTGCGAAAGTACATATATAGGCCAATCCGAACAATACCTATAGAAACGAATTCAAGCCCACGAATACTCATAAACGGACATCACAGCATTGTCTAAACATGAGAAGAAAAATCAACATAAATTCGATTTTGACAAGGTTGAAATTTTGACAAAGGGAAAAAATCCAAAAGTTACAAATTTCCTCGAAATGATTCACATAAAAAAAGCTACAGTAATAACAATAGAAACGACATAAAGAACCTCAATCGAATCTACAATAACTAATTTTAAACACTCACTTCACAACAAAAAATATAAAAGTAAAAATAAACTGATCCTTACATTTTTACACGGAAAAGTCTTCCATGAATTATAACAATAGAATTAGAACAATCCAATGTATTTTAGAAAAGGGAAAAAACGATAACAGATAGAATAAACTCGATACCAGCAATCTTAGACATTCGACAACGTTCATTCCAATCGTGAAATATGAACACGAAATAATGCAGGAATAACTGTTAAATTTAATTGTATGTTTTGAACGTCTCTTTGAATTTTAATCGTATTTTTTTGATGTTATGTAACGTATTAGGTTTTTTATTATTTTCAAGAATTTACCTGAAGATGAGATAAAAAATGTCAAAACGTCAAATGAAAAATGCATAGACAGACTAAACGGTGATATCATGAATCGGATGTCGTTTCACCGACAGTAAAGTAGGGAAATTGTCATTACTGGAACAGTTTATGACCACATAATGGTCCCGCAAGAGTTTAATGTCGCAAAGACGATAATCAGACTCGAAATAAACTGGATGAAACACTCGTTTGGGTGGTAGAACATTCTCATGTTGTAAAAATAATAAAACATACCTGAATATTTGATAGATATATAATGAAGAAATACAGAAATAGAGTAAGGGTGGAGTGATTCTGAAGATATAATATTCACTGTAGCGGAAAAAATATGTGGAATATGAAAAAATTTATAGAAATAAAAGAAAAACACGATCTAGGAAGAGCGAGAGTAAAAATTAGTTAAAAAAATGGATAAACATTCAATTACAAAAATTTATTTAGGCAATATTTGTTGTTTATGTTATACCAAGTTTAGTTTCGGTTGGAAACACTTAGAAATATGGGACAGGGGAAAATTGATACTATATCGAACATTGAAAATAAATAAGGATATGTTTCAACAAACAGAGAACATATTGAAAAGGGAATTATTCTCAATAAAATATTGATAGAAATATTTTTCTGTGAATTGAAAAATCCACAATTAAAATGAAGTTATTTTTCGTGAATGTCTAACAACAGAAAACAACTACTTTCCCGGCTAAAGCCACGCTGGACATTGAACTACATCTGATAGATATTCTGAAAAGGCCCTAACTCGAAAGAAAAAATCTGGAATTGAAAATTAGCATTTTTATTCAGATATTAATTTGATTTTCTATTCCAGTCTTAATATAGAACTCATAAAAAAAATGAGGCAAAGAAGAATGTTTTCCAAAAGAGAGTACTCACCAGAAATCATTAGTAACATTGACGCAGGAGAGACATCGCATTCACTAGGTCTTCAATACATTTTTGTCGACGAAAATCTATTTCACGCTTCCACGATGATCAGGAAGACCGGAAGAAATGGGAAACACATTTTCAAGAAGCAATCTCACTTTGCAAGGATGGAAAAAGTCAGAATCATTTCTTTTGTAGAGACACTTTGAAATTAGTGTTTTCTGACATTAAAACCTGTCATGGGGTATGATAGATTGATTTGTTGAAAATATAAACAGGATGTTCATAAAATCAGATGTGGAATCATCTGCGACTGAAAGATAAACTTTAGTCACTATCTTCCATCGTCAAGATAACCTCTTGTGGGGTATTCATGTTGAAAAGGGAAACATTCTCAATTAATTATTAATAGAAATATTTTTCTGTGAATTGAAAAATCCACAATTGAAATGAAGTTATTTTTTGTGAATGTCTAACAGAAAACAACTTCTTCCCCGGCTAAAGCCATGCTGGACATTGAACTACATCAGTCGCAGATGATTCCACATCTGATTTTATGAACATCCTGTTTATATTTTCAACAAATCAGAGAACATAATTATGAAGTGTCGAAAAGAATCCTATGAAGAATTTCTGGAAGGTAACAACGATATACGAATGCGCTGGAATAATAAATGAGGAACGATAAAAAAACGCCGTATACGGCCTTCATCAACGCTACCCGGTCACTCCACACAAATACTGGAAAATCCTCCCATCGCATTACATCTAGCCTGAACATTCCTACTTTCGTTGCGTTTTTTATTGATATATTCGCAACCTAGAGCTCATCCAGTATTGAAACGACCACTTTGGCCTTCCCCCACCTAACAACCAATTTTTATCGAAGATACCTGAACCATTGTCTAACTATGGCTATTAATAGAAATTCCATAGGCGTATCAAATTATTTGGTATAGGCGATTTACGAGACGTAGAGAACTTACACTCCTATAACTTTCCTAACACTCCTATTTCGTTTTCCGCTACTGAATAGTACTCAACACTGGGCATTTTGGCAAGGTAACGAGTAAACTATTGCAAAGTTGAATAAATAACTGCACTGCCTATTTAGTAATTGAACAAACCTAACCTTTCAAACGCTGCATGCCAAGACACTGGTGAAGATTCGCCGTAGCACAGCAAATCGTGTCCACTCGTGTTTCACCCCCTCTCTACCTACCAAAAGGTCGTTTCAATACTGGATGAGCTCTACGACTATAGGTATCCTCATGGGCATGTCAAAGCGCCTTGCCACAAAACTCTCGCAAATGTCCACAGCACAGCTGACGGAAAATGGAGAAACATTCTTACGAACCGTTGTTTGATGGACTGCATTGTCGTCCGCTGCCCAGATCACTCATGAAGTGGATTTTCATTTGTTTCCGGACTGACAGGGCACCACGACGTGTTCATTTCATTTCTGACAGGAATTCACCCATACACTGTCATCTTTGGAATGATGAATCTTTCGTACTTGTTATGTGCCTTGTTTAATGATACACTTGCGGACATTCATAAACATTTATAATAAAAAATCGTCTTTATTCACCCAAGAATGGGTAATAGTATTTTGAATTTAGAGACATATAAAAAGAGCTTGGATAAAATGCCGGATGGTTTTCAACTTAACCATAGTGATATAATATTTATAAATATCCACAAAATTTATTTCATATTCAACTGGAGAGTATTACTATTTCAGAATATCAGTTGTGTGGATTGGAAGAGAATAACATATTACAAGGGAAAAGAATAGGACATAAAATTTGGTAAATATCAATCATTTTCGGGGGCATAGGAATGTATAATCCATGGAAAAGTAGCGAGGTCAGTAAATTCATTCAATATTAATGTTGGATCTTCAACAAAAATGTCTTCGGCTTTTTTTTTTTTTGTTGATAATACGAGACACTAACGGGGAAAAAGAAACACGCTTCCACACAAACTTACAAAAATACAAGAAACTACTTCAAGTAGTATTCATTCGACTTTGTTCACTAACTACTCCTCGGTAAGCAATTGGTTTTTCCCATCTACATGAATTTGAGCATTTACTTGAAAAATTATATAACTTCACTAATATCATCTTTCTACATAAAAATTCTAACTGAAAACTCGCTGAATAATCTCTATAAATATATAATTAATAGTTAGTATGAAGGTAACTAGTATAGTTTGAAACTTCCCAAGTAGCACACAGAGGTCATAATTCGGTTATACAGACATCTTCAAGATATTTCGCAAAGTCCGTGACTCATGTCTTGTTATATGCTCAGACGTCGGTATGTATTCCAACACGACAAAAAGGACACTTTCATGACGTCACATCAACGTTATAAAGTAATGCTAATGACTTGCCAATATAGACTTATATAAGCCAGTCGCAAAGGGTTGGATTGAATATTATATTATTACGTCGTTCTGTGGTCTTAGTGTAGAAGATCATACACTTCTTCATATAGTATTACAATATGTTCACCATATTAAAACATTTTATATAATATTCTCATAATATGTAATTCAGTCTTCCTTTCCATTTTCATAATACTCTGTGTTAATGTCAATATAAATACACAACCAATGGCCGTGATAGTTGAGATAAAAGTATTTTCATTTATGTGTGTTGGAGAGTTATTCTGAAGTACTAGTGACCAAGAAAACCCATTTTCACAACCAAAAGCACTCAAAATTCATGCGCCTCGTGGATTAAGAGATTAAGGAAAAAAAAATATATTTTATCAATTTCTCTCATTATTCGTTGAAATATGTTGACCATATGACAAAACATACTTCATTTGCTCATCTTTAATGATTTCACACGCAGAGTCCCAAATTTTTCATTTTGAATATTTTTGATCCAATATGGCTACCATGATGCTGTATCAATCGAACGAAGAACACGGATGCCGTCTTACTAGTGTCGAAAAGTTGTAATTACTCCTGTAACTATCATAGAATAGTTTACGAGTGTCTCGAAGACATCGGAATATCATACATAAAAGAGTTGTGACGTAGTCGATGTAACCAGAAGTGGCAAGTTTCACGTTAACAAAGTTGTACTAACGTCATGACGCTATCATAACGTTGAAATTCATTACCCTGACAATACTACAATCAGCGTGGCGAATATCAAATCACATAATTGTAGTTTAGTATTCTGTGGTCAAACTAACGATCTATTCAGATTTGGAATGCCAGATGACATTTGCTCATTTGTCATGAGAGCACATTATGAATTCATGAAAGATAGTCAAAACAAATACAATCCCAGGGGGCGATGGACAGATCAGATCTCAGGACAGATGCAAGGTAAGTAGTTCGAAGATTTGGCATAACACCAGGTAATGGTAACTTCGATAGGACGATTGTACCAAAACCACAAACCTTAGAATTCGGGAAGTATCAAATAACTCTATTTTTCGGGTTCTCCATCTCTTATCAGACTTATCTTATCCAAAACGATCAGACAACTGACACTACTGGATTCAATATAAACACTATACAAATGTATGGAACCACATACAAGCGATGGTTTCTAGTCATGTGACCTTCACAAACTACTCAAGGTCACTGGGCCACCTGACTACCAATTGACCTCACAGGTGGGTATTTGCCGCTACGCTTATAAGTGGAGTTGGGTGGAGTTCACCAGTAGTTTAATTGAAAATTGATGTAAGAGGGCGCCAGGTAAATTGATTGAAAAACGCCAAATACCCAAAGTACCACACAACATCACTTACTTACCTAACGATATTGGAAATGAAAAAAGGTCGAGTACCCAAGTCAATTTTTTTATTCAAGATTACCCTTATTTGGTTCACTTTAAGCTAAAATCCCAACAATGATGGGTTACTAGAGTAGCATGATATGAACTAATTTAAATTATACGGTATCTACATTTCAATAACGAGGCCACAGAATCCAAAGTAAATAGCCAACAATAATGCAGTCGTGCATATCAACGAAACATTGAATAAATTCGTACACTCTACTGACAGCGCACTGTAACACTCGTAGGCAGAAATTAAATACCATCAGCACAAACCAACTCAGGGTTGAAAGCAGTGAGGAAAGCGTCGGGTGAGCTCAGGCGCATGGGCATATAAAACCAAAAAAAAATTGACTAGGGACCAAGGTTTTGGTATTAATTTCCACTGCACAGAATGAGAGTAGGTACAATCAATCTAACCTAATAGGGCGATCAGTTTGAAAAAATAAAAAACAAAGAAAACGATAAACCAAATGTTCTTTCACTCGCGTGTATCCAAGGTCGTTGTGGAGCGCTCTACAACTCTTGTCGTCACTCAAGTAATCTCTTTTCGAAACCAGGATTGCCACAGGAGCTTCCAGTAGCTTGGTAGATTACTTACAATAGGGGAAAAAACCCTTCGAGGCTAAGTAATTCAGAAAATTGCTTGGGATTACTAAGCACCAAGCCTTCTCCTGAAATGCTCAAAGCACTAAGCACTGGTTCAAAAAAGTGCTTAGGAGTACAAAATTGCTTCAAGTGCTGTTGAGTTCCCCTTTTTTCTCATTTAACATTAAGATAGGTTAGTATATAATGTAATTCTGCAATTCAACAATTTAAATATTTTTCTCATTTACTCCCAGTAATATTTCTCAAGTAAATTCTTGAACATGTAATTAACTATAATTCTAATATTCACATCTTTGCGGTACACTCGGTATATATTTGATGTCAGTCAGACTAGGCCAAATCCGGTGCTTTTACCGCGAAGAATCAGTTCGAAGTTCTATGTTCGAAGTTCTATTTTCGGAAGTCAGAAATGCCGATATAGAAAACGTGTACTCATTGTGGTAATATTCAATCGCAAAACTCGCTCGGTCACATATAAAGTGCCAAATTTGGAAACTATATTTTCATTGAACAACCAGAGATATACATTCCATGCCCCACAGTGAATAGGAGGTTACAACCCCAATCAAAAGTGGCGAGAAAGGGATGAAAACTGGAATCCAAGTAAGCACCAAACCTTTGCCTATTTTGACAGATCAAAGTTGCCACCTTACCTCATTCAAAATTATAGAATGTCAACAAGTGCTTTCACGAGCCCTAAGCATAGTGCTTTGTCACAGCTCTGAACATTAGATGATTGCCGGATAGAATGTGTAAGCTTTACAAATTACTTCTTGTTGAAAATTCCTACGAAGAGGCTCGTAGATTTTCCCCAAAAAAACAACTGACAAAAATGGAATGGTTTTCTCATTAAAACTCCGGATAATTCCATTGAGTTATCTACCTTAAAAATATTAGTAATAAGTATGTCCACTCGACATTGCAAAACTACTTTGAATCCAGCTTGGACGTTTTGGTTTGTATATTTCCAATCGCAAACTGCTTCAAAAATCGTTGACAATCATAGTAACCTCCAGTTTGGGCTCGAAGAATGTAAAACGTTGGAAATGTGCAAACTGCAAGTGAAAATTATCTCTACAAATAGCTATTCGAATTTTTCTCCAAAGAATGGCCAAAATCTGTAATAATTTCAAAAGTATATATCTAATTTTGAGTAAGAAATACTTCTCATAAAGGTTCCTTACACAGTTTATTTGAAAGAATATTATCCATCATGTTCGGACTATAACTATTTTTGATTTCGATTGGATTAATTATATTTAAATCTGTATTGATGATTTTTCTAAAAGAGGAATATTGATTAAATCTATGTATCGTATGCGACTAATTTATGTTGATATGGGTGTGTTGAGATACTGTGTATTATGATGTCTGTATATGACGGTTTATGGAGTATCCAAAAAGTATCTTAATTATTGATTGTTATCCTAGTTAGGTCTCGAAAATTCAACGAATTATCTATTTTTAATTTTCCTCGTGAACCTAATTGAAGGGTGAATGATATTGATAAAGTCGAAGAACTGCTCTAATTGTCTTTCAGTTCCCACAAAGCATACTAAAATGTCGTTTACTCTTCAGCAATTGCAATTACCTTTTCTCTTTCATCTGCACGTGTGAAAATTATATTATTTTCAAAAAAAAATCTTTATAATTTTTTCCAGTGACGTTTCTCTATGTGAGATTTTTATTAACATTCAAAGGACTAACTTTTACGCTATTTCTGCTTCAATTCCTAGAATTTCTAATTCTTGTTTGTTTATTTCTGGTTTTACTTTGTAGCAGAAACCTTTTGCAATCAATATTTCTTCTTGTGACCTGAAATCTCTTTCGGACTGATTAACGGATCTACTGAAGAAGTTAGGTTCGGAAACTTTTTTAGAACATTGAAAATTATTTCTGGTTTTTATGTGGTTGTTGCATAATAATTCGATTTTTTTCGATCCATTATGTTTCATTCTGTTAACGCGATACCTAAGTCATTAGTGGAGTCTATAAATCAAGACAACATTTCAGTCTGGTGTTAAAACTGAAACTCACTTAGTATAATTCTTCGACTTCATCGATTGAATGGCGAGTTCTTCAATTACATTTATGGAGGAAATGGAAAAAGAAAATTCTATAAACTTTTCAGAACTAACTATAACCAAAATCAATAATAAACATAATTTTCCTATTTTCCATTAACATTCATATACACATATCACACTATGCAATACCCCAATTTACCCATATAATATAAATTATTCGCATATAACATACATAGATTAGTCAATATTCCTTTATCAGAGGAAAATTTCAATAGAAAGTTAAATATAATTGAAGAAATTGCAACGGTTCAATCCTGAAATATTTTTTCAAAAAAACTTCATAATAGCTCTACAAGAAATGTTCAGTTCCCAGAAAAAAATGAAAAACATAATATCAAAGTTATATTTTGGTCATAGGGAAGGATCATAAGGAAAAAAAAAATTTCAAACCAGGTAGGTAAATTTATTGAGAGCAATTGAGCAGAAATCGAGATATCTGATAACTTTTAAGTATGTAAATGATCTTGTAGCCTATGTAAGTTTTTACATAGGCCAAACAGGCAAATCAATCAGAAGCGATCATCAGAACATAGGAACCGTTTCGTCAATGGTAAAAACAAAATCATCTTCTGCCACTTACCATTCGACTGAAAACTATTGTTTTGCTGGTGAGTTCAAAATATTACTTATGGAAAAGGAAGATTTCAAACTCGACCGTCTTGAAAGTTTGGAAATTGATTGATGCCAAAAGTCACAATATTTGCTTGAGAACCAGATCAATTTGGTTATATAGGTAATAGATATAATCCCGTTCTACTTGATTTCCTTTCAATTCGATCAGTTATTGGAATATCCTCAAAATCCTTAATTACATTAATCTACCACTACCTGCTATGCCTTTCCAACAAGAAACATCATGATTGTCGAAATAGTATTATATTCACCTGAAGAAGCTGCGAAACACGTGTTGTGGTTTTATAAACCCAATGTTGTTGAAATCATTCAATGGGGTGAGTATCTTTTGTTTGGTTCAATATGGTTTTCCATCAAGTATCGCTGCGTCAATTCAAAATTTGAAAATACATCATCAAAAAAATTTCAATTAACCTGTATTGGGATTATATTCCATTCTGCATTTATTTTACTCAACCATGTGTGTAAACATTTAATCACTTGCGTTATTACCTGACTATAACAATAATGGGACTTCTCGAACGTTTATATCTATCCGGTCTTCAAAGCCAACAGCGTTATCTGGGGAGAATTACTAGTTTGTCCCGAACATATCCTGACTTCGCATGAGTTTGAATCACAAAGGGAGGTTGTGTCCGTCCTTAAATACACAATTAGCCTGTATGTTCTCCACAAGCACCATTATCTCGGAATTTGACTTAGTTCAACTTGCGCTATTATGGGCGTCTTCAGGGACCATATAGATTCATTTTCTTTCAGTAGGTCTATCTGTTCGGATATACTTCACGGAATTGGAGTAAAGTGTATGTCGAAAACAAAGGAGTTTAAGGAGGAGAAATATCCAAACAATCAGTAGTTTTTATTCCAGACATTTAACTGTTTCGATTTTTGGAAAGAGCTGTGTGTATGCAGATGTATTATCTTTGGTTTGTATATCATCGAGGAGGAGCATTTGCCTGTGCTGAACCATGGTTGAGAACAACCGAAACTATAACCATAATTATGAGAATTTTCGACAGAAAGTAATCCGTATTTCGAAGTGGAATCATCAATAAATATTCAATGGAAAAATATAAATTTTCAAAAACTTCACCACTGCTTCGAACACGACGATTTCAATTCGAAAATAAAATTATGTATTCTGTGTTTAATCAATATACAGTATCGGAAAGTATTTATCTTGCGTATGGTGGTTTCATGAGAGCGTAAAGAATGGCTTGCTATATCTTGAGAGAGCATTACAATTTCTCCTCGACTCGCTCGAGGAGGGGATATCGACGTCACGACACAGAGATAGGAGAGTCAGGGCGGTAGCTCAGGACGTCAATATCATACCAGCAGCAGTCGGGAGAATGTGTGCGCTGCAATGAAGAAGAATTATTGACGATAATTTCACATCAGATAATTTGAACAAATTAAACTGAATCATTGATTCAATTTAATCTGTCGGACGACAGGTAGATCAAAATATCTTTGACGCCGTGGTGGCCGCGAAAACAAAAGAAAATTCTTAAACATAAACAAAAGCAAACGATATTTCTGTAAGAATAAAAACAAAAAACTTATTTCTAACAGAAAAACAATTATTTCTTGAATGGAGAGAAAAAAAAATATTCACAAGAAAAGACAAACCGAATTAAATAGTTTGTGTACGCAATTATTTTATTAAATGTTCGAACAAACCACCGTTTTGGGCCAAACGATAGCCGAATCTATTGTACAATTCCGTTCTGGTAGCCGCAAGGGTAACTGGTGTTACCTGAGCACACAACTGAATAATTTTTGCCCTCAGTTCATCTAAATTGGTGGCACGTTCGAACTCATGCCGATATACCTCCGATTTTAGCAAGCCCCAAAAATTAAAAACGAGAGGTGCTACATCTGGTGATCGAGGTGGCCAGTTGATTGTACCTCGCGTACAAATAAACCGATCGGGAAATAATTGGTTCAAAAATGTAACCACCGTGCCTGCATTGTGGGCGGGACAACCATCTTGTTGGAACCACATGTCGTTTAAGTCAATCGGAAGAGCGCGAACTGCAGGAATAATTTGATTCTGCAAAAGTTGCAGATATTTTGCTGCATTCAAATTCCCTTCAATAAAAAATGGGCCTATGACGTGATCGCCTGAAAGTCCCGTCCACACATTTAATTTTCTTGGGTACTGTGTCCTCACAGCAATACTCAAATGTTTATTTTTACGAGACCACTAACGTACTACGGATGGGTTGTGTTTTCGATGAATTGAGAAGGACGATTCATCGGTAAATAACACCTTCTTTAGAAAGTCATCATTTACACAAAATGCCCTATTGCATTTCTCGACCATCGTGTCACAAAACTCCATACATCTGAAATGGTCTCCAGGCAAAAGTTCTTGTGCGGTCTTGACTTTGAAACAATGATAACTGTTTCTCTTCAAAATATTCCTTACAGTTCTTTTATTCAAATTCACTTCGTCGGTGATCTGTCTACTCGAACAAGGTGTTGTTTCTGCCAATGAACACACTTGTGTTTCTCTTATTTCCCGTTCCTTGGGTATTTGTCTAGGATGCGGTGGTGGATTTGTGGGACAACATTTTTTGCAATGTGCTGCCACACACCCAAAATTCTGAAATTTATTAATAATCGAAAGGACAGTCGCTTCCGTAGGTGCAGGTCTATCTGCAAAAGCCACTATGAATATATTTCTAGTATCTTGTACAGAATTACCCCCAAAGTACCACTCAACGATCTGTACTTTCTCTGCGGTTGTGTAAATAGGCGGCATGTTTCGAAAGGTAATAATTGTCATGGTCTTTTGTTTTCGCAACCACGGTTCGGCAAGAATGAATCGAGTCGCTGTGCGCTGTGTCGCATTGCCACGTGGTCAGTTAATGTGTCGGGTGTGGTAACAGGAGGGGCGCACAGAAGTGCATCTCTCTTGTTTATGTGGTATTATCATATCATTGCGTTCCTTGTTGCTCGTGTAGATTCCTGTCTATACCCCAGATGAATTGTTCCCGATACTTTATAGTAGTTGCCATGAAAAAAAATATATAAAACAAAGTTGTCGACATTTTTACTAATGTTGTACGTGACTGGTTCAATTATTCACATGTGCCTGGTTCAGTTATTGATAATGAAATATCCTGACTTTGGTATAGTTTGTTCGAAACTACAAAAGTTTAACCAACGGCTGAACTGCTGAACAGATTTTGACTTAGGATTTTAGGGACTGACGTCATTCAAATTTGTAAAATTATATTTCGAACTTATCGAAACAGTGTGACTTGTACGGTAGAGAGAGATCGAGAATTACGAGATGTGGTGGATTAAAAGAATTGTGCGAGATTCCAAGAATATTGACAGTTGCAGACATGGTGGTGGGACGGGAAAGAACAATTAGCGAAGAAGAATTGTTGTGAGTTTTTTCTCCCAGTATTTGACGAATCAAGAGTCCCTCATGTAACTGGGCATTGAAATAAAAAACAACTCATAGATTTCCTACTCATTCGAAGCTTATCAATTAGGTTCCGTCACATCAATTTATATTTGAACCTGCAAATTATATATTTGAAAAAAAATTGTTTCGCTCGAATAAAAACCCTCTGTTCAACGAGTCAATAGATTGATTTTTTCAATAATGAGTATTACGTATATTCATATATCATATGGTCTGCTTCACCAGTGTTATAATTACAAAAAGATCCGTTTCGACAAGATGAGGCACTGTTATCTATTTTAGTCACATATTGTATTGCAGAATGAGGTTCGACTGCTGCTTCACAAATGGGCAGTCTTTTTGAATAACTTTTCTCTTCATAGAAGTTTCCTTCTATACTAATTCTGTTTCCTTTGAAAGTTTCTTTCTGTTCCTATCAAAAAATAAACTTGACTTCTTGTTTTCCATTTTTTTTTTCTATGCCACCCCTTAAAATAATACACAAAAATAACTCCAACTCCTATATAGAATTCAAAAATATGTGACAACCCAAAGTTTATCAACAAAATTAAATATAAGGTAGAGTATAGGGAATAAACCAAAACTATAATCAGATAAAACAAAACCAGGTACTTCAACATAATGATTTGAGCCAAAATGCTCTGATGAAAAAGCACATATACACCCATATGCCAAAATTTGTTTCGTCAAGCGCTGTTAAATGTGTCCCTCATTGAATTTCTATGACTTGTGTGATAAAAAAATTGTTTAGATGCTTGTTTAGATGAAGAAAAATCGTGCCTCTGCGTCTTCATGTACTTGTCTAAAGCATTCGACACTGTGAGTCATAATCTACTCTTACAAACACTGGAAGACATTGGCATACGTAATAATTGTCTCAAACTTTTTGGTAGTAACCTCACCAATAGATTTCAATGCGTAAGAGTGTATGATGTGAAAAGTGAACGAAAAGCAATAGAATATGGAGGACCGCAGGGGACCGTACTTGGACCTCTTCTTTTCAACATTTACATCAATGGGCTGTTCTATGTCGAAAGCTATGGGGAAGTATTGGGACTTGCCGATAACACCGCAATATTCTATAAAGGAGATGATTGAGAACAACGGAAAAACATCGTACAGAAGGATTTACCCACGATTTAAAATTGGCTCGAATACTACTTACTCATTGTAAACCTTAAGAAAACGCACTCTCTACCATTCAGCTCCAATCATTTCAACACATCAACATTCAATTGCCATTTTTTGCAAACGGCCAAAAGAACAAAATGTTGCCCTAACAAAAAGTTGAATACCTAGGTGTATACATAGACACTCATCTCAGATGGGACACACATATCAACTATGTTTGCAACAAACTACGAATGATTTTGTACAAATTCAAATATCTGAAAGAACAACATTTCAACAGCTCAAAATTCTGTATCATGCTTTGGTTGAAAGTCACTTACGACATGGTATAGTAGGCTGGTCTGCCAGATCGTTTTGCATCATTAATACTACCCGTTGTTTCAAACTTACGAAGAAGCTCCCTTGAATAAGTCCTCGAAACGGGGTGATCAGGAAACCTTTCATTAAAAATGCGTTCTGCTGCATGAATATTTTGTCCAGTTTCACCAAGAATTAGGATCGCTGGTACTTTATCACCTAAAGCACATACCATTTTGCTTCTTGAAGCACTTGAACGTTCGGCTCACAACATTTTAACAAATTATTAAAATGTACAAAAATATTAAAAGTACCAAAAGCTGCTAAAACAGTTAAACGTTCGATCAACGATACCCAAATTATTAAATGTACAAAAACTTGGACAATTACAAAAACGTCGAATTAGGGAGACTAACAAAAGCGTCAGCTTCTTTGACAACTATCCTGAACTAACTGAATTTTGAATTTTAGTATTGACTGATTTAATTCATCACAGCTTTGCGTTTCTTAAAAGCGAGTTGCCAAAACTGCCATAAACACAAACAAAATCAGTATCATTGAATAGGTTTTTTCGATACCTTTTAAAAGAGGTGTCGCTTGCCGTGGGGTTATATTTAAAATTATTGGTTACAATGGCCTTGTGACGTCATCTTTGACGATTTCGTCATCTACCATCACCAGTAGGGAAGTTTACAACCATTAATAATGTACGCGTATATGTAGGTTCATGTCTGTGAATGTATTTATGTTTCTATTGATTAGCAGATAATCTATATTAGGTAGTTTTTAATGAATATTTCATACCGATATTTCAACCCCTAATTTACGATTCAAATTGTCAAATATTTTAAAAAATTAATTTCCCTTTGTATCTTCTTTGAGTCCCAATGTTTATCATTTATCCTCTGAATGAATATCATTATTATTATTATATTGTTTAAACTTTCGAATGTTCAACTGTGCCCATAAATACACAAATATTCACCGTCGAAATCTAATGTGAGCTTTGTTATTTTATGGTTTCTAAAAGCATAGCAACTCACCAAGTGTGCAACAGTTTTTCCTCCATAACCAGCTACATTTTCTCGCCTCCAGTGACTCCAGAGGTATTTTATTAACCTCATATAGCATACCTAACGACACTTGCCGCAATTTCCGTATTTTAATACAATGCCAACTGTGAATCCCGAAAACGTCACTCAAGGCAAAATATCGACAAACTTATTCTTGATGATTCTGAATTTTTTCGCGCCGGCCCATTATTTCAAATGAGAATGTATCCGTCTCGGAATCAACTTACTCTTTTTCCACATGTCCCTCAGCTCAAGAGATGCCGTCATGGGTTCGCTCAGTTTTGTAATTGGCTTCACCAATCATCATTTGCTTATGATACAATGCATTTTTATTTGAGTTCAGAAAGCCTAAACATCCGATAATCAACTTGGTTACATTGTAACAATTCTACTTGCTTCCAAATACTGTGTAAAATAATACGATCTATCTTCATGAGAGGCATGATTTCTTCTTGGTATACGCTCTTCACAATTGTTTCCTAAAATTTACTTAAACAAACAAACGTAACTCAAACTGGGAGCAAACTACTCTGATCACACAACAATAACACCATACAGGGTTAAACATCTCGGATCTATCGAATCCTGTCACATGATCGCATTTCTAACAAAAACCAAAAGACAACTGGTGAAATGACTTCCAAAATCCTTCTTCTCCTTGATATGAAGAGTTGATTCTGAAGGAATGTGAAAAGTGTGTGAGGATATGGCATGAATCCCTTGATTCATACAATGCAGTTCAATAAAAGTCTGAAGTTGAAAGTAGACATAGGATGAAGTAAAGAAGGGGTGGAGGAAAATACCTCATAAAGAGGACTGAGGAATTCGACCAGAAAGTGACAACTATCGATGCAAGGATCTCTTGATGTATTAATGGTTGTTCCCGAAAAGATTCTGAAAGAGAAGAAGAGAGAAATATAGAAAATTAGGTGAAGGATAGAATGACTCAGTCGCCTCTTACGACTAACGGAAGTGGTTGGGTTGCTTTTTTTTGCCGGATACCTCACGAATGGATTGGTCTATTCTATGATGTAGTGGTATGAAATTTGTATGTACGTTGACTATGGTGTAATGAAAAAATCAATTATTCAAATATCATTTATTTCTAGATCTTTAAGAAAATCTAATTTTGTTTCATTCCCGGCGTTCATATTATGTAAGATTCTGCTATTGGTTTCTTGATTGAAGGAATGATAATCATATTTGTATAAGTGGAAACCAAACGTTGTTTCATTGAGCTTATTGGTATGTTCCTTGATTCTAGTTCTGAAGGGTATATATGAAGTTCTTCCGATATAAGTTTCCAATTAAAACTTTGAAGTAATAAAATTTGCATTGGCCGGGAATCGAACCCAGGCAACCCGCGAGGCAAGCGAGCTTTGTACCACCGAAGCTTGTTACCATTCATATAGCTGACAGTGAATGGTCAAAAACGAGGCCAGCAACGTATATATCATAGTTTTCTCTTCTTCTCTCTCTGGCCAAGTACCTTTTTCCGTCCTTTTCGCGTCAGAAGCGTTTCGTTTGAAAACGTTACATGCAAATTCGACCTTGAAATTCTTCAATCTTCGATGATCTGAATAATTTTGTCTATATTTCAGACACCAAGAGAGTAAATCTCTTGTGTTTATATCCTCTGTGAAGAAGTGGTCAACTGAACCTCAATTCCAGTAAATATTCCTGATTGCGTTGTTTGGAATATTTCACTAGATATTCAATTTCGAGTCAAAATTAAATTGAATATTTATAGTGGAAATGCAATCACGGATCAGTTCGTTGAAAACGGTTGTGCTATTGTACTATATTTGTGAACGAAAAGTCAAATAAATAATTGTATGACAGCCCGTAATCACATTTTCAATGTAATAAAAATCTCACATTTTCTTTGAATTGTTACAGAATGCTCATGATGTTTCGAAATATTCTGAACAAGATGGAATGTGTTTCAAAAACTTGGATCTCAACAGGGTTTTCCGTTTATTTGGAAAAATTTCATCGGGGTCATTCTCCGAAAAATAATAAAAAACCTTCCCACCGAAGAGAAAAATACCTAATAACCTTATGCTCGCTCGTTGCTCTGCAATTTGTTTCTTGATTTTGACTATATTTCCAGTACCTTTCGTGTTTTTGAACTTGAATTCAAGAACATCTCTTGAACCCAACACAATGCATTCACTTCTGGAGTTCTAATGAATTAATACTATGATTACGCTAATTATGTCCAATTGTAAAACAGGACTATTTCCCTTTTTTTTCCATGTTATTCCAAGTAAATCAATGGTTCGATGTACTTGTTGTCCTGAAATTGTTAATTATTCAGCAATGGATAGTCAGTTCATTGTTGTCAATCCGTCCACCATGCAAAAAAAAATAATTTAACTTATCATTAAAACTGAAATTGAATTTGCCTCAAAACAGTTTTCCATTATTCATTGAATTCATAATTATTGATTTCTGCGATAATTTTTTTTTGTTATTTTTTCGTCTTTATTTCTGTGTGTAGATTTTCATGACCACTCCTCATCATAAACACAATTCTCTCAAGGCTTGGGCTTATTGCTCTCAGTTATGGAAACATTCCGCATTTTTTGTGAACAACAGCAGCCAACATTCCAAATGAACAACTTGACTGACTCGGATGGGCAAGACCTCATCACGTTTATGAACCATCATCCTAATCAGTTATTCTGACAGTAGAAATTGAATTGAATGTTTCCATCGTATTTCATTTCAAATTATGATAATTAATACTTGTTTTGATCTGACTGAATATTTGAAATATATGTTTGATAAATATTTACTTCGTGATTTGACTGCAGGCGCTGAGTTATGAGTTATTTCTATTCATAATTATTCACATGTATCTTCAGGATAATTAACAAAAATAAAACAAATTCATTTTAAATCACCATCAGCCATTACTCTCAGGAAATGGCCAATACTAAATTCTAGAGTTGGTATCCTCTTTGGTGTTTTATTCTGGATTTGATTTTTTTTTCTGATCATATCTTGATCACATATCATCAAATTCGGTGAAATTGTTGTACACCCAAAGTTGGCACACAATTCACTGGAGCCAGTCTTCGATAATACGGATAACGGATAATTTCATCTGCATCCGTCACAGTTATTAATTTCTCCGTTCACACCTTCATATGATGAATCACACAATACTGGTTCGTCTTTCCACTACTCTCAAGATATCAATTGATGTTATTTTTCTTGTTGTATGTTCTATTGCGGTTTAATTTTCCAACTGACCAGAAACTATTTCCGGGCTGTAATTTGAAACTCTGCTTGGCTACGTCATCGATATCTCCCACTGCAGCTGTGATTTCACGTTCATTTGGAGCAGATGATGGGGCATCGAATGGATACTTGACTAAAAGCGTAGTCTGGCATTGACTCTAGATTCAAAGGATACACTCCTGTTACCTACTCTAAAGCCTGCAATCGCATTTTCTACCGAATCTGCATTTCCTCAAGCAGAGGTTTGAAAGAAAGTCTCGTAATAGCCGACCAGGGTTTCGTTCAAGCCAGACTCGGCACTTTTCGTTGAAATGAGTCCTTAATGATTAAAATATCAAACTACTTAACGACAATGAAAAGACTCCAGTTCGCTCTCAGAAATATTTTCATGAAAAAGATTCCATTGAAAAGTTGTTTAATCAATACGCAATGAAATTCCTGGTTATGAAATGATCCTCGAAAATAATGTCTTAGAATGTAGGCGAAAAATTATTCATTTATTGTATTCACTTATTTATTTATTTACGGATGAAACCAGTTCATAAAGTAAGTAAGTGGGATATCATTGTCGTCAATGTTATACTAAAGCTCACTTAAAATTCAAATTGAGATTGAACGACAATAATGATGCGAGTGGAAGAAGAAAAAAAAAAGTTGAACAAAAAAATTTTATATATATACCACATGAAAGTAATAATTGCCATTCATTTCCATATAGTTCAATTGAATTTTGATTCCCTTTACTTTCGCCTAAATGAGACTACTGATGTTGAGTTGGAAAAATCCACTTGAGTTTCATTGCTGTTCTCCGCAATTCTTCTTAAATGAGAAAATGTTCGATAGATACAATCAATTTCTAATAAATGGTTACTTCTACTGACTATTCCAGGTACATGTATTCCAATCTCTGATAATTCTTGGCAATCAACATAATTACCAAAATACGAACGATCTGCGCACCAAATCGGTACAATTTTAGTTGACCCCAACCCCCCCCCCTTTCCAAAAAATAATCGAAATATCGACAGAAATGTTTGTTTTGAGGTCCCCCGAGACGATTGAGACCATTTCCAGAGTGTCTGTCTGTCTGTGTGTCTGTCTGTAATTTTCCACGATAACTGCCGAACCGTTTGACCAATCGAACTGAAATTTGGTATGAAAATACAGTTTCTGCCCCAAATGCAACCATTTTCAGCTATCATCTGTCAAACAGAAGTGTCCCTAATGAAAAATGATAGAAACTATAGCGCACGGAATTCGACTTGCAATATGTCATTTGAAAGCCCTTAGAAAACTGTATCCGGTACAGTCAAAATTATTCCCTCAACTGACATCTGTCAAAAATGAAAAAAATGGCAAAACTCAAAATTTGCCATTTAATTTTCCAAAATCTATCCGATGGATTACAACTAAACTCGGCTGAGAGCACCACAACAAAAAAAAAAACAAATTAGGTCTGCAGTTGGAGCTTTCCACCGTTTCCCAGTCTGCGCTACGAATGTTTGATTTTTTTCCTGGGCGTTACCATTCGAGACGGCCGCTCACCCGGGCTTTGACTAGGACGATAGTCTAGTCGAGAAGTGGGTTTCCCGCGAAAAATAGTTCCAAGTCAACTAAGAATATGAGCGATGGCTCATTCGATTCGAGATGTCATTCTGAGGAAGATGTACTTTTCGATTTTTTCTGCCGACAAAAATTTGCTATTTTATTTAACAAAAAAATGATTTATAATATTATTTATAATATTATTATTATTATTTATAATTTTAATTCAACGTCGAATATAGGGCCCGTGGTCGTTACGGCAGGAGTAAAGCATCTCTCGAGAGAGCAATGCACATGAAATATTTTTTTATACTATTAAATATGATTTTCAAAATTAAAATAAATTATAGTATCAATTTGAACACTTAAGAGAATGTAATTTCTTTAGAAAAATAAATTTTGATTGAATTTTGAAAATGTGAGGCTATTGTTAATTAAGTAGTTTTTTGGAACCGCCGATTTTATTAAGAATCGAATAATTATTCACAGAATGACTCCATAATTTTTTTGCTTCCTGAAGCACATTTTACATATATACTCATTAATATCTCGCTATAAAATTGTTCAAAAGTCCATTATTTTGTTAATTATTAATTTCTGAAGTTAACAAAATATGAGAAAATGAGTAAATATCGTCATTTTTTTTATATTCTACATCATTTTTAGTTTTATGCCTGACAAAGACATTTTACAACGTTTGAAGAAAATACGCCATTTGTTGAAGAAATATTTTCCAAAAATTGTTTTTACGCATTAGGTTGCTAGTAATTTATTATGAATAACTGTCACTATCAGTGACGATACGGAGTACCTTGTTCTGCATCCTCTCCATTCTCAACAGTGTTGATTTTGGCAGGTCCGTAGACGCTATCACAATGAGACAGCTTGGACGTTATCAATGAATTCGCATAAAGAAAGCTTCAAGTGCTGTTAGGAAAGAGTTGTCTAAGGATGTTGAAGGATGCCTGGCGAAGATAGCTCACATGTTTGGTGAATCTCAGCTCAGAATCGAGCCACAATCCTAGATTTTTACATTCTTCGACTTCAGGCAATATATTACACCCGATTTTTATTTTCATATCTTCACGAGCACTTTCCACTTTCTTTTTTGAACCGAATAACATGATCTGTGATTTTTTTGAATTCAAGCGTAAATTATGGCAGTGGAAAACTCTTACAATTTATTCAAAACTTCATTTAAATTATTTTGTGTTTCGTTGTGTTGCAGAGCATTGAGAGATAAATACAGTTGGGTATCATCGGCGTAGTGATAAACCTCAGCAAACTCTATAATTTCAAAAAAATCGGAAATGTATAGAGAAAACAGGAGTGGCCCCAATATAGATCCTTGGGGAACACCGTAAGCAACCGATAATGAATCAGACTCAATACCTCCTAAGACGACGCGCTGGGTAAGATTGCATAGATAATTCCGATGTATTCTACAGCTCCATTTGAGAAGCCAAAGTAGCGGAAGTAGTGCTATGACCAGTACGAAAACCAGATTGTACCGGTGTGATTATTTGATGCGTGTAACTGTAATGTGCCATTTGATCTTTCATTATCATTTCAAGGGCTTTTGGAAAGAGAAGGCAGGATGCTTATAGGTCTTAGGTCAGATAGCTCGGTGGGGGAATTGCATTTGGCAGAAGGAATAATTTTGGCGTGTTTCCAATTCGAAGGAAATATGCCAATTTTTATTGCGGTATTGAAAATGAAAGTTATGTGTTCGATTAAATGGGACTGTACCAATTTTATCATACTTATGGAGATTTCATCTGTTCCAACTGCATTTTATCTTATTCAGATATTCATTTACCGCTGCTGAAGATATATTTTTGAGAGTGAATACAGGATCATATCTTGATTTTTATATTCATCGAGAAGGGAATATAGTATTATCAGATTTTTCTGGGTGCGTTATACGATTGAAGTGACAATTTATTCTATTAACGTTTTTTAGTTGGTCTGGAAGACAGGGCTTTTCCTTCTGAAGGAGAATATCAAGTGACCTAAGTGTGCAGGACATGTTCGAGATATGCTTTTTTCTCGCGACGTATTGCCCAGTAGTGTAATTTCTCAAATCAGTATAACGTTTCCAAGATGCGGAGTTTCTCAATTTTTTGTACCTGCTTTAAGCTCTATTCCTGAGTTCTATCATCTCTTTGATATTATAAGTGCGCCAAGCAGCTGGTGGTTTAGTGACTCTTATAGTTCGGAGGGTTGCGTGTAAATTGAAGAGTGCAATCAAACCGTTATTGAGGTAATCAATCATTTCATCCACAGTTTCCAATTCAAAGATTATATTCCAGTTATGGGCTATCAGTTGTTCATTGAAAAGGGTATAACATCGCAGGTCTTATCATTTGCGTGTATATTAGGAGCTTGTTCTCCATTGCAAGGTTGGAATTTCTGGAAATCAGAGGGTAAATTCTTTCGACTGCGGCCGATGCCTCTAAATTGCCAGATTAACGTGCTTATGAAATGTTATCCGCTTGTCCAGTTTCACTAACAGGAACCTCACGGACTTACGTCTTCAATCTTAAGTTTCTTGAATATTTTTACATTCAACTTATTTCTCGTGGAATTTCTGATTTGTATTTTACTTGCGTTTAGCGTAATTTTATTCCTCTCTAAATACGGCACAACCTTTTTATTGAGGTAGACCTCTACTTTTCGAGCAGCCACTTCGCTCGTAAGCGAATGCGCATATACAGCAATATTGTCTGCATATATGGCTACATTCGTCTGGGCAAACATAGGAAAGGCAAGCGGATAAAGAGAGTACAAATGTGGTGACAAGCAGGAGCCCTGTGGGATACCTGCTCCGACCGGATACACTCTAGATTTAGTATTCTCGATTCTCACCCTAAAACTCCGCTGACTGAGGTAGGAGTCTAGAATTTTCACCATGTATAACGGCATGCCTGCCCTCACCATCCATACGCCTTAACAGTTCGGCGAATGGCCTTTTGGTAATGGATGTTATGAAAATACCGGATTTCAATTATTCATTGCCTCACTTGAAAATATGAGGTTTTAACATGCTAAAAAAGGTATTGTAATGGGAGCTCTCCCCCTACTATCAAAATTTGGCGACTTTCACTATTCTCGGTTTTTCTCGGGCGCCACCTTTTGGTTCATAGTGGAAAAGGCCACTTTTGCTCCGGGCAGTCTCAGTAAAGAAAAACACTCCAGGGGTCAGTATAGTCGTGACAATGTATCGGGGCCAGCAAGGCAGGATTTGATTGCCTTTAACTGGGTTTTGAACCTGGGTGCCGACTGCACACTAGGTGCTCAACTTCTACTCAAGAAAGTAAATCAAATAATACTCTAAAACAGGATAAACATGTATATTGAATAATAGCAATACAGGAAGGGCGACTGACGGCGGCCTCAAGTTATCACAACAAATAAACACTATATACAGAGAAAGCGGGGAGGGTGTTTTCAAGCCAGCGGGGTAACCAAAAAGCTCTTGCGGTGGGGGGAGGGGGGGGGCTATCGTACGGATTAGTATGCAGAAAGTACCAGCGCAGCATTGAAATGAATATGTGCCGCTTACGGCTATGGTCAGAACATGCGGACATCGCACCTGTGGTACTTACAAATATTTCCTGACCTGAGATATAATATATACCCAAACTCCGATCTCACTGCTTCGGCAAGGCTCGGGACTGTAGTGGACTGCTTCGGTATTTGGCTCACACTCTGGATACTGGTGGTCGGACGCGTGACTACTTCTGCTAGGCTCGGCAAGCTAATCAATCTTTGAAATATTCCGAAACGGAACTACAGTCGGTTTCCCCCTCTTTTGCGGATTCCTCTCGACCGAATTATAGGCGCGCGCCGTTTTGTGGACTCTGTCGATCGCGTTACAAATAATATTTTCCTAGTATAATCACCCAGCTGGTAAAAATTATCCTTGCTATCAATCCATGTGATGTGACGTCGGCCGGATGACGTCAGCTCGCAGGGTGCGCTTTTGTCTCGACTGGACTGCTGTCTCTGGCTCCTAGCGAATGACTGAATGTGCTCGGCTCACAGCATAATTACCTAGCTTGTAAAATTCTCCTAGGTAGCAATCCACGTGATGTGACGTCAGATGGCTGCGGCCGCTTTGGTTTCGAACGAACTGATTTCTCTGGCTTCTATCGGATGACTGAATTCTTTCGTCGGCGTTTGTACATAGCCCAGCTGGCGCAGGTAATAATATATGTTTCATTTCTGGAGTCACACCCAATTCTTGATATGGTGACCAGTGTCTGAAAGACTTCTTTGATATTTTTTTGTATACCAGGAGTGACACAATTAGGTTGTTTTGATTATATTATTAGGTATACTTATTCCCACAAGTAGCAAGGACTGAGTTACAATGGAATCTTCCGGCTTCCCAAGGGTAACATTTTATGCACTGTGATCCTTCGACACAATACATTTTTTTTTTAAGTTTACCCCACTTACTGTAATATGCTCAATTTGTGACATTCCTTGGCTCACCAATATTGGTATAAATATAAAATATTTCCCAACCTTTGTTATCATATATACGAGTCGCGGTATTGGTGTGATCTACGGGGGGTGTTTAGTCTATTTATTGGGGTAGGTGTAATCCACGTGTTTATCACGAACACGAATGGTATTTCTAGACCTATTATTACTGTCAAGATGAATTTAAATCCTTACAGGGAGCTTTTGGTTGATAAATATAGCGGAAAAATAGTAACTTCGTTACAGTATATTTGAATTAAAATATTAAATCACTGCAATAGTGAGATGAAAATCCCTTATTTAATTAATTTTGCATTTCCTTCTGACATATAATTCTGACAGGAATCTTCATATAAACTACTTTCAATTTTTGGAATTCAGAAATACTCCCAGAAAAGGATTCAAAATATATCGAATGTAAGATCTATTCAAATTGATTTGGATGTTCGTGCAAAATTCATTGTTGAGTAGCTAATTTCCTTGGCAAAGGTATTCTATAAAGTCAAGTCGATTGTAATTCTTTGAATGGAGAATAACTAGAGGGCCTTCACATAGAAACATGATAATTCAACAACGAATATTGATCCCCAATTGAATTCCACTCGACAGATGTCTTGAATAAATCAGCAATCTGAATGAATTTGGTAATTATCTTGACAAATCAGTTTCTCTATGACATCATCACGAACCCTTTCAACTTATTCCAATAGCCTGAGAACATACATCTTTCGTTAAATACGCCATATAGCGGTAGTTCTGATTTTTTATGTTCCATGTACTTCACCACTGACTGTCAAGTCTTCAGAATGCTTGAAAAAATATAATAATAATATCTGATGTTTCAATACTTTAAGTCGGGATAATGGCAACGACCATACCACGTTGAAATGCGGTCCCGGGGAGCGTGTGGGGATGGAGGCAAGACTTGCCAATATTCCCATACGTACCTGGGGGGTTGCACGCGGGGATGGAGATACTGAGTTGAAACATCACACATAACAGCTGACCACAGCTATATACTTCAAAACAGCACTCAAAAGCCCACAAAACATTTAAATTACAAACAGCGAATGGTCTAGTGGTTTAGACGTTCGCCTTGATATTCAAAGGTCCGGGGTTCGAATCCCGGGCAAGGCAAGTGAGAAAAATCTCTTTTTTTTAGATTTTTCTCATGGTATTTCAAAATTTATAGCATTAACTGCTACCTCAAAACTTTTTCACACAAAAACCACCCTCACAACCCTTATACACAAAAATACTTCAATCAAACAGGAAAAATCGTTTTAGATCTTTCTCAAGTTATCTCAAAACCTCTAGCATTAATTGCTACTGCAAAACTTTCTCACACAAAAACTACCCTCATAACCCTTATACACAAAAAATACTTCAAATTAATTTGTAAATTCAAATTAAGTACTCAAACATTCTACCATAAACATTCTACTTCAAACAATTCTCGCGATTACACAAAAACTACCCCCAAAACCTGCTACACAAAAACTACCCCAAAAAGCCTACCTCAAATAGTATACTCAAATACTACTACTCAAACAACTCAAAATATCACCCCCCTCACCAGGTTTTTTAGATTATTTCTTTTCCTGGAAAACTACACATAAACAATTTCCTCAAAACTATTTCATACATAAACAATCGAACACTCCTCCAAACATTCGTATTAAAGCACTACGCTAGGAGACGAATTATACCCTCAAAAAATAACATACCTAACCCACTTTCGCAGAGACTAGCTAAAGATCGCTGGGACGGGGTCCAGTCCCTCGCTTGTTCAAGGGTTGCAGTCCGTCTTATGAATTGGGGCGTCCGCTCGGAAGCTGGAAACAGCAACCGGGGGGAGGGTCTGGTTCTCTCCGGGCTGAGGTTGCGCGAACAACTCTCAGCCTGTAATATTGTGTATATTTTATTGTAAATATGTAAATAATATGTAAGTTAGTTAGGAATGACATTGTTACCATTGAAAACTGAATAAACACATTTTGATTTGATTTGATTTCAATCAATCAATCAATCAAAAAGATTTATTGTTGTTATATGTACATGTCATTAGAAAAACTTAACCTACTATATACAATTTTAAAAAAGATTTTCATTTTTGGTTCTTCCTGGCTTCATCCAGGGGGTGGACCATTCTGCTTGCTTTCCAAGGGGGAGCGAAGGGAATGGGCTTGCTGTTGTTGGGCAATTCTTTGGGACATAATAGGGAAGGATTATTAGGTACTTATGTTATTCTTGAGACCCCTCCTGCCTTTGCCTATGGGTCTGTTTTCTTATTGTTTTAATTTCGACAGTTGTTGTGTTTATGTCCTTCAAATTTTGTTACTAATTCTGATCTTTGACAGGAAAATTGGTAAAAACCTGCTTTAGATAATTCTGTGCGATTTTCGCATTAGGTCAATGCCGAGGTTTGCTGCTCGGAACATTGACCGTTGGGTGATTACTCGTCTATTTCGTTATAGAGTGCCAGACTCTGAAAGATGACACCGTGTTTTCTTGCCATATTGGCCCTGATGTTTGTAATGTCCGCCGTCAGCGGGCTCTTAGGGATGTGGAATCTATAAAATTTGTCCGATATTTTCCTAATGAAGTCTGTGATTTTTTCCACCTTAGACAGTTCGCGCAGGTCATCCAGTCTGATGTATCTGCTACTATTTGTAGCGATACGAAGCGCTTTATTCTGCAGTCTCTCCAGCCTCGATAACTGAGTTATGGGTAGACTGCAGAACACTGGACTGGCGTATGTCATCGCCGGCCTTATTATTTGCTTGTAAATTTTAAGCTTATTATCTTGTGATAGGTTGGAATTGCGTGCAATGAGGGGGTAGGTGCGGTTTATCGCAGCCGCCCCCCTCTGCAATGCCAACGTGATATGCTTATGCATGTACATACGCCTGTCCAGCTCCACCCCCAGGTATCTCACCGAGGGTTTCTCCGTCACTTGGTTGTTTTCAACCTTTAACTTCCCGAGGATCTTCACGTTGGTTCGTTTCCTCGTGAAGTTAACGACCTCCGTTTTGTTTGGATTCAACTTGATCTTATTATTCCCCAGATATGGCATGACCAACCGATCCAGATGTATCTGGAGCTGCCTAGCAGCCACTTCGCTTTGAAACGAGTGGGCATAGATCGCGGTGTCATCCGCGAACATGGCCGTACTCGTTTTAGCGAAGGTCGGAAAGTCACTGGTATACAGGGAATACAGGATCGGTGACAGCGAAGACCCCTGTGGGACCCCCGCTCCGACTGTGTAATCCGGCGAACTAGTGCCATTCACATTTACCCTAAAAGCCCGCCCCGTCAGATAAGACTCTAGGACTTTCAAAAGGTATGAGGGCATGCCTATTCTTGCCATTTTTGCGATTAACCCGTCTGTCCAGACCGTATCAAACGCTTTTTGCGTGTCCAACAGGACCATAACTGTGTTGTGGTCTCTATGAAAGGCTTCTTTCACCCCGTGTACAACTCGGGCCACTTGGGAGGTCGTTGAATGACCCTTCCTGAACCCGAATTGCACCGGCGGGATGATTTTCCGCCTTTCCTCGAAGTCCACAACACGCTTCAATATAATCTTATCCACCACCTTGGCCACCACACTAAGGAGTGAGATAGGCCTGTAGCTTTCTAGTGCGTTTTTGTTTTTCCCGCTTTTTAGTAAGGGGATTATTTCCGCCTTCTTTAGACAGTCCGGATAGTGTTGCCACTTTAGGACTGCGTTAATTATATATATCAGCTGAACTAGCGATTTTCTCGGGAGATTTTTGACTAGAACGGTGTCCGCTTATCTAGCCCGGAGCTTTGTTTCGTGGCAACTTTTTGATGACCCCCTGGACCTCTTCATAGTCTGTGAGGACTTTTTGGAGTTCAGGGGGCACCAAGTTTATTGCAGGAGAGTCTTTGATGTTTCTTGCAATGTTGGTAATTCTTATGTGCTCTTCCAACGTGTCGGGTTCCGTTTTGTGGACGTTGCTAAAATATTCCCCGAACAGCTTAGCTTTTTCCACTGGTTCCGCCACCGAACGATTGGGCCCAATCACTATAGCTGGCACTGGTTCTCTCTTCCTGTGGAATCTTTTGGCCATATCCCATAGTGAGTGGTCCCGCACGTCGAGGGCCTCGAGTTTGCGATTCCACTTTTCGTTGTTATTATCTTTAATTCGCTCACATATTTCGGCGCCAAGCCTCATAAAGTGTTCCTTATCGTTAGGATCTCGAGTGGTTTGCCACTTCTTCCTTACTCGGTTTTTAATTTTAATCAATTCTTTGATTTCGAGTGGGATCGCAAACTGGTCGCCCCTCACGGTTATTTTCCTGGTTGTCCTATCTCTAGCAACTTGGATGTTTTTAATAAATTTTTGAGTTTCGTTGTCAATCTCATTTTTCAACATTTGTGGCTTCAAAATTGTTACTCCATTCAGTATGGATCTAAATTCCCTCCAATTGGTTGACGAATAGTCATACCTTCTTTTTTCTATACTTTGATAGCTTTTCTGGTTCAGGTTGAAGATTACCGGTGAGTGATCCGATGTTAGTTCGCTATATGCTATTGGGTCACTCATCTCTTTGACATTTTTATAGACAACCAGGTCTATAACCGTCGGCGACGTACCATTGAACGGGTAGTGCGTGGGTTCGTTACTGCTCCCTATTATGACTTCGTTGTCCAGGGAATATTTTAGCAGCGTTGTTCCATTTGCGTTATTTTTGGTTGGATTACCGTTCCAGTCATTATGTCTCGCGTTAAAATCCCCAGCCAGTATCACCTTGTTAGCAACACTAAACAGGCTGTCTAAGTCTCTGGCTGCGAATTTCCTTTCTGGTGGATTATATACTGTAAACAGACAAGTGCCATCGTTAAATTTAATCCCGGCATGCTCAATTATCGTATTTGATTTGATTTGGTTCTCGTCTGATCACCGAAGTCAAGCAACGTCGGGCGCGGTTAGTACTTGGTTGGGTGACCGCTTGGGAACACCGCGTGTCGTTGCCATATATTTAATAAATAAATATTCCCCTTGTGTCTGGCCGAATGACGAAAATGTCCAAGCCAAAAAAAAAAAAAAAAAAAAAAGTCGTGATAATACTTTTAACACATGTTTGTTTGTAATTTGTTTTATTGACAAATGGTGACATTCAAGGAAAACTTCGACTCACCTCACTTTTCAACCGACGAAACCAAAAAGGAGGTTCTCTAGTCGACCCGTATTTTTTTTTCCATAATTTTTTTTTATGTATGATCACGCATAACTTTTTACTGAGGCGTCCTATTCCGATAATTCGAAGGTGGTCCCATTCGAATTCAAAAGATGAAATCCACCCCTAAGGGTAGCAACATGAAGGATATTGATCACTCACCCTCTGAATTCTGGTCCGTTAACCGATTCTATTAGGCATAACTTTGTACTGGGTTCTTCGATTTGGATGATTTTTTTTTAATAGATAGGGTATACCTTAAACTTACATTTCGAATGGAATTATATACCCTTACGGATAGAAAAATAGGGGATAATTGATTTTTCACTTATGAACATTGGCACACTCATACGAAGTTGACAATGACAGATCGCTACTGACATTATTTCTGTTCCACATCCGTCAAAACCATTATATTCTATGAGAGGATGGAATGATTTACAAAGTAATGAAATAAACTAACCAGAACAACAAAAATAATTTATATTACAACAAATAGTAAAAGTAGATAATCATATTATTTAACTGGTAATAGTTGAAGTAAGGTGGGTAAGTAAGTATTTTGGGAGTAATCAAAAGACAAGTAGGTAGTGATTAGTATATTTTAGCCATGAACAATTGAAAAATAAAATCTTTTTAACAAAAAATGAAACCGACGAAATACGGAACTGAAAAGTAAAAAATAAAATAAACCTTCTTAGTCTCAATAACTAAGCCCCTAAACTAATGTAAGTAACTAATTTTGAGTCGGCGCCAAACAAACAATCAACGAACATCACTAAATTACTTCAGAAAAATTATCAGAATGTCACCGCGCAACTCGATGCCATCATTTTACGCCTTACCTAATTCATTTGCTTGTTTGTTTGGCGCCGACTCAAAATTAGTTACTTACATTAGTTTAGGAGCTCAGTTACTGAGACTAGGAAGGTTTATTTTATTTTTTACTTTTCAGTTCCGTATTTCGTCGGTTTAATTTTTTGTTGAAAAGTTTTTATAATAATTCTAAAAAAACAAATTTTTACAGATTTTAAAGAAATTGTTGCCTTACTTACTTGAAGGTTCGCATAGATGATGACTCAATAGTTGAAACGCTCTTGGAAATTTCAATGTTTGCACAAAATATTCATAAGGATCACATCGTTTGATGAATTGAAATGGACGTTACTCATCTTGAGAATTATTTCGCATCATATTATTGATAAATCTGAATGAATGCACTCAAATATTGCTTGAATAGTTTTTTTGACTAGACATACCGGGTGGCTCGCCCCTATAACTTTTTTATTATTGAAGATAGAAAAACGAAATTTGGGGGTTGTGTATTATAGTTCAATTTACATTTTGTGACATATTCAATTGCTTTGCCGTACTTCCGATTTTTGAACAGGACATCCTATATATTTTTACTTATTTCGATTGATAATGACATTCTGAATTCAACAACACCTCACTTGTCAATATTTGACAAATAAAGTCATTTTTATTCCAATTTTTATTTTTCTATCATGTTGATCGCTTCATTCTTGAGTAACATGGGAAAAATACGACTTCACAGTCGTTTTAAGAATTATTTGGAAGTTTCAAATTAGTGCATTGAAGTTCTGAATTATCAAAATGACAGTGTCGTTTTATCGCAAAACAATATCGAATCTACTAGTAGTTTTATCAGTATAAAAACTCGAGAAGACGTTTTATCACTATGAAACTGACCTGATTGGTTGTCTAGTTTGAAATTTTGGCCATTCGATTGGTTCAAAAATAATGAGGGAAATAGTCATTTGAAATATAGATATATGTTTTTTAACCACTTGCCAATATTAATCCTACTCCAAAGGACATGACGATTATTCAAGGATGCACACTTATTTCGTATGGAAAAAAACTAGTGTTTTATATTTCCAATCGATGAAAACCTATATACTACCCATGTTCAGTTCAATAATGGAAAAATATGACCGTTTCAGAATGCCCAATTAGTTTCCATTATACAATATAGGTTGAATTTCATGAGAGAACTGGAGCACATAGATGCAATTCCCTTGCGAAATAGCTTTGTTACTATCCCATTGAAATACCTTATTAACATTTCAATGAATTAACCGGATCCTCGATGCACGAATAACTCCGTGGAAATTGATGCGATTTACTCAAAACGGTTAATGTGGGGTAGGATGTATGTGGATTTCTGATTAGAATATATTATGTAGGCCATAAATCTGAGTTGAACTGGTTAGAGAACAAAACATCCAAAATACTCGAAACTATTTGTGAGGTTGCCCAAACATTGATACGTGCTCTGCTTGGGTCGGAAGTTATAATACTCAAACCATTATTCCTAGAAATTTACGTTGTTGATGACGGACAAAGTAGTAGACTCGAATTATTTATTTGACTCAACTTTGTATCTCGGACGCCAAATCTTATATATACAGTCCGTCCGAATTTGGCTACATTTGGGAAAAAATTTGTTATTGAAATTTCTGAAAAACTCTAATGACGGTTCGTTTCTTCATGTCTGACAACTAAAAAATCCGTTGCCACTTATATCACGTGACCTCAGATTTGGCGGGAATTTTAAAAAAGTTGTCTGTGATGCCGAAAAATGGGTCGAATTGACAAAATATCAAAACACTTTATTGAGAGAATGTGTTTTGGATCAGATTAAAAAAAAAATATCATTTTATTCCTCTACGTTTACTAAGAAACATTATACATTCTTGTTTTATCTGGAAACAGCTTTAATAACCTAAATCACATAAGTTTGGGTCAAAACTAATCAAATATTTATGGCGAAAATTATCATAGCACAAGAGAAGTAGCTGAAATTATTAATGGAAGACATACAGACCAAAATTTGCATTTTACTATAGTGGCAAAGATATTGCAAAAATTTAAGGAAACTGGTTCGGTTGAAAACAAATATGAAAAAGTTTACGTTGAGCCTGTTGTAAAAAATGAAAATAATGTAAACAATGTTTTACTGACAGTCACTGAGTCACCAAGAGTTTCGACGAAAATTATGGCAGAAAAGTCAGAAATATCTCAAACCTCTGTTAGATGAATTTTAAAGCAAAATCACTTTCACCCATAAAAACAAAAATTTGTGCAAGTACTGCGAGACAGGGATTATGACGCTCGATTTTATTTTTGTGCATAGTTCCAGGGAATGTTAGAAGACAATCGTGATTTCTCAAAAAATGCGCTGTTTTCTGACGAAGCAACTTTTACCTCAAATGGTGTCGTCAATTCTCAAAATTGTAGATGGTGGGCAGATCATAATCCTTATTTTATTATTGAAGCCAAGGACCAATACAGTTTCAAAGTGAATGTATGGTATGAAATTTTAAATGAGCGAATTGTAGGTCCCTTCTTTTTTAGACAAAGTTCCAATGGCGAACGGTGTTTGAACTTTTTACGGACCGATATATCTATATTCACGACAACTTACCATTTCAAGAGCGGATTCGTTGATTCTTTCAACAAGATGGGGCTTCTATCCATTCTACGAATGAAGTGCGGGAGTTGTTGGCCAATGGGTTTGGTGAGCAGTGCATAGGTCGATATTCAGGTAATACTTGACCTGCTAGGTCTCCAGACCTAATGCCGTGTGATTTCTTTTTATGGGGGTACCTGAAAAGCAATGTTCATAAACAACGCCCATTTCAAAATGTAGAAATTTAGAACATTGTATAAGGAATTGTGCAGCACTGATCAACAGAACTATGTTGAAAAATGTTCGCCGCGAAATGTTTTTACAACAATCTATGTATGGAGCGTAGAATATTGAAGATTTGTACATTATTTGTTCATTGAGTTTTTTTTATTTTTCCACATTTACCAAAACAGTTCTGAAATCAATTAGGACTAATTATGTATTATTAAGTTCTAATTACAAATATTAGTTGGTGTAAATTTCATTTACGGGTTGAGAATATTGAATAAGCTCATGTGCATCAATATACAGGCCCTGACTACACCTACTGACGAGACTAAATCGTGTTTTCATAATTAATCTTCCGCAAAATGTCTATTCCACAAATATTTGATTAGTTTTGACCCAAACTTATGTGATTTAGGTTATTAAAGCTTTTTCCAGATAAAACAGGAATGTATAATGTTTTTCAGTGAGGGCAGAGGAATAAAATGGTATTTTTGTTTTTTTTTCGATCTGGTTCAATATTGGTACATGGAGTCCTCGTTGGATACCAAACACATTTTCTCAATTTTTTTTACGATATCTTGTCAATTTTACCGATTTTTCGGCACCACAGACAAGTTTTTTTTAAATTCCGGCCAAATCTGAGGGCACGTGATATAAGTCGCAACAAATTTTTCAGTTGTCAAACATGCAGAAACGACCGCCATTAGTTTTTCAGAAATGTCAATAACCAATTGTTTTCCCATATGTAGCCAACTTTATGACGTACTAGACACCGGTTGCTATTATTTGAACAGACAGACTACCAACCAGATCTGTCTTCGCACTGTCAGACAGACAGAGCTGTCGTCACACTACCTGAACATTTTATCATAAACAAGAAAAAATGGCAAATTTGAGCGGAGTGTTCTCAACGTTGCAAGGGCTCTAAAGGCACTTATACACGTGTATCATACGCTATTCCTAATTATACCTGCATCATAACTTCAATAACAATGCTGGAAATGAATTTCAGATCAGAATAATGTTCCTTATATTTAAATACATCTAATGAGGTATGTAATGGACATCTGATGTCACGTCTTGCTGACATGGATATAGCAATTGTTGTTTACGAGCTCATTTGACAGTTCATATGATTGATAATTTTAAAATGGTTGCGAATCAAGGAGAACTCTCATCCGAAATTTTAAAGTTAGCCGAGGAGGCTGAATCAAAATTGATACCAGAAAAACTTTTAATTCATATTATAGGGAATATGAAAAGTTGATGCTATGGATCGGGAAGAAACAGACTCAAATTGTGAATGAATCAGTGATATTAGCATATATGATGGAAATGTACAAGAAATATAAATCTTCCACACTTTGGTGTCTCCATTTGAAACTACAAGCGATGATGACAATAAAAAGTGGAATAGATTCAGCATCCTACCGCAAATTGCACGCATTCATGAAAGGACCAAACAAAGAATGTGAACCTAAAAAATCTTTAGTTTTTACACTAATGCCCCAGATAACACTTACTTATTCGTGAAAGTTGTTGCTATTTGTGTTTTTTTTGGGTCCTACAGGCGGTGAGAAATGTGCGATTTGCGCATTAGTGACATCACAAGCGAAGGAACTGCCTTGATTATTCGTATCCGTCCATCAAAAACTGAGAAGGGTCGAAAATTTGTAGTAATCGACGGTACTGATATTGAATATGTTCAGATATTCAATAAGAACCTTTCGTTGCGTCCAAGGAATGTCACTACAGAGAGGGTGTTTGTTGGTATTGATGCCCTTCTCTTGTAGCACGTTTTTTTAATCTATCAGACGCAGATAAATACACCGGTCACGCCTTCAGGCGAACGTCTGCAACAAGTATGGCTAATGGTGGGATGAATGTGGATGAGCTCAAACGTCAAGTAGGTTGTAAATCCTCCGCAGTTGTTTCAGGTTATGTTGAGGAGTCTACAGTGAACAAAATGAAAGTTTCGAAGCTCATTGCCAGAGTCGTTACATGTGAGGCGTCAACATCAACATCAATGGACTGAATGCAGCTTCAACGTCATCGTCATTGAATGCTATAGATGTTCATATGGCCAATGGAAACGCAGATTTGAATAATGCAAGTAGTATTCAAATATCAAATAATCATAATTGTACATTCAACATTTACTTGAAATAGTTTTATATTTTTTTATGTAATTTGACACATAAACCTTTAAAAACCCTTTTAATCTTGATATTTCGCAACGCTTTTTAGTTCATAAAACAAGGATTATGATGCAGGTATGATGAAATAGTTACTTGTACAACCAGTTGGATTTTTCGTAATGAGCGAATATCTGCGGAACGAGCGAAGCGAGTTACGAAAAATAGTGTTTTCCGACGTGTTTCACACAATATTTTTCCTAATTTTGATATAATGTGATCCTTTTTAATTCAAGTTAGGAATATAAATAAAAAAAAACATTCCTCAATTTTGAAGTGAAAAATAAAAAGTCAGCTGTGGGGATTCGAACCCACGCTAACTTTTGGGATCCAGAGTCCAGAGACCGCTCGGCCAACTGGACGACATCACGATACTTCTACCTGTAAAAGGGTCCCGCTTTCAAGCTAACAAGTGCGCATGCGTTCTCAACTACATATCACACTACTCATACTCCAAATTTCAGCTCTGCTAAAATGACGTAGGTTTGCCGTCTCTCGGATCTTGGACTATTTCTAATTGATTTCGACAAAGCACCCCACGCGGCATAGTCAATGAATATTGAAATAATTTTTCTCTTTTTAGTGCAGTGAAGAAATACTTCAAGTAGTTTAGCTTTAAAATTATTACACATTTTTTTCCTGTATTTTTTGCAACTGGTGGTGAAATTTACTTTTCCTACGACCACATAGGAAAGTAACACATATCGCATATTTTCCTTATTGATATTATTTACATAAAAACTGGACTAAAAACTAATTATATAGATGATTCTCACACCAACAGAATGAACACCGCCACTAAAATTGTCAGCGCTGTGCGTAGAACTTCGGAAGACACTGATGCTCAATCAACCATATTAGGCACCATAAATTTAAAACCCTCAACTTCTTCGATGAGCACAATAATTACAAGCAGCATCCGAGAAAATATTGAAACGAATCTTTCGCAAACACCGTTACAATTTACAAATTGTAACAATAACCAATTTACTTTTAATTTTTATGGTTCCAAATAATTCAATTTGTTCCCCAGTTGTATCTAATAAGTACTTACTTATTGTAATTTTTTCAAATAAACGTTAATTATCGTTATTTCTTTATTTCACTGTGAAAGTATTTCATGTGCACTTTTCATAGAAACAATATTCAAACATAGACTGTCACATATAAAACGTAAGATTAGTCAGGCAACTCAATATACACGATCTGATATTCACATATTGTTTAATAAAATAGGTGGTCGTAGGAAAAATAACGTACATTACTCGCGCGAAAGTGATTTTTCACACTCGTGTGATTGCCGCACTCGGCTTACGCCTCGTGCCACAATATTTCCCACTCGTGTGAAAAATGTCACTTTCCGCACTAGTAATGTAATATACTATTTCCTCACCAGTTGCGAAAAATTTCACTTTTCGCAATTGGTGATGTAAAGTAAAACATTTGATAACGTCAACGAGTTTTGAAAAGTGTCACTTTAAATGTCTAAATTAGAAAACGGGTTCCTCGGTATTTCTCGGGTTATCACAACGGAGACCTATTTCAATACTATTACTATTCAGAAAGTTATTTTTGGTTTCCTCTGTGGGAATCAAATCAACCAATTTCAAATTGACCACTATATAATTCCAAATTTTCCACGTTCTACTCGGAAAAATACCCAGAGCTTCACGAAGGGAAGTTTAACAACTTTGATATCTCACACCGCCTCTTTGTCTATGCCTGAACTATAGTGTTTTCACACTCTCGTGTCATCCGCAGCTGAGCACAAATTTCGCTGGGGGCAAGTATAACTAAATGGCTACCATTCGGCGTACGAGACACCAGCGTTCGTCACTTATGAAATTCAGAATTCATTGAACTTGGAAAATAATAGTGTTTCCAAAACGGCAATGACTGTAAGCCCTAATACCCGTATATTAGAGCTGTTTCACCTTCAGATGAAAACTTTACTCTACAAGTGTTTTGAGCGAAAATTGAAAATTATTTTCCTATGGCGACAATTGCTATCTCTCTCGGGCTTATCTCAGAACTTTAGCAGCTGCAAAAATAGAATGACACACTGTTACCCTCAACCACAACCCGGAACGTGACACAGGGTGTTGGTGGATAATGTGGTTCATCAGTTTCCTGTAAACGGGTTTTGTCATACGAAAACAGCGAGATGGATGCAATATGTCAGTATAAATCTCACTTTAATTCTAAACTCTAAACACCCACCAGAGCCGAACATGTAACTGAAATCCTATTGCCAAACGCTCGAACCCGGTTTTATTGATAGTTAGTACTAAGTAATTGAATGTACGACTGTCAATCGATGTGACACCCCGCTAATGCAGCGGTATAAATCAAGGGTAATTATGGCTCGATGGAAAATTAGTCGAGGAGGACCAATCAATCCGCAAGAAAAACTAATGCATATGAATGCATTATTGCAAGATACCCGGTACCGGAACAATGTACACCTGTTCTGACAAATCATTTCAATTCTACCACTGGGTCGGTAAAAAGCGGAATAGCAATTCTAGTACAAAATGAACGGTTCACAATAAATGAATTGAAGTTATTCATGTATCGTTCTATCACGAGAAAATGAAACGGTCATGAAATACACCCAGAGAAACATACATAAACGGAAAATGTAATATACAGGGTGTCCCTGGACTTCCTCTTTTCCTCTCGGGAATGTATAGATGGGGTCAAAATATCACCAGTACTTCTTATAACTTTTGTTCCTGAAAGCCTTCGTTACCAAGTTACGGGCCCTCAAAGTTACAAAATGAAAATGAAAAATGTTTTTCTTTGATAACTTTCAAAGTGTATATTCAAAATCATCTAAATTTTGGTGATTGACTAAACAAATGAATTCCTTCGATGAGCTTTCATGCAGGAGTCAGTCGTGTTGCTACAAAGTCAGGAACGGACTAACCGTGATGGTCCACACCCCAAAACTTTGAAATGACAGATAATTTTTCGATAGTTTTCAAAAAAACAAGGTTACGTAGACAATTTTTTGAACAAAAGTACCCGTGTGGAAAGTCGATCGGAGCATATGCTAAAATAAAGTCGTAAACAGAAAGTACAGTACCTCCTGGAAAGTTCCATTCGCAATGTAGATATTTTTTCAAATGAAATATCAAGTTATGTATATTCGTGGTGTTTTTGAACTAACAAGGCACTCCACTATGAAATATCGAATTCAGTCCATATTTTGTATGTACGCGTGGAATAAGCACGTCCCGTGTTGTGTTATCTGAATCTCATGACACTCAACATTTTGATGTTGCAAATTCGTATTCACAGCTTAAATGTTGAGGAGTTTCACTGATACGTATAATTTCATGGGAGAAAATCTTTAACACGAAGATAAATTTAGCTGAAAAAATGCACATTGGAAAACATAACTAATGAAAAGCAAACTACAAAAACGGCTGCATATGAATAGGTGAAAAATATCCGGTGAATAAATTTATGTTCCATTTCTTCCACAGATGTTGACAAAAACACCTTGTAGAAAGAAATAAAATTAGTGTGGATAAAAAATTACAACTGGAATGCGATTTTGTTTTGTTGAGTGGTGCGTTGTCATTGTATTGTCAATATTCTAATAGGACAGTTTGAAGTGTTTTGATATGGCCGAACAGTTTACATTCAACGAATATGCAGATTTTCCAAAACGAGGTGGTGATGGCGCTGTGCTTACCGTTGTATTGGAGGAAAATATTTTGGAAGCTGTCGCTAATGATTCTTCAATGAGTATCAGAAACCTATAAGAACAGTTCCATACATCCAAGTCCACTATTCATAGGATGATTAGGGAACAACTGCTCCACCCATATCACATCCAGAAGGTACATGGACACCTGAAGATTTTCCAGCACGACTGGAATATGCCAATTGGTTCCTGGATAAGCGAAGAGAGGATATGACTTTTATTACTCGAGTGTTATTCACTGATGAAGCAGGTTTCAGTAGAGATGGAGTAATCAACTCGCATAATCTCCACATATGGGCCGAAGAAAATCCCCATGGGATATTGCAAACCAAACACCAACGGAAATCCAACATGAATGTTTGGGCTGGTATCATAGGAAACCATCTTATAGGACCATTCGTTCTACATGACCAATTGAATGGAGAACGTTATTTGGAGTTCATTCAAAACGATTTTGATGGACTTTTGGAACATGTTCCATTGCAAACCCGAATAGATATGTGGTTTATGCATGATGGCGCTCCTCCTCATTTTAGTTTGATTGTGCGGGACCATCTGAACCAGATTTTCCCCAATAGATGGATTGGTAGAGGTGGGCCATATTCATGGCCACCGCAGTCTCCGGATTTAAATCCATTGGATTTCTCCCTAAAAAGCCTCGTTTACGCTACACCTATCCACACCAGAGATGCCTTGTTGAATAGAATTACATTACATTGTGAAGCCATACGAAACGACCCTGGCATGCTATTTCAAGTGCAGAGAGGGTGTTTGCGCCGACTAAGAAAATATATTGGGGGTCATATCGAGCAGTTTTTGTAGCGGATTTTGCAGTTCTGTTTGCTCTTGCGATTGATTATTTACACCATGAGTTTTGTAAGGTAAACGTGATAAAAATTCGTTATGAACATTGTACCTATCATTTCTATTTTCATCACGAATTAATCTTTTCGAATAATGGTAGACATCTCAGGTTGGATGTCGTCGAACAAAATGCATTTATATCAAAAATCGTTGCTCCGATCGATTTTCCACACGAGTACTTTTATTCAGGAAATTGTGCAGGTAACCTTGTTTCGTCAAAACATATTGACAAATCCCAGTCATTTCAAAGTTTTGGGGTGTGGACCATCGGGGGTAGTCCGTTCCTGACTTTGTAGCAAAACAACTGACTCCTGCATGAAAGCTCATCGAAGGAATTCATTTGTTTAGTCAATCACCGAAGTTTAGATGATTTTGAATATTCACTTAAAAAGTTATCAAAGAAAAACATTTTTCATTTCGTAACTTCGAGGGCCCGTAACTTGGTAACGAAGGCTTTTAGGAACAAAAGTTATATGCAGTACTGGTGATATTTTGACCCCATCTATACATTCCCGAGAGGAAAAGAGGAAGTCCAGGGACACCCTGTATAAATCAAACTGATATCAAGAAAATGGGTATGGAAAGTTTTAACTTACGCATACCTCACAACTACGGAAAACTTTTTCTTCACAATTATCAAATAATTCAGAAATTCACTTTTATCACGGCTCACAGTACAAGTTCGCTTTTTTGTTCTGGGACTGGAAAACAAAAGGCTGGTCATAATTGAATCTTGCTTTATATATCCTTTGAAATGATCGGAAAATTTGTATAAGAACGTTAGTAAAGAAGGCGCTCTCTTTGTCCATTTGATCTTAAAACTGGACCAAAAGTCTGATCGACTTTTTGACTCTTGTAAAAAGAAATAGCCTTTCACTATTTTGTTCGGTGAAAATGGAGTCAGCCTTCTCGTTCGTCTGGTTTTATGCTCTTTCCAGTAGCATCCAGTGCTCGTAACTATTTTCTATACTGGGAATTGTTTTTTGGACTAGACCGTGATTATACTTGAATGAAAATCAAACCCAAATAGACAGCCGTTCTTAGTAACGGAGCTTGAAAAAATGCTCTTTTTTTTTGTTTATTTATTTAGCATTGCTAATACAATATCGTTTCATCACAAAGATACAGAGATGAGGTGGGTTGGTATAGATAAATACAATATATAAGAGACACAATGAATAAATATTAGTAGAAACGTAAAACGCTAATTGTTAATTAATATTAGCATCAGAGCATGATATAACATAGTTTTAAAAAGTACAGAGAAATCCCTATACCTGAACAATTCTGAGAACAAAAATAGCCTAGATCGCCCTATAGAATGTGACGTTTAATTACTGAAATTGATCGTTTAATATATATTGATGGATAGTACTTTTAAAAATATTTATATTACGAGACAGTTCAATAAAATCGGGTAGGTTATTATAGATGACGATTCCAGCATGAAAGATACTTCTTTTCGTGCACATCAGGTTGGTTTGACGAACGTTTATGTGGTTTTTTTGGCGTGTATCATATGAATGTATTTCATTGCGGAACTGTAGATTTGTAGACAAATATTCTGGTAACATATTGTTTATAAGTTTGTAAATAAAATTCATTGTACGAACCTTGATTAAATTTCTAATTGACAGCCAATTTAACTTTATTTGCATTCTGTTTACATTTTCATATCTGTTGGTATTTAGTAAGAATCTCATACATCTATTTTGCAGAATCTGTAGCTTATGAATATCTGATTCATTGCACATGAAGAGTATAGAGGAACAGTTATCGAAATGGGGTTTTATTATACTATTATATATTAATTGTTAAGTGTATTGAGTTACTGTTCTGCTAATCCTATATGCAAATCCTATTTTTTTAGATATTTTCTTTGAAAGATAATCAATGTGCTCACTAAAGGTAAGTTTTTCATCAATAATTATACCTAGATATTTAATATGGCTCACAGGTTCTAGATCTCTTCCGTCAAATTGAACATTGCAATCAATTACTTCTTGCATTTTTCGTTTGTTTTTGATTATCATGTATTTACATTTATTTACGTTGACAACGATCTTATTATTATTAAACCAGTCGTGAATTTTTTTAAGGTGTTGGTTTAGATTTCCTATTAAGTTATTAATATTATCACCCATAATGTAGACGATGGTATCATCTGCGAATAGGTGTGTTTTACATTCGCCCAAATCCAGATCTAATATGTCATTAATAAAACATATGAAAAGTATGGCGCCCAATACACTTCCTTGTGGTACTCCAGTTAAAACAGTTCTTTTTTGTGATATTTTATAATTCATTTTAGTTTTCTGATATCTATGTTCTAAATACGACTCAAACCATTTATTAGACGATGCATTTACTCCAAAGTAATATTTAAGTTTATTTAATAAAATTGTTCTATCTATAACTTCGAATGCACGACGTAAATCTGAGAACACCGCTATAATAGATTTACCTTCGTCATTCACTACTTTTTGCAATGCTGTTTCACACGAGAAACCGCTTCGAAAGCCTGACTGGTCTTGGTTAAGTAGTTTTTGAGTATCAAGATATGCTGTGAATTGTTTATAGGTTGACAACTCTAATATTTTTTCCAAACAAGGTAACGTGTTGATAGGTCTATGTTCCTCAATATTCTCAGTGCTGGTTATCTTTGGTACTGGAATTACAACTGATTATTTCAAATTATCGGGAAATTCTCCGAGTTGTAAAGAGGTGTTAATACAGTGTAATAGAGGATAACCAATGACATCAAAAGTATTTTTTATTAATTTAAAATCTATTTCATCTTCTGAAAATTTGTTCTGCTGCTCAAAGATAATGTTTTTGAGTTCTCCAAGTGAAAGTTTTTGGAAGTGATCAAGTCTTTTATTTGGGTTTACCGCTCGATTTTCAGAATGGGAGGCCTCTCTTATAATAAATTCAACACTCGTTAGGTTGCTGACAATTTGTTCAATACTCGAAATAAAATAGTCATTGAATTCTTTTTCTATGTTTTCGTATATCTCAACATTATTTTTGAAAATAGTTGTAATTTGATTGGATGGTTTTGTTTTTATTAAAGATATTGAAGTTCTCCATAGTAATTGTGAGTTATTTTTGACATTATCAATTTTATTTCCAAAATATGATTGTTTGAGATTACGAATTATCATAACACTATCATTTCTTTTTTGAGTATATGCCAACCAATCATCTTCAGACTTGGAGATTATGAATCTGTTATAAGCATAGTTACGATCGGATATAGCCATTTTGGCGGTTTCGTTAAACCATTCTTTTGATTTAATGACTTTTCTGGTTTGTTGGGGGTATTCATTATGGAGGGTTTCTTTCATATTTGACATAAAATTTGTGAAGACTTTGTTTACGTCTACAGAGTTATAGAGCCATTCTTTTTCGATTTATTTAGTTTATGTACTTCCACATCATAGTTATTAGAAAAGACCAGATCAATCGTAATTGCACTACGTTCTGTGACCCTGGTATAAAATGTAACAAACTGTTTGAAACCGTATAGTGTGAAAGATTGTTTTAATTTCTTTGTATACATGTCATTTGGGATATCCCAGCGAATATTAAAGTCTCCCAGAAATATATAGTTTTGACTAAAATCAATTTCTTCTAAAATTATTTTAAAATATGTATAAATTTCGGCATGGCTGGCATTTGGAGAATGGTATACACACGCTATCTGCCATACCTTTTTTTCGACAGTTAATTTAATGGAAGTTATCCAATAATTCATTTTATAACTTTCATTTCTCAACACTTTATACTTTAAACCTCTTCTAACATAGGGAATAACCCCTCCAGTGTGTCTACTTACTGAGTTACATCTAACGATTTCATATCCGTCAATATAGATTTCTACATCTCAAATATCTTCGGTTACTCTTGTTTCAGACAGACACAACACCAAGGGATTTTCGTCAAAAACTAATTGAGATATCTCATCATAGTGCGCTATGAGACTTTGACAATTTAAGTACAACACATATTTAACAATAATATTCGGTTGCGATTTGTATCTATTTTGTTGGGGTCCTAGGCATGCTCCTCGGTTATAGTTGGGTCTCGTCGTAAAAAACGGGAGTTGAAACGACCCCACATATTCTGGCCATATTTCAGGATCGGTGAATTGTTTGGTAAAGTTCGCTGGTACAGAGACTTTAAATGAAATATATATCTCTGGATATTTCGATTTCATTTTTTCACATTTAGTATTTAGAATATTTTTTGTCTTTAGGTAGTTTTCAAGTTCCACAGAGGTCATGTCTAGAGGGCATCGAAAAACGTGAAAGTCAATGTATCTTGTTACACCAACAAAAGAGTTGTTATTGTTTGCTCTGCCAAAAATTATATTATTTTTCCTTCTTGGTTTCTGAGGAGCTTGCCATTCTCCATCGTTATTTTCATTTCTATCTGCTTTGTCACCTGAAGCCATATACGTCGTACTTGATGTTTTTACACGCTTTATATTAGATTCACTTGTATGTTTATTTGTTTGTTTGTTTGTTTGTTTGTTTGTTTGTTTGTTTGTTTGTAACCGACTCCTTTGGGCACGATTTTGACCCACTTCCAGACGTCCGAATGATTTGAAATTTGGCAGGTGTACATAATTCCGGTGACAATGCATTAAGAAATTTTTGTGTGAAGAAAAAAGAAAATGGCGGCTCCAATATGGCGTACGAGTTTTGTGATTATGGTCCGATTCGCTTCAAAATTGAGATTTTTGTGGTCGGAGATTATGATTCTTTGTCAAAATTGAAAAATTCGAGATGGCGGTTCCAAAACGGTGGACGAGTTTTGTGATTATGGTCTGTTCTATTCAAAATTGGTATGTGGGGGTTTTTGAGGTCGGATATTATAATTTTTTTGTAAAAATTGGAAAATTCAAGATGGCGGCTTCAAAATGGCGGCCGAGTTTTGTGATTATGGTCTGATTCTATACAAAATTGGTATGTGGGGGTTTTTGGGGTCGAATATTATGATTTTTTTGTAAAAATTGGAAAAATTCAAGATGGCGGCTTCAAAATGGCGGCCGAGTTTTGTGATTATGGTCTGATTCTATACAAAATTGGTATTTGGGGGTGTCTGGGGTCGAATATTATGAGATTTTTGTGAAAATTGGAAGATTCAAGATGCCGGCTTTAAAATGACGGCCGAGTTTTGTGATTATGGTCTGATTCTATTCAAAATTGGTATGTGGGGGTTTTTGGGGTAAAATATTATGATTCTTCCATGAAAATTGGAAAATTCAAGATGGCGGCTTTAAAATGGCGGCCGAGTTTTGTGAATATGGTCTGATTCTATTCAAAATTGCTATGTAGGGGTTTTTGGGGTCGAATATTATGATTCTTTCGTGAAAATTGGAAAATTCAATATGGCGGCTTTAAAATGCGGCCGAGTTTTGTGATTATGGTCTGATTCTATACAAAATTGGTATGTGGGGGTTTTTGGGGTAGGAGATTACGATTACCTAATTTGATAAGATCATTACATTTTTTAATTTACAGAAAAATAATAAAAATAATAGTATAAAAAAACTAAAAAAACACGCTTTTATAAATAAACCACACTAAAAAGTAGGAAATAAATAATAGTTTGAAAAAACTAAAAAAACACGCTTTTATAGAAAACCAGACTAAAAAAATAGAAAAAAAAAATAATTTTATTTAAAAAAAAGCGTGGGGTGCATGGTATCAATAATTATATAGTACATTACACACCGAGGCGATACCATGCACCCCACGCTTTTTTTTAAATAAAATAATTTTTTTTCTTATTTTCAATTTTTTCAGTCTGGTTTTCTATAAAAGTGTGTTTTTTAGTTTTTTCAAACTATTATTTATTTCTCGCAGTGCTTCAAAAACATTTTCGTTATCGTTCTCAAACGTTTTTTGCTTATCTGGTATTGCTTGGTTGTGGACCTTAGACGATGTTTATTTGTATAGTTTTTACCCATTGTTGGATTATGTTTTTCTATGTTCGTTGGTCTTGATTGTTGGTCATTAGCGGAAATATTTTCAATTGTTTTTCTTTTCTCATCAGTAGCTTGCACTCCATTGCACAGAAGATGAATTAATTGTATATTACTTTCTTTCAAATTTGTCACTTCTTCTTTGAGTTCGTCGATTTTTTCTTTCAGTTTATCTGATTCTCTTTTTATCAATGAAGATATAATGTCACTAAATTCACTACTTTTCAGGAAATCACGTATTACTTCCGAATGATTTGTTCGATTAGTCATTTTATTCACTGTCTACACCGCTCAGTGCGAACACCTGTTACCTCGACGGCTACTCGACAATGTCTCTCTGTTAGAAGATATTAAGTCAAAATGAATAAAATCACGTTCATCCAATGGGCAATCAACATAGCTCTCAAGCAATGAAATTTATTCCTCTACATAAAATTTCAAGGATGGTGAGACTTCACTGGCACTCAGGCTGAAAAAAAATCAACCTATCGATTCATCCTTATACATCCACTTCACATTTCAACATTATCTGACAGATTGAGGCTTCAGACTGTCTGGGAGTATCTTCCTTTATTCGAATTGTTTACTCCGAGTCAACTCCCGACGTTTATGAGAGAAAACGACGTATCTCTTCGAATATATTTCGCTTTGAAGTTCTTTCACCTCTCTCATGTAGATATTCTAGAAGCCGATTTGCCTTTTACGACGCAAATTTCCTGAAGATAATTCGTTATCCTTCTGTTATATCTTTATATGACGTAAGTTGCTTTAATTTTGAAGTTATTGATGTGAGACAGGTAGATTTTCCACTTTATTATTAACAATTGAAGGCAACAAAAAATGAAAAGGTCAAATAAAGTTATCAATTTTTCTTTAAAAAATTACGATTTTTTTATTGTTGAAAACTACATGAATATTTTCCTTTAAATTGTTTAATCCCACTATTCAAATAATCGTTTTAAATAAATGCATTGTTTACGAAAAAATATAATTTTTGGGAATCTAATCATTGATGAAAATTAGATTTTTTGCTGTAAAAATTAGATATTGAGAAACCGTTCTCTTTTAAAATCATTATTTCTATCACTTTTTCATATTCTGAAAAAAATAAATGGTTTATTTTTTATGTAATAAACAATTTGTTATATACAAATGGATTTCCGCGAGATATTTCTTTAAGATACTAAAAAAACATTCACCACTATTTTTCATATGATTTTAAAAATGTTCGTGTTCTAAAACATGTCGTCTTTCAATATTGTAATTGAAATACTTACTTATTAACTATTGAAGATACGACAAAAAGAATGTTTTATTCTCCGTTAGACAATAAATGAATTGAATTGAAAACATGTGATTTCATGAACATCCTGTTCATATTTTCAAACAAATCAAATAAATTCAGCTCGTAACACAGAATACGAAAATTATAAAACAAAATAGAAAATAAATATCATACATGGTTGTTTTCATTTTTTTATTAAAAAAAAAGGAAATCCATTTGTTCATAATAAATTGTTTATTGATAAACAAATTAAAAATAGCCAAGAGGTTGTTTTTTAGAATATGAAAGAGCAATAGAAATAAAGATTAAAAAAAAACAATATTAATATTTAGCAGCAAAAATGAATTGTTAATTAACGAATGCTTTTTAAGCAATAATTATTTTAGGAAACGCTTTTTTTCTTTAAAATCATCATTTCCATCAATGATCAGATTCCCATATTTACATATATTTATATCTTTGATACCGTGACACGATCCCCTACATCGTTTTCATCTTGCGATCCGATATCAACCGCTTTGTTTTATAACATGTACCCCCTAATTCCACTTCAGATAAAACCGAGAATCACAACTTTCTCAATTATCCCCCTTCTTGTACTCATTTCACTTCTTTGTAGATAACTGTTGTTCGTTTGTTTGTTCCATGAGATTTGCTGACTGATAAAACCATCACGCAGTTGAAGTGAATCAGGTAATTAGAGAAGTTTCCTGCGCTGAATTTCTTCGACGAACATTTTATTACACCATATCGTGGATTTATTTATACCTACCCACATACAAGCCATTATCTCATTCGACTAATTTGGGTTCATCATGCCATTCTTTTTAACTTTTTTACCTATGAACTGTTGAGCTTTTCAGGTGACTGATTTTATTATAAATAAATCGAAGAGAAAGCTCTAGTTTTTTGGATAAGATATAAATATATATAATATGAAAAAAAACTTATCAAAGATTTGAAAAAACTTTATCAGATCTGTACGAGACCTCCCAAAAAGTGGCCGCCCTGCTATTCCAGAGCAAACCAAAACTAACATTTTTTTGTTGATGGTTGAAGACCCTACTAGAGTTGTTGCAACCGAAAATCACATCAGTCACACAATTGTTCGTAAATATTTAAAAAAAGAAAAATGGCATCCCTATAAAGTACAATTGGTACAGGAACTGAACGAAGACGAGCCAGATCGCAGAATGGAGTGCCGTGAAATAATGTCAAATATATTTAACACTAAACCTAATTTCTTTAATCAACTCCTTTTTTCTGATGAGGCTACTTTCCAGTTGAATGGCACGGTCAATGAACAAAGCTGCAGGTACTGGTCTGATGAAAATCAGGCACATAAGCAGTATCCACAAAAGATCAATGTGTGGGCAGGAATTATTATTAATACCATTTCCGGAACTTATTTTTGGAAGAGAACCATGACAGGTGAATAATACTGGGCATTTTTAGAATTAGAGTTAATTCCAGAATTAGCCAGACTCTTTCCTGATGATATAAATCCTCATATCGTGAATAGATCGATTTATATTCAGCAAGATGGAGCGCCTCCTAATTATCTCCGAGGGGTTCGTGAGTTTCTCGACATAACATTTCCAATCGTTGCATTGAAGAAGATGAGCTATCGAATGGCCAGCAAGATCTCCGGCTTTGACACCTCAAGATATTTTTTGTGGGGTTATTTAAAAAGCAAAGTGTATGTGAATAGGCCACAGACCATACAAGGACTGAAAGATAGAATTACAGAGGAGATAGCACTAATTTCTCCGGAAACGATTAGAAAAGTCTGGGATGAATTTTCATTCAGAATGGATTTCTGTTTACAAAGGCAAGGAGGTCATATTGAACATCTCCTTTAATTTTACCTTCGGTATTGTTTTCTGTTTATACTGCAATATTAATTACAGAATAAAAATGTTTTTCCCAATTTCTTGAAATTAATGGTTAATATTGGCCATTAACAGTTTGTATGCTGCATCGGCAATAAAAAACTGTAACATAAAATTGCTAAATATATGGGTTGTCCCATTTGAAAATAAACATATTGTTCGTATATCTCAGAAACTGTACATTTGGCAACGTCGAAAATACAAAATTTAAAATCGCTGGTTCATCTAATATACATAGTCAGAATTTTGTTATTGTATCTTACGGGGTGTGAAATATATCTTCATGTTTCCTTACTTAACTTTTTCTTTTTTTAATTATATACAATTGTTTTGTATGGTACTATTTTTTGACGACTTTTGACTGATTCAATGTTAATTATTATCGAAATGAATATCTATCTATACAGTGCTTCTCACAAGTCCCCTCACCCCCTCTTATTTTTGGAAGGATTATACATAAACAAGTTAAATTTGGAAACTGAATATTAAAGGTTGTAAACTTCCCTACTAGTGATGATAGATGACGAAATCGTCAAAGATGACGTCACAAGGCCATTGTGAACAATAATTCCAAATGGAACCCTACGGCAAGCGACACCTCTTTTCAAAGGTATCGAAAAAACCTATTCAATGATACTAATTTTGTTTGTGTTTATGGCAGTTTTAATGGCTCATTAGTAAACATTAAAATTTAAATTCCATTCAGTATGATATTAATTACAGATTTAAGAATCAGTATCTACTTGAAGAAATTGCTCGAAGTAACCTCCATTTACTTCCGGACAGTGAATTATCCTATTTTCAAACTCTTCTCGTACTTTTGCAAATGTGTCTGCGGAAACAGCCTCACATTCTGCAACAATACGTTGTTTCATATTGTCAGGTTCAGTAGCGTAAACCTTCGATTCAAGGTACCCCCACAGAAAAAAATCCAAAGGTGTGAGGTCCGGTGATCGAGCTGGCCATTCCGTTGTACCTCGTCGTCCAATCCATCTACCACGATACTCCTCATCCAAATACCGTCTTATTGCACCGTAATAGTGTGGAGGAGCACCATCCTGTTGGAATGTTATTTCCAAATTGCCGAATTCATCTGGATTATCTTCCAAAATTTCAAGGATTAACGGTTCTATTGCGTTTTGCAACAGCTCCAGATAAACCTCACCAGTCCAATAAGTATTAAAAAAAAGAGTGCCCAACGATGTGGTTTCCCAGGATACCTGCCCAAACATCCATCTTCTGGGAAAATTGGGTATGTGTTTCACGAAACAGGTGAGGACTTGCGCCACTCCAATACCTCACATTCTGTGTATTTACATTTCCATTTAGATAGAAAGTTCTTTCGTCACTAAAACAAATTGTTTTGACATAGTCTGGCTGTTGGTTAATTTTAGTTTCCATATTTTCACAAAATTCTAGTCTTCGGTCTGTGTCGTCGTCTGAGAGTTGATGAACCATTTTTAATTTGTATGGATGAAATTTGTTTTTTTTTCAACACCCTGTGTATTGTACTTCGGCTGACTTCACAGGTAGATGCAACGTGAGTTGTTGAAGACGTAGGATTAACTATTACTTCTGCCAGTATATCAATTTTTTCTCATCAGAAATTTGTGGTCTGCCAGATCTTTTCGCATCATTAATACTACCCGTTGTTTCAAACTTACGAAGAAGCTCCCTTAAATAAGTCCTCGAAACGGGGCGATCGGGAAACCTCTCATTAAAAATGCGTTCTGCTGCATGAATATTTGTCCAGTTCCACCAAGAATTAGGATCGCTGCTACTTTATTACCTAAAGCACGTACCATTTCGCTTCTTGAAGCACTTAAACGTTCGGCTCACAACAGTTTGACAAATTATTAAAATGTACAAAAATATTAAAAGTACCAAAAGCTCGTGAAACAGTTAAACGTCCGATCAACAATACACAAATTATTAAATGTACAAAAACTTGGACAATTACAAAAACGTCGAATTAGGGAGACTAACAAAAACGTCAGCTTATTTGACAACTATCCAGAGGCGGAGCTTGAATTTGGAATTTTAGTATTAACTGATTTAATTCATCACAGCTTTGCGTTTTTCAAAAGCGAGTTGCCAAAACTGCCATAAACACGAACAAAATGAGTATAACTGAATAGGTGTTTTCGATACCTTTTAAAAGAGGTGTCGCTTGCCGTAGGGTTCCATTTAAAATTATTGGTCACAGTGGCCTTGTGACGTCATCTTTGATGATTTCGTCATCTTTCGTTACTAGTAGAGAAGTTAACAACCTTCAATATTCAGTTTCCAAATTTCACTTGTTTTATGTATAATCGTTCCAAAAATAAGAGGGGGGGAGGGGACTTTTGAGAAGCACTGTATATGCAGAATCATGTCTAACCTTCTTCCGAGATACTACCAGCAATTAGCCGCTATCTACAGCGCAATATGGAGGTTGGACAACATAGAAAGATTCGCGTCTTTTCCTAGATTTGATATCCGTACGGTTTTTCGAACCATGTGTTTGCTGACACGAATACTAACAGAAACCCACAGTATTTTCATTCAGAACGTACTCATACAAATTCCAACATCCACTATTTGCGTCGAATGAAATATGCACAATAATTAACCTTATATTTCAGAACGTTCTCCAAACCCCGACAGACGTCATGTTGAATGTCACATGAAATGTTCCATACTGTGAGACCACTCGCAATAACCTAATAAATATTCATCCTAATTGAAAACGTTCGGAAGCGGTTATTGACGAATTTGACCTAGTTAAGTGAAGCCGAGTCGCCCACCGAAAAATATCACCACGAACGTTGAGGAACCGGCAACACAACTCAAATCGAGTTTCCATGCTTTCCGGTCGTTTATTCCAACCAGTGCTGATACAAGCAGGCCATCCCTCCTCCATTGAATTATGGAGGAAAAGTTATTTACGTTGAAAGATAGATGTGGGAGAGGACATTTCTGGACAAGGAAGTAATTGAGGGCGGAGGTAAAACATAGCTCAATGGACATTTGCAGGGCCCTACGAAAGGAGAAATTAGAGATTTCATGAAAATTCCAAAACTAGAACTACAATAGGAGAATAATTGTGAAGGGAACAGGCCAACTACTGGATAGAGGGAACACGAGAATCAAAAATTAAATTGGGGTACAAAACCACCGTACAGAAGATCAAAGAGAGATACTCAATTCTATATTCCTTGCACAAAAAGAAATCTATACATTGTCTTGAGAACAAAAAACAAACCCAGGTATCGATAACATAAACACGGAGACATCAAAACTCGTGTGCGAAAACATAACCGCTCATATTAGAAATTTAACACTCAGAACGGGAATCTACCCAAAACGCATTGAAAAAAGCTAAAATCATACCGATTTTCAAAAATGAAAACGAGCTGGATGTGGCTAACTGTCGCCCAATCTCACTCATCTCCTATCTAGGAAAATCTTTCGATAACATAGTGAAGAAAATTATAGAAACCTTCTTAGAAATATTCAATATAGTATCTTAACATGGATTTGGTTTAAGAAATGAGAATTTACGCAAGATGCTCTCAGAAAAGTCTATCGATAGAAAGTATCCAGCTATTTGCGTATGTAGATCTGTGAAAAGCATTCGATACTATTAGCCACACCCAGCTATTTGATACACTCGGAAGGATAGGTTTCAGAGGAATTCTTTTGCAATTGATCACAAGCTATCTCAGTCTCAGAGAGAACAATACACCAGCATTGGAAAGACACTTAGTTACTGAAATACTTTTACATATGGAGCCCCCCTGGGAACGGTCCTAGGTCCATAACTATTCAATATTTATCAAAAACTGGTGTGAAGTTATCCACAACCACAAAATACACTGAGAAAAATGTAACTCGGCTCTGTTTCTCGTTGAAATGACAATGTAGGGCTTATTCCAGTACATGATCAAATTCAGTTGGTTGAAAAATGTACCGAATTATATATAGAATGCATTGTACCCCCGGGGGGGGGGGGGTGATCGAGGTGGAATTGTAGAAATAAATCAAAATTCAGTTTAAACCGCAGTGTAGAGTTTTCTATCATGCAGAATCAAATTCAGGAAGTCGAAAGGTTAAATTTGGCGTCGGAGGGGAGTTTTGGGGGAGGAAAAATATTTAAAAAAAATCAGTTTAAACGGCAGTGTAGAGTTTTCTAGTATGGAAAATAGAATTGAAGAATTCGAAATACGTAATACCTGATATATGAAATCATTTGTCTCCCCGTCAGAGGATGAGTTTTGGAGGCGAAAATATTGAAAAAAATCAATATTTCTTCTAAATGATAGTGAAGAGTTTTCTAGTATGGAGAATAAAATTCAGGAGGTCGAAATACCTGATATGAAATCATTTGTCCCCGTCGAAGGGTGAGTTTTGGAGATGAAAATATTGAAAAAAATCAATATTCAGTTTAAAGGACCGTGTAGAGTCTTCTAGTATACAAAATCGAATGAAGGAGGTCGAAATACATTCCACCTCATATGTGAAATCAATTGTCGCTTCGTCGGAGGGTGAGTTTTGGGTTGGGAAATATTGAAAATGATCAAAATTAAGTTCAAACGGCAGTGTAGAGTTTTCTAGTATGAAAAATCGAATTCAGGAATTTGAAATACATAATACCTGATATATGAAATCATTTGTCGCCCCGTCGGAGGGTGAGTTTTGGGGGTGAAAATATTGAAAAAAATCAATATTCAGTTTAAACGATAATGTAGAGTTTTCTAGTTAGCAAAATGGAATTCAATAGGTCGAAATACATACTACCGGTGATAAATCATTTGTCGCCCAGTCGGAGGGTGAGTTTTGAGGATGGAAATGTAGAAATAAATCTTAATTCAGTTTGAATCACAAGTGTAGAATTTTTCTAGTTTGAAAAATCGAATTCAGGAGGTCGGATTTCATACTACCTGATATGTAAAATCATTCGTCGGCCCGTCGAAGGGTCAGTTCTGGGGGTGGAAATATTGAATTAATAAAAATTCAGTTCAAACGGCTGTGTAGAGTTTTCCAGTATCGAAAATCGAATTCAAGAAGTCAATATACATACTACCTGACATATGAAATTTGTCGCCCCGTCGAAGGGTGAAATAATTGAAAAAAATAATATTCAATACAAACTGAATTTTGATTTTTTTCAATATTTCTACCCCCTCCGACGATGCGAAAAATAATTTCATATATCAGGTAGTATGTATTTCGACCTCCTGAATTCGATTCTATATACTAGAAAACTCTACACTGCCGGTTAAACTGGATTTAGATTTTTTTCAATAATTCTACCCCTAAAAATCACCCTCCGACGGGACGACAAATGATTCATTACCAGTAGTATGTATTTCGACCTCCTGAATTCCATTTTGCATACTAGAAAACTCTACACTATCGTTTAAACTGAATATTGATTTTTTTAAATTTTTTCACCCCAAAACTCACCCTCCAACGTGGCGACAAATGATTTCATATATCAGGTATTATGTATTCCAAATTACTAAATTCGATTTTCCATAATAGAAAACTCTACACTTCCGTTTGAACTTAATTTTGATTTTTTTCAATATTTCCACACCCAAAACTCACCCTCCGACAAAGCGACAAATTATTTCCCATATGAGGTAGTATGTATTTCGACCTCCCTCATTCATTTTTGCATACTGGAAGACTCTACACTGTCGTTTGAACTGAATATTGATTTTTTTCAATATTTTCATCTCAAAAACTCACCCTTCGACGGGCCGACAAATGATTTCATATACCATGTGGTGTGGTATTTCGACTTCCTGAATTCGATTATGCATACTAGAAAACTCTACACTGCGGTTCAATTTGAATTTTGATTTATTTCTACATTTCCACCCCCAAAACTCACCCTCCGACGTGGCGACAGAAGATTTCATATATCGGGTAGTATGTATTTCGACCTCTTGAATTCTATTTTCCATACTAGAAAACTCTACACTATCGTTTAAACTGAATATTGATTTTTTTCAATATTTCCACCCCCGAAACTCACCCTCCGAAGGAAAGACAAATGATTTCACATATGGGGTAGTATTTATTTCAATTCGATTTTGCATACTAGAAGACTCTACACTGTCGCTTAAACTGAATATTGATTTTTTTCAATATTTTCATCTTTAAAACTCAACCTCCGACGGAGCGACAAATGATTTCATATATCAGGTAGTATGTATTTGGACCTCCTGAATTCAATTTTGATTTTAGAAAACTCTACAGTGTCGTTTCAACTGAATATTGATTTTTCACATTTCCTCCCCCAAAACTCACCCTCCAACGGGGTTTGTATTTCGACTTCCTGAATTCGATTCTGCATACTAGAAAACTCAAGTAAGATGAACTAAAAATCTAGTAATGCCAATTTTTTTATTATTGTGTATATCGACAAAACATTTGTTTTTACTCGAATATTTCAGAATGAAAATCCAATGGTCTTCTCAAATTATCAATTTTGTTGCGATAAACATTCAATTTTTTTAACTTATCAATTCTGTTGATTTCAATCACCCCTATAACTTTTTTATTATTGAAGACAGAAAAACTAAATTTGCGGGTTGTGAATTATAGTTCAATGTTAATTTTTTGACATATTCACTTGCTTTGCCCAACTTCTGGTTTGACCGGAAATGACCCCAACTTTCGATTTTTAAATGGGACATCCTATATATTTTCACTTATTTTGATCGAGAATGACATTCTGAATCCAACAACACCTCACTTGTTAATATTTGACCAATACAATAATTTTTATTCCAATTTTTATTTTTTGATCTAGAATGCCATGGATTGTGTAGATCGCTTCATTCTTGATCAAGTAACATGGGAAAAATACGACTTTGAGGCTTATGACTTCACAGTCGTTTTAAGAATTATTCAAATGTCGCAAATTAGTCCATTACGGTTCTAAATTTTCAAAATGAGCAGTGATGTTCTAGAATGCCACCCTTACTTTATGCTCCAGTTCTTCACCAGTAGCTGATGCTGTGTAATACACCTGATTTTCAATTGTTCCCTAGGGAAAAAAATCTACCGAAGTAAGATCTGGTGATCTAGAATATGAAAAAGAAATAATACATTATGAAAAAATATGACAACTTGAGAATGTACCTCGCAGGCCACTGAATAGGTCCATAAGTGCCAATCCACTTTTCTGGGAAGGTGTTATTCAGATGTTCTCTTACGACTTGAGAATTGTGAGGTGGCGCTCCATCTTGTTGAAAATAGATATTAACTTGGTTAGCCAGTGGCAAATCTTCAATGAAATCATAAATTTGATTTCTAAGGAACTGTAGATATCTTTCCGCAGTAAGTTGTCCGTCGAAAATTATTGGTCCCAAAAGTTTTCCTCCGATAATACCCATCCAGCAATTGAAATCAAATCGCTCTGAAAATTTCCTTCTTGCATCAGATGTAAATTTGTTTGAGACCAGTACCTTTTATTATTCCGATTGAACAGACCCAAGTTGGTGAATCGAGTTTCATCTGAATAAATAATTTTAAATGGAAAACGTACATCTTCTCTGTATTTACTCAAAAACCAGTTGCAATAAGTTATTCTTCGGTTGTAGTCGTTATCATAGAGATGTTGGTGTTGTTGGTTCTTTAATGATCGATACTTATATTTGTAAAGAATTCTTCAAACGGACGAATAACTTATATCACACTCAGAAACGATTTGGTGAATTGACGCCGTACAATTCACTTCAACATAGGCCAACACGTCTACTCCTTTTTCTTCGCTGACGATGAAGTTATTGGCATGTTCTTCTGGTTCAGTTCGAATTTTCCTTTCCAGTTTTAGAAAATAATGCCGAGTGGGATGGCGACGATTAGGGAATCTCTGAGCAACATGTCAATTCTCTCGTTTCTTGTATAATTTTCCATATCAAATAGGATTTTTTATTTAGATGACAAATGACTAACTTTGTTTACCTGTCAGACCCAACGGCATTGACGGCGATTTTTTTTCTAGGAAATCAAATAATTTCGAGTTTTCCTATGGATAGTTGACTTGAATTTACATGGAGAAGAAAACTCACTATTAGAAAATATTCGTGTACATGATTTTATCTTCGAATGAAAGGTTTTTGGCGGTATTAAATAGGTAATAAGTACTTAACCTTACTTATTAAGTTACGAACGCCAATGTATGCAGGTGCATTTGTCATGCAGTTGACTGTTGACATAAAGTGAAAATACCGCTAATTTTGCCAATCTCAAATTGTTATTTCAAAACTAACCAATGGCTATTAACTTTCCCAATAGCCAATCAGACTTTGGGTATCAAAACGAGCGCATGCGCCTTAAAAAATCATCTAAATGAAAAGGACTATTATAAACTGCGCAACAAATTTTTTTTTTTATTGGTGCCCCTTTTTACCCATTTAAAGCACGCCTCAGCGTGTTTAAATCGAACTTTAAAAAACGCGCGTTTTTTAAAGGTAACCATGACAACATCAACAAATCGAGAAACGGAAGTCTAAAGACAAATTTTTTATTATTGATCTGACAGGAGTACCTTGTAACGTCAAATAAAATATTACTCACAATTCGTTCATTTATATGTGCTCCTCCATCCATTTGATGAACTTTTCATATTCTTTTTTATATATATATCACTGGATTTTCGCGGTATTAACCGCGATTCTGCCTCACTATTCAAAAAAAATCGATATTAGAATAATTCATTTTGAGCTCTGTGACAACAAATATTGATCTTTGGTAACAAATTGCAAATGAATGTTCTCCTCATTTCCATGACAACGAAAGGTAAAATTTGATGTCACATCACGAATTCAACCTTCTTGCATTATTAGTTCTTATTTCTATTTTTTGTAGTAATAATACCAGTATATATGATTTCAAAGTGCACCAATAAAAAAAAATTACGTAAAGTATTCGTGGATAACTGGTCTTAAAAACACTTGCTCTATTTCGAGCACTCCGGCTGCGCCGTCGTGCTCGAAAAATCGCGCATGTTTTAAAGCCCTTTTTATCCACTTATACTTTAATATACTATTAAAAGTGACAGCACATTCATTAGCCTATTTGTTTGGGTAATCCTAGCAACACCTTCATTTGTTTATCACGTATAACTAGAATAACACTGTATAAGTATACCGAATACGTATTATTTGTTATTGGGTATGATCGCTTCTTGCAATTATTCAGAAATATAGTGAAATTAAAGTGAAAGTGTGTGGTATCAAATTATTCGTGAATTATCTTTCACAAAAAGCCGACGAGCCACTTCCCTTCCATTTGAAAAAAACAAGTTAACTGGAAAAACTCATATTTGCAACTTTTAAATAATTCCTAAAACGACTGTGAAGTCATAAGCCTCAAAGTCGTATTTTTCCCATGTTACTTGATCAAGAATGAAGCGATTTACACGATCCATGGCATTCTAGATCAAAAAATTAAAATTGGAATAAAAATGACTTTATTTGTCAAATATTGACAAGTGAGGTGTTGTTGGATTTAGAATGTCAATCTCGATCGAAATAAAGTAAAAATATGTCTCATTTAAAAATCGAAAAATGGGGTCAGTTCCGCTCGAACCGAAAGTACGGCAAAGCAAGTGAATATGACAAAACATGTAAATTGAACTATAAAACACAACTCCCAAATATCGTTCTTTTATCTCCAATAATAAAATAGTTATAGGGGTGAGCCACCTTAGAGAATCACCCGTTATAGTGTACGAAAGCTGGTCTGCATTTCTCATGTCAATGAATTTTCTGAAAAAGACATCCTTCAGTTGCGTATTGGCAAACATGTTTATATTCAAATCTACTTAACTCATGAAAAGGCAACCTTGTGTTTGGGGAAATAAATTGGAGCTGACAACTTCAGAACTGCCAATTCAAAGGTCCATGCCCAATGAAATGGCAATGTAAACATCAAAGGAAACGGGCGGATCTTCCTATCTGTGTTTATGTAGTCTGTGACTGCTGCCAACGTCATTATCAGGAGCTTGGGACTGAAAACATTTAATTTAGGGTAGTGCCGAAATATATCTAAAAAGGATGCAATGGAGAGAACGATTCTCGCTCTACTCGAATGGAATAGTTAACCTCTCCGCTCAGTGGAAAGCATTGCTATTATCATTTTCACGTAATGATATTTCTTGAATTATTGCATCACATTGAAAAGATTGGAAGCAGGATTTACGATAAAATACGAAAAGCGCGCGGGAAAGATCAGTTACAAATATAGGCCAATCAATAGAGATTTTCTGCTCTATTGATTCTGTGACAAAAATACTACCAGGAAACCGACTGTGCCATAATACGAAACACGGTCCGTTGTTATGCCCTTCTATGTTTCTTACTCCCAACTGACATTTAAATTTGTTATAAACATTTAAAATAATTTTTTTATTTTTTTTTATTTTTTTGGAACGTAGTTCCTTATCGCGCGTTGCGAAAGACGGCTAGACGGAATAAATTAAGACCAAAAGTTCTAACGAGACTTTCGCTATGGTTGCGTGCGGCGTGTTTATCTGTTTGTCTCTCTCTCTCTCTCTCTCTCATAGAAAGCAAGCCAGTTATTTTCGTTTCGTCTTTCTATTTCACAATGAACAGTGTGGTGTCGCGACGATTATTTTGGTTGAGTGTATACAGGTTTTTTGTACATAATAAATAATGAAAAATAATAACAATAATGAATCTTGACAGTGTTTCTGCAAAAGTTCCGGATATTGCTGATAGAGTCAGGTAAGTAGAGATTTTATACAGACAATAATAAATGCTTATGTATTTTTAGCAAGTACGCATTATAACCTCTCTTTACTATTGTGCTAACCAAGTCATACGCGTTATAATCTCTCCATTATTGTGTGTTTAGCAAGTGTACGCGTCATAACTTAATAAATTCAAAAGCAAATTATATTTTAATATTACAATATCAATGCGTATGTATTTAGCAAGCCGTGCGTGTTCTAACCTATACGCTGTTGTGTTTACGAAGTCGAGAGAGTATATATATATATACACACACTCTGTTGTGTTTACAAAGTCCCGCGCATCTATGACGTGTACGAAAGAATAGACAGACAGAGTGCATATACATATATATATATATATATATATATATATATATATATATATATATATATATATATATATATATATATATATAAAAATAATTATAACTTAAAAAAAAAATATTACAATTCCTTCACTAATTAATCGAAAGGAACTTCGTTCCATCCGGGTATCCCTTGACACCTCTCAAGTTTTTTTCGACTTGAACTTGAAAACTAATCAAGCAATCTCGATACCCTCAGTGAAGAATTGTAGTGAATTTAAATGCAAAAAAAGTGAGTCCTAAAGGAGAAAAACCGGAAAAAATTAGCTTCTTTTAAGAAATTCATAACTCCGCCACTTCTCAAGTTGTAGTGCAAACTTTCCACGACATAGTAGTGATTAATGTATACTCCATGTGTGAAAAATTCAGGCGCTGTAGAATCATTAGTTTTGGATAATTGCAATCTGAATTTTCCAATTCATTCATTGCAACAGACCTGATGCGTCTTTGGTGGTCCCATTTCAATTTTCCAAAAAGATTTCGACAGTAGAAGTATAGAACACAAATGTATATTCTTATTTTGCGTTAAAATGCTGCAAAACAGGTGAAAAATACTTGCAAACATAATCGAAACTGGGCAAGTGCTTGAAAGCGGCGGAGTGGTGTGGGTAGAGCAGCAGTCGCGGGGAAGCGTAAGTGGCGCTGCGCCCGTTATGAATCTGCTGCTCTACCCTCACTCCTGAGCCCTCTTTCATGTACTCGCCGGTTTTCGGTCATGTTTGCAAGTATTTCTCACCTATTTCGCAGTATTTCAATGCAAAATGAGGATAGTCGTTTTGTAGTGTTATACTTAAATTCTAAAAATCTTTCAGAAAAATTCAAATCGGACCACCTATGACGCATCCAGGTCTGCTGCAATGAAGTGCATTGAAAACATCAAATAAAAATTATGCCAAAATTATTAATCCAACAGTGCCTCAGTTTTTCACACATAAAGTACATCACTAAAGTACAAGTAAAAGTACAAGTACAAGTACAAGTACAAGTACAATCACTACAATGTCGTGGAGAGCCTGCTTCAAAACTAGAGAAATGGTGGTGTTACGAATTTGAAAAAAAAACGCAGATTTTTCCGGGTTTTCCCCATTACTAATTGTTCGATCGAATTGGGCTTCGGCTCATTTTCTTTGCATTTTGATTCTCTACAATTCGGGAGTATCGAGATTGGTTCATTAGTTTTCAAGTTACAAGTCAAAAACGAAAAAAAAAATGCTTTTATATGTTTATAACAAATTTAGCAATTACCGTTTGGAGTAGGAAACATAACAGGATATAACTACGGACCGTCTTTCGTATGATGGCACAGCCCGTGTCACCAAAAAATCTTTATTGATTGTTCTGATATTCACTGCAGCGATCCAACCTGAAGCAGTACATGAAATTGTTTTTGTCCATCATTCTTTAACGCTCGGGGACCATTCATTACTATTTTTAACCGACGAAAAAAAAGGTCGATGCGTATATTTTTTGTTTATGTATGACCACGCATAAGTTTTTACAGAGTAGTCCGACTTTGATGATTCTTCTTCAAATGAATAGAGTTTACTTCGAAATTGGTCCCATTTGAATTTGAAAAAAGATCCACTCGTAAGGGTAGGAAAATTGGGGATGACTGTTGGTTCACCCACTGAATTTTTACTACTTAACCGATTCTACCGATTTAGATGTTTTTTTTTTATTGCATAGAATATGCTCAAAGTTGACCACAGTTGAATTTAAAAAAAAATATACCCCTGAAGGTAGAAAAATAGGTGATGATTCATTGATTTTTCACCTGTGGACCGATTCTGTTGGAGCTTTGGACACATATGTAGTCCTGATGACATAATGAAGGCCCGGAATCATTCTGATAATGGACACGGAAGACAGTCGAGGGATCTCCTCAACGGTTCACAGCAGGTAACTCTTGTTTGGGATAATATGTACATGTATAATCACATGTCCTGACTGACTCACTGATATACGATCAACGCCCAGGTCGAACCGCTGGAGCTAAGAGCTAAAATTTTGACAACATATTTTTTCGATATTCCATCCCTGAAGTCGTGACAAGGTGGGTGAGAAGGGGGGTGAAAGTGAAAGTACAGTTGGTTTTGAAATTAGAGTCATGGAAATCAGTATTTGGGCTCTTCTTCACAAATAAATATAAATGTTTTCAAGGTTTTGAAAATTCAACCCAAAAGGTGTCAAATAGGGGTTGAGAAACTGTTAAGTTAGTTTCAAAGTTAGGATCATTAAAATTTGTTTTTGGGGGGCTTTGTTCCGAATGAAGAATACGTGTTTCTGGAAATTCAATCCCTAAAGGGGGTTAAATTGGTATTGGAAGTTTGTATAGGAATTCCGTTAGTTTTCAAGCTTGGGTCATAAAAATTGTTATTTCAGGTCTTTGCAAGAGATAAAGGAATATATGTTTCAGTGTTTTTATAAATGCAACCCCTAGGGGAAGGAAAGTTTTTGTGAGGGTTCCATTAGTTTGGAAGTAAGGGGCATGAAAATTGATATTTGAGGTCTTTGTTACAAATGAAGGAATACATGTTTCAGTGTTTTCAGAAATTCCGTCCCTAAAGGGGTGAGAGAATTTGTAATAGTCGTCACAAAAAATATAAGTTCAAGGGGACGAAGTCGCTGGACCAGTAGTTATGGTATATAACAAAGGGAAAATTTAAAAACAATTTATAAAAGTGAAGAAATAAAACTTTTAACAAAAAACTTATCCAACAAAAAAAAAACTGAAAAGAAAAAATTAAATAAATCCTCTTAGTCTTGATGTCTGAGCCCCCAAACTAATGTAAGCAACTAATTTTGAGTCGGCACCAAATAAAAAATCGAAGAAAATCATTAAATTACTTTAAATAAATGATCAAAACCAAATAACATGAAAATGCAATGTAAAATCTCCAGCGATAAACAATAACATTCCAAAAATTCGCTCTCCGAACGACCACTCGCAACGACGAGTGCCCTCATGTGTTCGTTGATATTGACTTCGAGAACGCTCGGCAATTTCCGGCGAAGCGACGCGCCGCTGCTATCATTTTACGCTTTACGTGATCAATCTGCTTGTTTGTTTGGGGCCGGCTCAAAATTAGTTATAGTTCATCCATTATCAATTGCAGTAGCAATAAAAACAAGTTTCCCAGCCTTGCGACGGAATGCTTTGAGCAGCTAAAGCGGAGATAACTAATTTTATTAAGATATTTTAATATTTCAAAAATACGTTGGAATAAAAAAATATGCCATATACGAGGAAGTATGTATTAATAGGCAATCGGATCCTCATATTTCATTTTCCCAGATATAGACACACCTACAAGCATTATCATTGGCTTTTGGTCACTCAATCAGCTGTCACTCAAACCCACGTTGACTATCGGCTCTTTTGATCTTCGGTTCGCCGAGGGAGAATATTCACGAGTAGTACACATTATTTTCCGTTCCGTTTCTTCGCATATACGCTCGTGTTATCGAAGTGAGTTTCTGATTTTTTCCCTATACAAACAGCTTCTGCAATTGAAAATGGTTGAACTATACTAACATAAGTTTAGGAGCTCAGTTGTTGAGACTAAAAAGGTGCATTTTATTTTTTGCTTTTCGTTTCTATTTTCGTCGGTATAATTATTTGTTGAAAAGTTTTTATGGTACTTCAGGATATCTACTGAATGTATTATTTGTGACTTGCCAACGGATTGCTGAAATTATCTCTCATCCACCCTTGTTTTACATAATACATAAAGTGGGGCGATATAAAGTGAAGGGTTGCTGTCGTCCGCCATAGTCTCCGGCGTGATGCATATTTTAGATTTTGCTCAGGTCTGTCGACGACGACACGAGGTCGAGTGCTCGGGGCTGCTTTTTAATGGTCGATAGGTCAGCGTAAAATACCAAAGGCAGATTTGTCGGATTTTGGAGGTGAGAAGGATAGTAGGTGAAATATTGATAGGGGACGAGGGTGATAAATATGAGATCCAAGTGTACTTGGGTAGTGTGTAAGATGACGATGAAAATCCATATTGAAGTGGACAAAAGACACTCACTCCACTGAATTGTGTTCACTTGACTGGGATTACAAAACCACGACACGTGTTCCGCATTTTTATTTCGTTTTGAGTGGGAAACTCTTCTCGTGAAGCTTTCTTGTGAAGTATTCTTGAGAGAATATTATCCAACAGGTTTGAACTTCAACAATTATTAATTGCAGTTTGGTTAATTTTATTAAATTTTTTTATTGAAATTCTCTTCTGAAAGAGGAATAACGATCATTCTATTATATGCGGCTAATTAATGTTGGTATGGATGTGTTGAGGTACTGTATATTGTGATGTCTATGTATGAAGGTTATGGCGAATTGAAAAGTCATATTCATTACTAATTTTTTTATAGTGAGGTCTTCACTCAGCGCATTATAATCATCATACTGGAATGAATTACACGTATATACCCCAAAGATCTTGCTCTACTTGGAATCGTAGGGGAGACCGGTATCAATTGTAACAGGTGTCAATTGTAACTTTGATATATATCCCGCCATCTGTCGAGAAAAAGAAAAATGTATGTCCTGGTAAAATAGCTTACTACAAGCTACTCAGGATGAAGTACTATCAATTTGTCAACAATAGTGTGTTAGCCTGTGGAACGTGCGAATGTGATCTTTGACCTAAAATGTAAGTATTGCATTCCATAATTGAGTGGTGATAGCAAGTTTATTCTTGAGACTACCCCAAAAACAATTATTACACTGAAATCAGGCTGTTTCGGCGATAATATTCACAGTGATTTGATTACCAAATTTGAAGGTTATGTTGAGTGGAATGTGTGTAAAATTCCACAGGGGTGGGAAAGGACTGAAATTGCGAGTGAGGATTGGCTTACAGCATTTTTAAAGCGTAATCCGGATCTGTCCATACGCACTCCTGAATCAACCAGTTTAGCAAGAGCTATGAATTTCAATCAAGAAAATGTCAATAAATTTTTTGACAACCTGGCTGATGTCTTACAAAGATACAATTTTGGGCCGAACAATATATACAACGTAGATGAAACCGGGTGCACTACGGTTCAAAAACCTAATAAAATCATAGCAACAAAAGGTGTGAAACAGGTGGGTGCAATAACTTCGCAAGAAAGAGGAACGTTAGTTACGATATGTGTAGCCGTAAATGCACTAGGGAACAGTATACCACCCATGTTCATTTTTCCTTGAAGAGATATCATGAACATTTCATAAGAGATGGACCACGTGGATGCATCGGATCTGGGAACAAGAGCGGTTGGATGCAAGAAAGAGAATTCTGATTTTCATGAAACATTTCGCACATTACGTGAAACCAAATACAACAAATAGAGTCCTGCTTATTTTGATAACCATGGCTCGCATCTGTCTATTCCGTTATAGATTTTGCAAAGAAAACTACATAACATTACTTACATTTCATCGCATACGTCCCATAAATTGCAACCGCTGGACCGCGGAGTTTATGGGCCTTTTAAAAATTTTTACAATAATGAATGTGATCAGTGGATGAAGATAAACCCGGGTAAACGAATGACTATTTACAATATACCATCAATAGTGCGAGACGCTTTACCACTAGCTGTAACTCCCAGAAATATCACTGCAGGTTTCAAATGCTCAGGAATATGGCCTTTGAATAGGAATATCTTCACTGAAGATGAATTTGCACCTTGTAGTGTCACTGATAGACCCGTTGGAGCAAGTTTGGTGGAAAAAGACACGTCTAGATCAAATGTCGAAGAAACCGTTGACAACCCCCAACCCAGCACATCGGCAGCTCCTTCAACACCAATTCGGCCGCCAAATAGTAAAGATATTCTGCATATACTTCCAGCGTCTCCTATGAAAGCCTATACTTCGGAGCAAGTTCGTCCTTTGCCAAAAGCTGATTTCAGCAAACCAAAAGGCACTACATCCAGACGAAAGGAAAACTGCAATTATAACGGACACACCTGAGAAGCAACTATTGGAAGAACTATACAACAACAGAAAAGTGTCTTCCGCTAAAAAAAACGTCATGGCATCTAAAAAACTGGGAAAATAAAAAACGTCGCAAAGAAGCGAAAGATTGTCGAAAAATCATCGGAAGAGTCATCTGAAGATGACACTATATGTTTAATATGCTGTGGTCCTTACTGCAGCAGTAAAGAGGACTGGCTGCAGTGCAGGAAGTGTCAAGGCTGGGCTCATTCTTCTTGTGCTAAGAACGATCCTTTATTTGTTTGCAATAATTGCGAGTCCTCAGATTCAAATTAATTTTGTGTCACATATTTTTCCCGAACTTTTACTTTCAGTTTTCGTTGTTTGCATTCAATATACATATAGTTTTCATTTTGTGTTCGAAATGACATTTTTTGTATTGTGTTTTAATAAATTATAATATAATAATATCATTTAACCTCATTTAAAATAAAAAATGAGTTGCGTCACAATGATATATCAAGGGCTTAACATCAAATTTCATTCTTACATAATTTCATATGACCTTCACGTGTTTTTATACCCCTGTTACAATTGACACTTCAAGTGTTACTATTGACACCAAGATGGTGTCAATAGTAACATTTGGTTTTTGACAAAAAATATATTTCTGAAGCTAAAGTTAATTGAATTACACCAAATCTGACTATGTCACGTTATTCCAAAAGCTTGAAGTAACCCTTGGATGTTTTTATTTTCACAAGTTGGTGGTTACTGTATTGAGGAAAAAATCAAAACCAATTTTTGTTACAATTGATACCGGTCTCCCCTACAGGTCACACTCAAACTATCATTCTAATTAATAACTGAGTGGAACTCGGAATCATCTCCAGAATCCAGCGAATGTGGACCACCTGTCATCCAATGGAATTCCAATTTTTGATAACTATTCCCATCAATAGTGAAGAGCACATTCAACATGGATTTATGGAAAACGAAATCTACCACTACGGCTCTAGAATCATTGTTTGATTCAATAATTGATTCGATTGAGGAGGTAGGCCATGTCCTGCTACAATATTTTGCGATTTAGCAGGGCATTCGACTGTGTCAATCACACCAAACTCCGTCAACTCTCGAGAATTATGGTTAGAGGGGTCTCCTTGAATTGGATCTCTTCTCTCTTGAAAAATCGGGAACAATATGTCTCCTTACAGTATTGTTACAACGAAAGAACATCAAAGATTGACTCAGAGTCAATTTCCATCAATATGGGTGTCCCACAAGGATCTATTTTGGGTCCCATTTTATTTATATTATATGTGAACCAAATCGAAACTGTTCTGGGAGAAATAAACCACACTGCCTATGCAGATGATTTATCTTTGATTATGTCAGCTTCTGGCTCCCATTCCATGGTTGAAGAATGTAGCAATTCAATTGCCTTAGCATCCGAATATTTCAATAACAATGATCTATTTTTCAATGCCAATAAAACCCAAATTATTCAATTTCACCATCGCCAGAACATTATTTCTCGACTACAATTGGATTTTAAAGATCACACCTTTGAGAACAGCCATGATCCTATAAAATTTTTAGGTGTTTTCGTTCAGTTTCTGGACTGGAAAGCTCACTGTAAACAACTTATTTCAAAATTGAACTCCTTGATATACCTCTTTGTGAATCTACGTTTTGTACTGGAAATAGATCAATTGCTAAGTTTGTACCCTGCTCAGGTGGACTCTAGACTGAGGTACGGCGTGAGTCTCTGGGGCCTCTCTTCAATGTCTAAAAATGTGTTTATTGCACAGAAACGTATTGTTCGAAGTATAGCTAGGGTGGCAAACACGTTCTCACGTAGAGAAATATTTATCCAATACCATATTCTGCCATTGCCTTGTATTCTGATATATGAAATATGTGTATATGTATTCCAGAACAAAAACAATTTTTTACTGAATGCCAATATTCATAATTTGAACACAAGGAACCGAGAATTGTTACATGTTCCATACGCAAGATTCAAAATAACTTCCGACTCCCCAAACTATCTTGGCCCTAAAATGTTCAATCATTCGGCAGATTTGATCAAAAACAGTGATAATATTTCTGTGTTCAAAAGTAGACTTGTTTTTTTTTTGTTTTTATAGTGTGGGAGAATTTTTCTCTTGATACTTTTGTCTTCATCAACTTGACTATTCCTATATAATTCTGTACATTATCTTATGGAAAATAAATGATTATTATCATTATTATTTCAGGAGACACAATAACTAGAATAATCATACGGTTGATAATCAGAATTATCATACCGCTGATAATTTATACCTTACAACTGAAAGTGAGCGAAGCTATCATATACAAATGCTAGAATTCTCCTCAAATATTTTTATCATCACTGAATACACCCATGAATTTTCAGAAATCTACAACCGATTATCCCATATCGGAATTTGAATGCCTATCATTGAATATTATCGTAATAATTGCACAAGTGCATCAAAATTACCGATAATTTTGCATGACAGCGGTGTCGGGCTCTTTCTCCAAAAATGAAAATGACTGAATGCAGTTTTTCAAAGACAACACGCTGGAATGCGATTTTATCCGGTTATTTTGATGCACGAGTGTAATTCGGGGGAATATTTTCCCGAATAAACTGTCAACGTGTCAAACTGACGTTATTAATTTATAAATTCTAGCTTTTCATCAATAACCATCCCGTAACTGGAAAAAAAGAAGAGACGCAGAAATACGTTTGTTTAATATTTTCATCTATATATCATGAAAGTATACGTGAAAATATAATGAAACTATTTATTCAAGGTTAAACTAAATCGAAAGTTGCAGGAACTGCAGTGAAATACACAATTATTATACGTATTCTGGTTAGACAATGCAGCTATCGGTGCCTTAACGGCTGAAGAGGATGTTTGAGAATGCTGTGCCTATGGTACGTCATTGCCACGCATTTTTTCGACTTTCTTCATGTTGATCTTCATCCATTTGAAAATATGGCGTTATTGATTTTGAATTAGAATGGCCCGTGTTGCTCGCCCACGCCCTTTTTTGCGAGATTGGAGTCGGCCGTAGCTCGTAACGAATGGTTAGTGAGCTTGATATTATCTGTATTTAAACCAGAAGCTTTGGCTTGTAGAACAGTCCATTTGCTAACTGTATTTCGTCCAGCAGGAATATCTTCATACCATTTTCTGTTCAACTTCCAAGCGGGATTTATAGTGAGAAAGAGTCGTTTTGTTTTTATTCCGACCCGCTTTTCTAGGATTTTTTCGTACAGTCCAATTGGACACAAACCAGGATTGATTTTATTGTTTATTAGCAATTTCAATGAAGCGCATGGTTTTTCCCCTCCTTGCGTCGTCTTAATAAACACAGGATCGTAAATAATCCTTCCTGTTTTTTCACCTACGTTATTTTCTCCTTCTTCAAAGTACGAAACTGAGCACTTGTGGCCTTCTCCACCACGCCAAGCTAATTCAAAAGCAAAAACAAAAAATACCTTCTTCTGCAAACCATCTGGGGTGTTTTTGTCACAACCACGAACCATATTTTGGAATTCATCGTACTTCAGAAAAACTGCACTTCCTTTCTCTTTTCTGGATCTTTCTGTAGTTGTTTTCTCTTGGCATTTTTCGCATCTCTGGCTGCTTTGAACCCAATATCAGTAAAAGGGTTAAAATTGATATTGTATTCAGTGAAATATTTTTCCATCAGTAATTTAGCGGTTACGCTCCAAATCGTTTCAACAGTAAATTTTTTGTACTCATCGCCATTCTGCTTACGCATATTGAATGCCCAGTCCGTTAATATTTTTGTCAGAACATTAATTTGTGTTCTTTCATCCAAAGTATAGTTTTTCCCAGCACAGAAGCTCATAAACTGATGCCACACGTGTTTTCTGTTCTGTTTTGTGTTATTTGGTTCGTTTTCCAACACATTATTTTCAATATCTTGTAATGTAGCCCGACCAAAACGAGACATTTTTAATAAATAATATTTTTGACATAACTTGTCAAACTTATAAATTGTCGCTGTATTATCGAAGTGTACAATGGAATTGCCATGGATATGAACTGTGCAATTATCGGTCTACACTCTAATCATCGCAGGGCTCTTTCGCTTTCTTCAATGCAATTATCGCTTTGCGATAATTGCACTCCATTTACATGGGATTTTTTGACAGGAGGGAAATATTCATTCAAACGTGAACACCTGTCAGTCCTCCATATGAAATCTCTTTTTCTACTCCCGTATTATAATACGAGAATTGAATATCTGCTACCGATTTATTAACATTTTCCATTTTAACACGGATTTTCATTTCGAAAAAGATTTTGTTCAATAAAAACACGTACTTCTTATTATGAAACTAATTTTCGGCCTATAGAAATACGTACTTGGGGATAATCAAGTGGTATGTTTCTACAAACTTGTTTGGAATTTAATTTTAATCGAAATGTCGAGCAGTGATGGATTATCTTGTACACCACCAGTAATTCTTGTTTTTATTTTATTATTTATTGGTCATAGAAAAAATAGTGCATGCAACGATCAAGTAATGGCTACTCGTGCTCATGTCTTAATACATTACATGATCGTTGCATAATCCAGTCTCCCACGCCCAATGATCTTCAATGATAATGAACTGAATCAACCCCTGGATATCTTGAATGCATTCGCGAATTTTTTCCAATCATCTTTCATAACCTCAACAATTCACAAAGCAGACAAAGTTTTTCACAACTCACCCACATTATCCACGCCAGTCATATCTGAAGTTCTTGTTCTGAAGGCGTTGGAAAGATTCAAACCTAAAATGACAATAGACCCTGACAGTATACCGTCTTTCAAACCGACGAAACCAAAAAGGAGGAGTTTCTCTATTCGACGCGTATATTTAATTTTTTTTATAATTTTTTTATGTATGATCACGCATAACTTTTCACTGAAGCGTCCGATTCCGATAATCATTTTTCCAGTGGATAGGGTTTCCTTCGAAATTGGTCCCATTCGAATTTAAAAGATGAAATCCACCTCTAATGGTAGCAAAATGAAGGATATTGTTCACTCACCCTCTGAATTCTGGTCCGTAAACCGATTCCATCAGGCATAACTTTGTACTGGGATCTTCGATTGGGATGATTTTTCTTTTATCAGATAGGGTATACCTCATATTTGATCATATTTGGATTTCGAATGGAATTATCCACCCTTACGGGTAGAAAAATAGGGGATAATTGATTTTTCACTTGTGAACATTGGCACACATATGTAGTTGACAATGACAGATCGCTAGTGTAATTATCACAATATCATTATATTCTATGAGAGGATGGAATGATATACAAAGTAATGGGATAAACTAACCAGAACAACAAAAATAATTTATATTACAACAAATAGTTAAAGTAGATAATCATATTATTTAACTGGTAATAGTTGAAGTAAGATGGGTGAGTAAGTATTTTAGAAGTAATAAAAAAACAAGTAGGTAGTAATCAGTAGATTTTAGCTACAAAAAATTGAAAAATAAAAACTTTTTAACAAAAAATTAAACCGACGAAATACGGAACTGAAAAGTAAAAAATAAAATGAACATTCTTAGTCTCAATAACTGAGCTCCTAAACTAATGTTAGTAACTAATTTTGAGTCGGCGCCAAACGAACAATCAACGAACATCATTAAATTACTTCAAAAAAATTATCAGAATGTCACCGCGCAACTCGATGCCATCATTTTACGCCTTACCTACTTCATTTGCTTGTTTGTTTGGCGCCGACTCAAAATTAGTTACTTACATCAGTTTAGGAGCTTAGTTACTGAGACTGAGAATGTTTATTTTAGTTTTTATTTTTCATTTCCGTATTTCGTCGGCTCAATTTTTCGTTGAAAAGTTTTTATTTACTTAGAGATTGTGCAATAATATTCGCAAAACCGTTGGCAGTAATTTTCAATTTATATTTTCGAACGAATATCATTCCCGATTCATAAAAATCTGCAAAAGTATGTCCTGTATTTAAAAAAGGAGATATGTGTAATATCGAAAATGATAGGCCAATTGTTATTTTATGTAATTCTAGTAAGTTATTTGAAATGGTCCTTCATGAATTTTTATCTGCACATGTCAACTCACGAATCATTGAAAATCACCATGGTTTCATGAGGACGATCTACTTTTACCAATTTAGTATGCCCAACTCAATCTCTAGCTAGTACTTCGGACAGCGGTGGGCAGGTAGATGTTATATATACAGATTTTTCGAAAGCTTTCGATCGACTCGACCATGGGTTACTGCTGAGTAAACTCTCCTGCTTTGGACTGATCGATTCCTTCATGTCATATTTGACGAACAGAAAACTGCATGTTCAGTACATGGGTTCAAGTCTACTGAAATATCAGCTTCATCTGGTGTTCCACAGGGATCAATTCTGGGATCTCTTTTGTTTACCATCTTCATAAATGACATCTGCCTGACCCTGCAGTCCAATGATTTATTATATGCTGACGAATGTGAAGTATACACGACAATCAATTACCTTCAGGATTGTACATTACTTCAAGAGGATCTTGAAAGACTGATATCTGGGGTAATCTAACTTATTGCCCTTTAACATAAAAAGTGTAAATATATGTTCTTCACGAGAAAAAAACACATAATTGAGTATACCCACCATATCGATAATAATTCACTAGATAGATGTTATCAGTTCCAAGGACTTGGAAGTGATCTTCGATGCTGAGCTAACCTTTGTTGATCATATAACTGAAACGGTCGCTAAAGCTTATGAAATACTGGGTTTCATCATAAGAAATTCAAAATTAATGGAACAAAATGAGTATGCATCGGTTGTCTGGAGTCCAGGATATGATATTCATGCAAATAACTTCGAAAATATTCAGCGAAAATTCATCAAATCCCTTTGGTATAAGACCAGATAGAGGATTACCTCAATTAATACGATCAAGCAGATTTGGTTTCTCGCCGTACTTTCAGTGGTGTAGTTTTTCTATACGAATTACTCAATAACAAACTTGATTGTCCTTATTTACTGTCTCTCATTCATATACATGTTCCTCGTTTGCCAGTGAGAGACAAGTCTTTCTTTTATCTTCACACACCTCATCCTGACTTACTTCGATTCTCACCCATGTATAGAATTTGTTCAGATTATATGTCTTTCCAAAATTCCTTTGTATTCTCCATTGTGAAGTTGCTGTTATAAAAAAAACATTGCTGTGGTTTGATATTGACTGGTAGTGGGCAAATCAGTATATACACTTTTTTCTTCAATCACAAGAAGTTTTTTTCAGTGTGTGTACTGGTTTGCATATCTCTCCAATTGATAGTGTGAATTGTTTGGATTTTTATTCTATAGATTGATTCATACTATATCTAATGTGTTTCTTGTATTGATTTTTTTCATCCTGTTTTCGGCTGTTGGATGGTGTATGAATGAAAAAAATACTATTTTGCTGTTAATTCGGCCGACTGGGAAGGTCTTCGTATGTTTTTCTCAGCGTTTCCATGGAAGAGAGTTTGTTTCTCTTCAGTAGATCCAACACGATGTGCTGAGACAATTTCTGAAATCATCATGTTGGGGATACAAACCTACATACCGAATACCGAAAGAAGAATATCATCCGATGAGACCTGGTTTAACAGAAACTGCTCTAGAGCTGTTGCTTCCAAACAGGCAGCATACCATCGATGGCTGAAAAATCCGGGCCCTGAGACCAGAGCAGCATATGTCGAGGCTAGAGGCATATGCAAAGAGACAATAGAATGCTCAAAAGATGCCCACAATGCCAAAATAAGATCAAAACTTGCTGAATGTCCTAACGGATCCCGTTCATTTTGGTCTTTCGCCAAAGCTGTGGGAAGAAACTTCACTTCCAGCTCATTTCCTCCTCTAACCAAAGAAGATGGAACACTAGCAACGACTGCCCAGGAAAAAGCCAATATCTTTGCGCACCTATTTGCTGGAAATTCCACTCTGATTCATCGGGAAAACAACCCCCGAACATTACACCTATTGACAGTCACATGTCCGAGATCACCTTTCGCCAACGTACTATCAGAAAGATTTTGCTGGGTCTCAACACCAACAAAGCCTGTGGATCTGACGGAATCCCGCCGATTGTTCTCAAGAAATGTGCCCCCGAACTAACACCTGTTCTTTGCAAGTTGTTCAACCACTCTTACAATTTGGGGGTATTTCCGTCCAATTGGAAAATTGCAAGAGTACAGCCAGTCCCTAAAAAGGCAAAAGGCCCTACCTAGCAACTACAGACCTATCGCACTGCTATCTATTATTTCAAAGGTCATGGAAAAGCCATCAACATCGAGCTCATGAAATATCTGGAAGACTCAGGAATTGTCAACGATAGGCAATATGGCTTCCGCCATCAGAGATCAACTGGTGACCTGTTGCTTACGTCTCACATATATGGCAGCTATCTATTGAAAAGTATGGAGAAACTTTAGCTGTGGCATTAGATATCTCCAAGGCGTTCGATCGAGTTTGGCACCAGGGACTCCTCGCCCCAGCTTCCGTCTTATGGCTTGCCCCCTCAGCTGTGTTCTCTGCTTGCTAGTTTTCTCTCAAACAGGTCCCTCCATGTAGTGGTCGATGGAGTTTCATCTGACACTCTACTCATAAATGCTGGTGTTCCGCAAGGATCTATTCTCGCACCAACACTATTTCTACTTCACATCAACGACCTGTTGAAAGCAACTTCATGTCCAGTACACAGCTTTGCCGATGATAGTACCCTCCATACTGCTTTCTCTTCCAGGGCCCCTATATCAGCCCGTGAAACCAGAAATGGACGAGGAAGAAATGTTAATAATATAAATCTGGACTTAGCAACAATTCTTGAGTGGGGATCTAATAACTTGGGAGAATTCAATGCAAACAAAACACAATCATGTCTTTTCTCTAAAAAAGCCGATCTCACTGTGCCTAACATAACTTTGTCAGGAGTAACCATACCACTGAAGTCATCCATATCGATGCTTGGTATTACTATCAGCAATAACCTTTCCTGGGAAAATCACGTGAGGTCCATTGCCAAAAGTCATCCCAAAACTTGGTTTTGTTTCGTGCCAAGAGCTATTTCACCCCCACTCAGCTGCTTATGATCTATAAGGCACAGATCCGACCTGTCCTGGAATACTGTTCCCATATTTGGAGCGCGGCACCTAAACATATCCTGAGGCTATTGGATTCTGTCCGAAAAAGGGCAATTCGTCTCGTCGGTGATGCCTCGCTTACAAACTCGCTCACTTGTCTGGAACACCGTAGAAAAGTTGGCGATTTGTCTCTATTTTATAGATATTTTCATGTGCGATGCTCTTCTGAAATATCAACAATCGTTCCTGCTTTGGCAGTCTCTTCGAGATTAACCCGTCAAGTTCAATCATCACACCTCTTCGTGGTCACTTTGGAGACCTGCAGAAAATCACTTTCCAAAGACTCGTTCATCCAACGAACAGCGAGGCTTTGGAACTCATTGCCTAGGGAGGTGTTCCCCGAGGCATACAACCTCCAGAAATTTAAGAAGAACACCAACTCCTACCTTCTTTCCCTTGGTTCCCACGATGTTCTCTGAACATTACAGGATATCTTTTTCCGTGGGAACCAGAACATAAAAAAAAAAGTATCTTCTTTATATCATATATTTGAAATAATTGAGTGTAGAATATGCGAAGAATCTGGAAAAATCACCACTGTAGAAAAATTCTGTGAGGATATGGAAATAACTTGATACATCTCTTGTCTTATCCCGATTGATTCTTGCAACTGTTTTCAATGTTTGAGAGTCTGATTGAAGTATATTAATTTCATGGGTAGGGTGACAACCTTCATATAATAGAAATCGACTGCGTAACATTTTCTTCAGATGTTTTCCTCAATTTATTGGCTTTCCGTTTTCTCACATGTCATTTCACGTATACTTTTTGTTTGGTCATGAATACCATGGGACTATCCCGTTTTTGTGTTTCCTTGCACGATAACATTTTCCTTTTAATTGATTATATCTGCTTCGATTCTTGAGTAGTGGAGTTGAGACCGTTCTTTATGTTTATTTGCATGTTCACTGAGTATTACTCGATCAACTTCAATATTAAAAAAATCATCAGAGGAGAATTGTCCATTTCTGATGTCTGCGGGTTCAAATTCAAACTGAACGAATGAAATCATCAGATGCTAAGACTGCATATCACATTCTCATTGAAATCGTAGTTCCAAAGAATCCCTCTCTATTTGTTAACAGGATGTGATCTTCAATGATGGTGAAATCGAATTGATCGAGGGTTGTATGGCAGGACAAAATATACTTTTATTTTATGCTGTGTCAAAAGATTGGGAATCAAAAAGTGGTTGAATTCAGTCCCATCATCGACAATTAGCTTCTTCGGTGGGTCATGATGCGAAAAGAGTTTGTCTACCTTGAATTGTAAAAAAAAATGTTTTTAGTAGTCCATATCTAAATGAGATATTGAGTACTATTCCAACCGAGTTGCGTTTGTATTCAACTGGGGCATGAAATACAACGTTTGATATGATTTTAAAACATCTTCAATTTTTGCATAATAGTATTTTTCTTCGATTCTAACAGAAGTCTACACGATGATTTCCTTTTTTTCTTTTGGATAATGCTTTTGACGTCGCCTTAACAAGTATCTTCTATCGAATAATGATTCGGACTCTACAGCACACTGCATGATTGGTGTGGCGACAATATGCTTCTATTCAGTATTTGAGTCAATGTTGTCGTTCTTTCTGTCTTCGATTTCTGGTGGGATTTAATTTACCTTAAGTTTTTCATCCGATTGTGCATTATAATATTGCGAGGATCATTACTACGAGATGATCCGAAAGTTACTATTTGTTTCAACGAACGGCGTTCAGGGATTGTCGTTGTCGATTGGGATAGTTTGACTAAATTGTTCAAAAACTGTTTCAACTTCTTTTGCATTCATTTCAATGAGAGGGCATCAACTTGTTTTCCGTAGTTGTCTTCTTATTCAATTCGCCTACGTGATAGTTTGTAGTCTACGAGCAAAGAGGTGGAAATGGATATTTAGTAATTCGGACCATTGCGAAATATATTTTCCCGATCACAGAATAATTTCCAGATTGATTTGTTCGAAAATATGAACAGAGTGTTCGTTCATAAAATCAGATGTGAAATCATCTGCGACTCAAAGATAAACTTCAGTCACTATTTTCTGGAATGGAATATGCAAATTTTGACTTTCAGAGTTTGGGTCTTCATCAGTTGTAGTTCAATGTCCAGCGTGGCTTTAGCTAGGAAAGTAGTTTTTTATTTTCGTAGATTATATCAATTTTCAGAAAAATATTTGTTTTCAATATTTTATTGAAGATGTTTCAGTTTTATTTTTAAATATATTCCAAAACGCGGTTATTCATTAACAGATTTTTCACATAAATCAAAGAATTCAATTTTTTTATGTTTAATTTTGAAAAATTTTTTGGAATATTTTTTTGAATGCCCAGTAAGTGATTTGGACAGCTTGGTATAGTTATTCAAAAAACAATAGTACTAATGTAAGAATCTTTACAGTACCTAAGTATGCTACATCTTTTTCCAAGGGTTCCAACTCATCGAGCTGAGTCTTGAAGTTTTAAGGTGTTCTGGTGATGGAGTCGAGAAAATAATGAAATCATACGAGGTTAGTCTGAGAAGTTTCCGACCTGAACATGAAGATGTCAGCACTCGTCAACAATAACTAGGGAATGTGTTTGCGCATCTTTTGAAAGGCACTCACCAAAATTGCAACAATTCTGGAGGGTTGTTGTTGTTTGACAATCGTTTGAGTGAGTCAATGTAAGCGTTTTGGTGAAAATGGAAAGAATCGAGTATCGAGCTGTTATTAATAATTTGTTTTTGAAGGGCAATACTCCTACACAAATGAAAGATGAGTTGGACGCTGTCTTCGGAGACTCTGCGCCACCATTTACCACCGTGAATTTAAACGTAACCTTACCAACTTGGGAGACGATGAACGTTCGGGACTTCCAAAAACTGCAACCACTGATGATAACATCGCTCATTTCATCAAATGGTGGTGGGCGACCGTCGAATTGAAGGGAGAAATATATCAAAGGCTATGCATATGCTCAAAGAACGTGTTCGTCATATATTGCATGAAGAATTAGACATGGGACAACTGTCCGCGCGTTGGGTCCGCTTTCACTCATGTTAGATAAAAAACGTGTTCGAATGAACATTCCCAACGCTCTGTTGTTTTGGCACTGATCAATCACTGTAGATGAAAATTGGATACACCATCATACCCAAGAAACAAAAAATACAGAGAAATAAAAATAAATTTGAAGGAAAGATGTCTTGTGTCTCTGTTGTGTCGGAATATCTTCAATTCATCCTCGTACTAGGCATTTTTTGTCCTACATACCGAAAAAAATATAATCCATGATTACTCGAAATGTCACAGCGGCGTTCCTCAGGCCAAAATACACCCTAAGGTAACATAAAGCACTTGCTCAGTGTTGAAAGCAGTATTTCCAATATCTTGCCTTCCCATCTCATCCTGACAGAAGCCGCTTGCCGAGTCATGAAATATTAACATTACACCAGCTTGTCTTACGAATCAATAATGATTTAACTGCTATAGGCCCCCAAAAATGAATTTGCTACCGGTTTCTTGGTATTATTCAGCAGTCTTTGAGATTTGCCACTATCCACAATCAAATTAACGGATATATGATGATTTCCCAGTTACGAAAGTATCGATGTGGTATTAAAATTCCTTCTTATTGAATAAAGGATTTGTGCGGTGCGGCTGTAATTGAGTTCGAATAACTTATTGTTTCTCGAAATTTTAGCGTACGGGGTATGAGATAACCGCTGTCGAAATATCATTAATTAGTTGGAGTTTTGAATTTTCGATAACGCTTAACCTTTGAACATATCATAAAATGTGAATGGAAAATATTTGGTTGATTCAATACTTTCGTAGCTGGCACGCAAAAATACAGGGTGATTCAAAAGTACTTGACAAACTTCGGAGGTGATTCCTCACAATATTCTAATATGAATTGTTCGAATAAATATATGTCCGGAAACGATTCGTTTCCAAGATACAAGGTGTTATAGTTTTATTTTTGTTTTCTTTTTTTTTTAAATAACTTTCGAAATACTGACCTTAATCAAACGAAAATTGGTATTGAGAGGTTTTTTGAGGTGTCGAATTCGAACCTGATGCTTTTATTGCTCTCACTCGTAGGGAGCGCCACCTACACGTCTCTATCTTTTTGGAAGATTCATAACATTTTTGAGCGTACTTCTAGCACATTTTTCAGTGAAAAAAAAAATTCCTCTATTATATCTACGCAAAAAATAGTAGTAGATATTTGGACTTGAAAATTTCAAGTCGATTATTTGATAATCGATGCGTGTTGAAGTTATTACCATTATTTTGAATTTTTCACAAGAATGCTTTGGAAATGAATTCGACGTTTAAGTAAGTAGTTTTGGTAATTACATATTATGTGCCAGTTAAACGTTTTGTTGTTTTGTTGAAGTTTCTGTAAGTTTTAAAACACTACTTTTGAAAAAATGGATTATTTAGCTGATGCATTTCGTTTATGCCCTTACGGATGGCAATGCGCGCGAAACAAGACGTATTTACCAAGGAGCGATTTCCTAATCGAGTACTGCCTTCAGCTCCAACATATGCCAGTCACCACCGTCGTTTGGCAGAAACAGATAATATTTGAAGACCACGAGCAGTCCGAACTCCAGAATTGGTAGAAGCTGTTTTGAACGCTCTCGAGGAGAATCCAGAAACAAGTACAAGGATAATTACTGAAACTGTCAATTCTACTCCGTCCACAATTTGGAGAATTATCCACGATCAACAATTTTATCTATACCATATTCAAGGGGTACAAGCTCTTCTGCCACGAGACCCCAACGCATTACTATGTGTCAGTGGTTTTTGAGAAAATTGGCTGAAAATCCTCAATTTTTGAGATATGTACTCTTCACGGACGAGGCAAACTTAATGCCATCACAAACTTTCATAACAATCATGTTTGGGCTCTGGAAAGCCCGCACGCAGTGAGTGAAAGACATTATCAGTATCAATTTTCCGTAAATGTGTGGGCGGCAATAATTGATAACTACTTGGTAGGTCCTTTCTTTCTTCCGTTCCGACTGACTGACGCAACTTACAGAGACTTTTAGAAAATGAATTGCCGGGACTACTTCAGAATGTACCATCAGAAATTCGTATCCGCATGTGGTTTATGCATGATGGGGCTCCGGCGCATTTTAGCGTTGTAGCCAGGGAATTCCTTAACACTGTCTATCCAAATCGATGGATCGGTAGGAGTGTAGAAGAACCTAACCAGGCGTGGGCACCAAGGTCTCCAGATCTAAACCCGCTAGATTTTCATATTTGGGGACATATGAAGTCACTAGTTTATAAAACTCTAATAGCGAACGAGGAAGATCTAAGAAACCAAATAGTAGACGCCTGTGAAACAATAAGAGACACACCAATAATTTTTGAGCGGGTACGAGATTCAATGACTAGAAGACTGAATGCCTGTATCTTCGCTGATGGTGGACACTTTGAACGATTCATTTGAATACAATTTAGTTTCCTTTATTTTATGTTATTTTACATATTCAAAATTTCTTGAAATTAAATGTTATTTCCTGCAAATTTTATTAAAACAGATACAGATTTTGCACCCTTGATACAAAAATAACTATTTCAAACGAGTAAAAATAAATAGAATAGGTGGTGCCCCCTACAAAAAACCGAAACTACTTACTCAAAAGTCAAATTCATTTCCTAAGCATTCTTGTGAAAAATGCAAAATAATGGTAATAACTTCAACACGCATCTATTATCAAATAATGGACTTGAAATTTTCGAGTCCGAATATCTAGAAAACGGTTGCTTATAGCGACTTGTCACAGGGGTAGCTTTTTTACGTAGATATGATAGGGAAATGATTTTTTCACTGAAAAATGTGCTGGAAGTACGTTCAAAAAAGTAATGAATCTTCAAAGAAGAGAAAGACGTATAGGTGGCGCCCCTTACGAGTGAGACCAATAATAGCATCAGGTTCGAATTCGACACCTCGAAAAACCTCTCGAGTCCAATTTTCGTTTAATTAAGGTCAGTATTTCGTAAGTAATTTGAAAAAAACAAAATAAAAATAAAACTCCAACACCTTGTATCTTGGAAACGAAGCGTTTCCGGACATATATTTATTCGGACAATTCATATTAGAATATTGTAAGGAATCACCTCCTGCAGTTTGTCAACCAACCAACCAACCTTACCTAAGGAGTTTGAATGATTTTCGTCAGAGTGACTATTATTAGAACTTTTTATTCAGTTTTCATATCAGTATTTCCATGTTTTCCTCATAATGGTATTTCTATTGTTGTTTTATTCCATGTCACTTGTGTCTTGCACCTCATAATTTCAATGGAATAAAATAACCACGTGTTTGGAAATCGCCCTTTTTTTCCTCGGATGTCGGTCTCGTCGCCAGCTGCACCTCAGCCTCTTGGTCTTCTTGTGCCATACGGTTTTGTTTCACATCACCCACTCCCGTAACATTATGTACAGGTTCTTCACCGGTTGGCTACTGTATTTTCCGGGGGTTAGCCTTGGTTGTCCGAGTATTTCTTGTCTTTTGCGGTCTAGTGCCTTGCATTCTGACAATATATGTTTGGCTGTTTCTGTCCCTTCGCCACGTTGTCTGCAGGAAAGTTTCCTGTTGTACAGCCCCATTTTGTGCGGGTGTCCCCTTATTGGACTGTGACCAGTGAGGTGGCCTGTTATTGTTCTAACTTGGTTCCTACTCATCTTCAGTTCTTCGCTTCGACGGTTCTATAATAAATGTTTCTCCTTGGTGCATGAGAGGGGCTTTCTCCTAGCGCTCTCATTGTTTTCGTTTGACCCAGTCCCGTATGCAGCCTTGGTGTACTCGAGTGCAGTTCTGGTCCAATATATGGAGTTGATGAGCTCTCCTAGCTAATTTATTAGGTTTTCATAGTAAAAAATTAATCGGTTCAGTCTTTCTAGAGATTACTCTACACACAAACAAACAGATTTTACTTCTTCATAATATAGTTATAGATTATTTTTCATATAACTATATTAATATAGAAATTTAAACCCAAGTAAGTATTTTCTGCATCCATGTTTACTTTTCTTCAATTGATGAGTAGACTTTTGTATTTTCAGAAATGCTGTAGATCTAAATTTTATGATTTTAAGTTGAATCAAACCGAAAAAAAACAGTTTGGATAAACATTTTTTCTTTGTTATATATCACATAGGGATATCACAACTTTTGGTCGTAGAGTTTGTGGTTAACAAATACATAGAAATGTGTTTATACAGTGACCGGCAGAAAGTACGCATCATATGGGAAATTCTTTTATTCATAAATTTTGACGAATATCGATATGTACAATCGCTTCTGCATCAAAAGCAACCCCAAAAGACGTTGTTCAGTGCCATTCGTCTTCTCGTGTTTGGCAGGAAATTCAAAAAATTTGAAAATTATGTCTCAAAACACACTTATTTGGGAAAATATTGAAAAATATTATTTGGAAAAGTTGTTTAGAATGACATTTTATAGCTATGTACAAGTTTTGAAAAGATCTGCGATAAAAAAATAAAAATCAATTTTTTGCCATAATAAAAATTTCAATTTGGAAAAATACATTTTAGATAAAGAAACTCATTAGTAAGGCCAACAGTAATATTTTAAATGATATTTTGTAAATATTCGCAAGCTACTTCTATTTTATTCGGAAAAAAATTGAAGTCTATGGATTTGCCATGTATTCAGCTGCTTCATAAGAGGTTACTGAAATATCTCCAGGACATTATAATATCGATACTGTTCATTATTAATAAAGGTCCTTGTATCTACATAATTTCAAATCGAATTTTTTATTCAAACAAGAAATAAATTGATTACATACTTTCGAGTATGCATTAAATTGTTTGGTTTATAATTTTTCAGCTTCTAATTTTATTATAAAATTTAATTATGTAAAAAAATTGAATAAATTTTTTGTTCTAATAAAAAATTCATATTAGAATTCTGTAGATACATGGTTCTTTGTCAATAATAAACAGTATCGGGATTATAATGTCCTGAAGAAATTTCTGTGACCTCTTATGAAAAAAAAAATTTGTAAAATTGTTTTTAACCGCTTTCTCAGTTGTTTGACCAACCCTCAGAAGTTAATGAAAACTTGTACGAGTTAAGATCTGAACACATGGCAAATCCACAGTTTTAAAATGTTCTTCGAATAAAATAGAAGTAGCTGGTGAATCTTTACAAAATATCATTCAAAATATTACTCTTGGGCTTCACTAATGAGTTTCTTTGCCAAAAATGTATTTTTCCAAATTAATTTTTTTTATGGCAAAAATTGATTTTTATTTTTTCATCTCAGATTTTATTCCAAACTTGTACATAGCTATAAATGTCGCTTTTAACAGTTAACAATGTTTCAAATGTGTTTTTGAACATAATTTTAAATTTCCAAACCAAAAAAAAGACGAACGGCATTTAATCTTTGGTTTCTTGATGAACGACATGTATCGACATTCGTCAAAATATTATATTAAAAAAAATTCCCATATGATGCGTACTTTCTGCCGGTCACTAAACTTGATTGATGATGATTTCAGAATCAAGGAATGAATTGTGATCTACCTTTCCGACTGGCCACACCTTCGGTTCTCTCTCGAATATCAACTACTTGCCATATTAAAGTCACTCATACTATTTGGATGCTGTTCATCTGAAATATAATCTGGAAATATCAACTGGGAAAAAGTTATTCTGTGTTGTCCACTGGAATATATGAAACTAACAGGCTTGACGAGCGATGGTGTTACAATTCGGTGTTTTATTTCATGTCTGTATGTGGTTTAGCATTGCTCCGAACGCGATATGTTCGGAGTTACAATATGACAAAGTTTTGAGGTGTAACAGAACATCACTCTCCGACTTCAATGCGCAATATTACATTATCCCATTAGTTCGAACGATTTGTCAAAGTAGTAGAGATATTGTAATAGATTGTAGGGCGTCGATCGTATTTCATAGACAGTTAGACTGCAGCCTATATAATCATATACTTTTTAGCGGAAACGGAGTGACTTCTTCTCTGGTATCGTTTATTTATATCTCATTCGAATGCATAGTATCCCAAAAATATGTTTTCATTTCCGTGACTAAAATATGTTGAAATATGTCATATTCCAACTCAAATTATTAAGAGAAGTTGTACTTTTGTTCACTAGTGATTAAAAATCTTTTATTCACAAGTGATTGAAAGTGTTACCTAGGTTACCAATAAACAACCATCATACACATTGCTTGGAGCACAGCAACTGCGTCGAGTTATTCGTATCGAGTAGGCTGGTTTCCAAATTAAATGCAACACAAGCGGAGATTTTTATTCTTAGTAGGCTGGTTGCAATTTTGTTTCCACGAGTCAATCACACAATCGTTATTTATGCAACAATTGCAAAATAATTTCTTTTGATTTCTGCGAAAATGGAAAACCTGGTTGAGGCTCAATATCCAGGTTCGTCATTAAATGCTACGCTTTACGCACTTGTCCTAAAAATAGCTATTTTCATCATGAATGTATACCTTATACCACTAGACCCTTCAGTTCATCGCTGAAGTCCACATTGTATTTCGTTCAACCCCTCCTTCTACAACAAAGGAAAGTCGGGCCTACAGTTGTTGTGAGCTATTGAATTTGGGAGGTTCATTTCCCAAGTATAAATCAATATGAAGTGGATTCTCTTTTATTGGCTCCAGTTGTTACCACATAAATGATTTCTATTATCAGATATATTTCATTCCAGGATGTGTTTCCTTTTTGGCGATTCGAGAAAACAAAAAAATAGAGGACAGTCTTGATAACCAATACGAGTCAGAATGTTTAGAATTGCATAAATGGAAATTTGATGTGTATCCGCGATGAAGAAAACTGATGCCTCACATTTATTTACATAAAAGCATGTTCCGATATTCATAATATTGAAGTGAATTCAGCCAATAAAAACTCCAAAATATGAACAATTTATTGAAATAGCATCAATAGTTCCACAAAAATCTTATTGAATTAAATATACAGGGTGTTACCAAATAGGTGCGGAAGTTTTTAGGGGGTGATTTCTTGTCGAAAATTGAAGGGGGACTTTCATCAAATCAAATCAAATTTTATTGCTTTCGATAAAGTACATTACAGGTTTATAAATTGTATCTAAAATAAGATCCCAGTTAGAGCATAATGAGCCTAGGCAAATTTTGCCTGTCTTGCTCTATGCTCGATCTGAGGACTTTATAATTCAACTAATTTTGTATTTATCATGTTAAGTCTGTATAAACAAAATATATGTTGAAGTTTTCATAATTCGAAAAATACTTTTTGTAGAGGTTTTATAGTGTCAAGCAGATGGTGCAGGAAGGTAGGCAAGTATTTTTTTTTTGTCAAGTAGATGTTGATTTCAATATATCGTAAAATATCTTTGGGTTTTTTAAAATATACTGTTTTGTTTCAATATTATATTTTTTCTGGTTTGAAATTTTTCTTAGAGCGGTTGGGATGGCATTGAAAAATTTAGGTCCGAAGAAGAAATAAGATCTTTGTGTTAAGGTTTTTTTGAACAATTGTGTGTTGAGATTCATATTTGCATTTGATCTGGTTATTCTATTTTTTATTTGGTGGAGATTTTTATGATTTTTTTTTAATTGGGGGCGAAAAGTATTTGTATTAATTTTTTTTTCCTGGTAGTTAAGTAGTTTTTGTGTACATTTTTTTTGAACATTGGTGGGCGAAAAGTAGTTTGATATTAATATTTTTGTATCTGTTATTAAGAGTGGTATTGAAAGCCCCGCCCCATATTGTGATGCAGTAGGATAAGATTCGGCTAAAGAGGTGTATAACATCAGGAGGTTTTTAGTTGTCAAAATGTCTCTCAGGGTATAGAAATTATGAATCAGGGCTCTTAGGCGTTTGTTGACATGCATTATGTGGTCTGTCCATCTTATATGTTGGTATATGATAACTCCGAGGTATTTTATTGATGTTACTTTCTCTATCATAGGGCATATGCATGGGTTATTGTTTTTGCAGTGCATAGAGTGTAATTTCAAAGAAAAGTTTTCGGGTTGTTTTACAATATTTGGCGTAAACGCCACGAATTTTGTCTTCTCAATATTCAATGTAAGCTTATTCAAGTGCAACCATATGTGAATCTTTTGTAGATCTGTTTCAGCACTACGTTTGACGTATTCCCATTTTTTTCCTGTGAAAATGAGGGCTGTGTCATCAGCATAACTTATAAGGTGTCCCTCTAAGCCCGCTATTCTTGCAATACTGTTTATGTATACCCAGAAACAGTATTGGACTCAATACTGTTCCTTGTGGAACCCCTATTTTTACTTTTGAGTCTGAACTTATTTCGTTTGCAATTTCCACTCTCTGGACCCTATCAGTTAGGTAGTTTGACATAACCTCGAGTGGTGAACCACGAATGCCGTAATGGCTTAGTTTATTGAGTAATATTTCATGTGAAACTGTGTCAAAGGCTTTGGCGAGGTCTAAAAATACTGCTACACATTTTGATGATTCGTCCAAAGCCCTGACTGCTTGTTCCAGGAAGTCCGTCACTGCATTTTCGGTGTTTGAATTCTGAATGAAACCATATTGTCTGTCTGTAATAATATCGTATTTGCGGAAAAAATCCATTAATCTTTTTTTAAGCACTTGTTCAAATATTTTTGCTAGATTATTAATAACGGATATAGGCCTATAGTTATTTAGTTGGTCACGTTTACCTGACTTGAAAATAGGAGTGATGATTGATTCTTTCCATTGCTGTGGAATTTTTCCGCTTGATAAACATAAATTGTGATGCATTCATGAATGTTTTTTATAGTTTTTACATTTAGGTTATCTGGACCAGCCGAGCACTTGTTTTTGAGATTCGAAATGTGGATGGTGATTTCGTTCTGTGATACTGGTGTGAGAAAGATGATGGAGTCGATTTTATCAATATCTGGATTTTTTTGTTGTCGGTTCATCTTTGGTAGTTTATTTGACATGTTTATACCTTGTCGGTTCATCTTTGGTAGTTTATTTGACATGTTTATACCTAAGTTAGTGAAAAAGTTATTGATTTCCCGCTTCTGTAATTTTGTGCTGATAATATTCATTTTTGGTTTTGATTAATGTATTGATTTTGTTTCTGTATTCTTTGTATTTCCTTTCTGCGTTATTGGAGTAATGTTTATTTAAATTCTTTTCAGGTGATCTCTGTGCTCGATAGATTTGATAAGGCCTATTGTGATCCAAGGTTTAATTTTTCTTAATTTTCTGTATTTGATATTTTTAAATTCAGTTGATTTGTTTATGTATGTTTTCAGTTTATCGATGAATATTTGGTATGATATTTGCGAATTATTTGAGTGATAAACATCTTCCCATTTTTCCTCCTTTAAAAGATTGTTCAATTTTTCATAATTTGTGTTTGTCACTCTGATTTCGTTAACTATTTTACCTGTTGGCTTTTCAGGTAAGGATATGTATACAAAAGGCGCGTAGTGGTCTGTCATGTCGGTTTGAAATATTATAGGTTCGATTTCTAGTTCACTTTTTAGGTTATTTTGCAATTTAATAAAAATATGATCTATTGTCGATTTTGTATTTAACGTTACTCTTGTAGGTTTGTTCCCTACTGGAAACCATTTGAATTCAATATATTCAGGTAATTGTTGGTGTCACATGATTCCTTTTTTGAGATATCGATATTAATATCTCCTATATAAACCTCAATGTTTTGTTTCTCTATGTTATTCAAGTACGTCTCTAAATTCTCCATATATTTTTTTGAATCTGTTGAGGGAGGTCTGTAATATGCTGTCAAACCTATTGTGGTTTTTTTCGGTAAATTCTCTGTTTAGTAGGTTAATCTAAGGAAGTTGTTCTCATTCGAACGTACAATTTTTATTTCTGCTGTTATAGTATTTTTGCTGTGGATTATAACACCATCACATTTATTTATTATGGATTCGTTATAATATGTATTATAATTGGGAATCGAGAAATCACCAATGTTTGTAATATTACCGGTTTCTGATAATACAATTATGTCTCAGTAATCCTCTGCCATTTCAACGTAAACTAATAATTCGTCATAATGTTTTTTTAAACTTCTAATATTCAGGTGAATGATTCCTATACCATACCTGTTACCGTCTGCTCTCCCCTGTGTGAAAACTTTAAAGTTATCATATATTTTTGTATCGATTTCAACATTACTATCTAGTACATCCAAGAAATCTATCATAGTGTGAAATTTGAAAACTCCTGTAGTTTAAATAAAAAGTAAAAATTGAAACAAGATAAAAAACAAAAAACAACAATTTTCATAATTATGAATGTGAAGAAATATCAAAATTTATTTTATATCTGTTCATGTGATTTATGGGGTAATTTGTAGGCACATCTTTACAGACTATAGTAGTATCTTAACTTACATTCCATTACTGTATAATGTTGTTGAAGTCTTCCCTATTCCTAATGATTTTAACGTTATTGTTTAGGCTAACATAGATTTTTCCGTGATTGGTCCAAACATTTTTGAGTCCAAATCTCTCAATAGCTGTATTTAGTTGTCTCACTCTCATCACTGTTAGGTCCTCCCTCAAAACGATTCCTGTTCCTTTGAGCAGTTTTTTCTTCTCGTAAATTGTTTGTTTACATACTAGGTTATTTAGCTTCAAAAATATACCTCTTGTTTTATTTTCTTCTTTCCTGCCAATTCTGTAGCATATAGATATGTCCTTGTCTGAAAGGTTCAAGGACATTTTTGTGTTGAGAATTTTTTTGAGTTCTTCCCTTGTATCTTCATTAGGTTTTTCTTTGAGACTAAATATTCTCAAGTTACAAGACCTGGTTGCTTGGTCCATTTGGTCCATTTTATCTTCCATTTTAGTTTTCTCATCTTTAACAGTTCTTATCTCATTCTCGAGAAGTTTGAACTTATTCTCGAAATTTTCGTTTGTTCATGTGAACAAAAGCTCTTGGGTCTTTTCTTCGAAAGATACACGCTTCCAAAAATGAGAAAAAAATATAGTTTCATTTTCCTGAATATCTGAAAAGTTGAAGAAATGACATTTTGTGGGCATGTTCTACAAACAAAAGGGCTACCTATGGAAATATTTTAAGTTTTGTTGTGATTTTTTAAGGGGGTGAAACATGAACCCCTATTTCATTTTTTACCAACTGTTTAACGAAACAAAATATGTGTTGGAAAGAACGTACCATTGCAAAACTTTTATAACTCTTGTGTTGTATCCGTAGAAGCAATAGTTTCCTGATAGAAAAATTAAATACAACTTTGTTCATGAACGGATCTTCTGTAAATGGAATCGAAAAAATCTAGTAGGTGGCTGACACGTTTGTTTGCACAACTTGTGACTTCAATCGTAGTATTTCAAAATCGAAAAAATCTAGTAGGTGGCTGTCAAGTCGCTTTGATTTCTATGTGGTAGTTGAAAGTTCAATTGTGTCTTTTGAATCTTCAATATGAATAATTACACTAACGCTGAAATGGCCGATATGCATTTTATGTATGGTCGTGCCAATGGAAATTCTTTGGAAGCTAGACGGCTCTATACAGAGATGTATTGTCAGCGCGTGATACCTCATCACACAATTTTTGCACATCTCCACCATCGTCTCTGTGAAAGAAGGAATTTTCAAAAAGAAACAACTGATAGTGGTCGTCCACGAGTAATAAGAACAGTGACACTGGAAGAAGAGGTTCTCCATATGATTGAAGAGCGTCCGGAATTGCTAACACATTTAATGTTAGCAATAAACTAATCTGGAAAATTTTAGAAGATAACCAATTGTATCCTCACCATATTCAACGAAACCAGGCACTTTTGCCGCGAGATTTTCCCCATCGAGTAGATTTTTGGCAATGAAGTCTTCAAATGACTACCCAAAATGCTCAATTTTTAGAAAACGTAATATTCACTGACGAATCCAACTTTTCAAGGCAAGGAATTACAAATTTCCATAAGATAACCCACATGCAATTCAAGAAGGTCGGTGTCACTATCAATTTTCACTTTATTGAACCGTATTTTCTACCGTTAATGCTAACTGGTGCAACCTATACAAATTTTCTCCAGGAGCAGCTTCCTATTTCACTTGGAAATGTTCCACCAGCCATTCGATCACGAATGTGGCTCATGTACGATGGTGCACCTGTCCATTTCAGCATAACTGCTCGTCAGTACTTGGACGACGTGCATCCAAATCGTTGGATAGGCAGAGCAGGACCTCAACCTTGGCCTCCCAGCTCTCCAGACTTAAACCCCCTTAGACTTTTGCATATGGGGTCATCCGAAGTCCTTGGGTTATACGACCCCCATTGAATGTGTGGATGATTCAAGGAATCGCATCATTGCAGCCTGAGAGACCATCCAAAACACCAGGAATATTTCAACGTTTACGCCAGTCTATGAGAAGAATACTTGATTCCTGCCTAATGGTTGGAGGTAGTCATTTCGAGCAGTTTTCATAACTCAGCTCCATTTGAGCTTGTTGCCTTTTTCTTTGTTGTATTACACATAATTTTGTTTTGTTTGTATTTTTGATTTGATATTTTATCAAAACAGAATATGGTACTGGTACATGCCTACTTTGAAAGTTTGAACAAGGGGAATTATTTCAAAATACTACGATTGAAGTGACAAGTTGTGCAAACAAAACGTGGCCTACTAGATTTTTTCGATTCTATTTACAGAAAATCCGTTTATGCACAACGTTGTATTTTATTTTTTTATTGGGAAACTATTGCTTTTACTGACACAACACAACACATATTTTTGAATTGAGAAATTTCGTTTCGTTAAACAGTTCTGGTAGAAAATGAAATAGGGGTTTTCATGTTTGACCCCTCCAAAAAAATATTCATAGGTAGCTTTTTTATTGGTAGAACATGCCCACAGAATGCCATCACTTCATCTCTTCAGCAATGAAAAAAACTTTTTCTTCTCATTTTTTAAAGCGTGTTACTTTTCAAGGGAAGGCCTAAGAGCTTTTGTTCTATTTTCTACAAGGAATCACCCCTTAGAAACTTCCGCACTCATTTGGTAACCCTCTGTATATTCGTCATTGTAACTTTGGACACCTCTTCACATTTTATGTCGAGTGGAGCGTAAAAGACTCTTACTCTCTTGAAATAATTGGGCTCTCTTGGATGATTGAGCTCACGGTTATTCACAGTTGGTTAATAATTTTGAAGATATCAATTCGCATACAGAGTGAGTGATCTATCCCTCAAGTGAGTGCATGGAAGGCTCATAATAAGAAGTGTCATCTTCAGTGTACTCGAATACCTTCTGGTTGCGTTCTCTAATATGCTTCGTGATGAAAAGCAGATTTAGGTCATCGAGTATCGGACCATTTCGCACTCAACACGGAACGTTCGCGATCATACGTTAGTCTTGCACAACAGTGCTCAAGCTGAATAGGATCAATTGGGGGAACTCCAAGTCGATCTTCACGAAAATAATATCTATTCGTGTGAGTTCAATTCATGTCCAATGTGCATGTATTTTCGAATTTCAAACCTCCATCATCAGCACGAATACAAAGAGTCTACAAGAAAGATAAAGTTAGGAAAATATTGTAATTAAAAGGAGACGTTCAAAAAAAAACTTGATCATCATGTGGTCAACGAATGGTCACCATGAAAAGAATAACAAACAAATAAACAAAATAATCTACAATTCACATATATGATATATTATATTATATAGGTTAGTTTGTTTTTGTATCACCGCTCCCTCTAATGTTGATTGTCTCCTTCAAAAACCATGATAGGACTTTCCAGATGAACAACGTTCATCTTAGTCCTAAGGCTTCGTTGATCTGTTTTTTTACATACGAAAATCCTGTACAAACAAGCCTGGTCAATTTCTTTGAATCCTCCTGACTAAGGGTTCAGTTATAACGAGCTTTCACTTGCCAATATCAACATATTTCGAACTGCTTCATGAATTTTCAATATGTCTTCCAGTTTATCGGTCTAGTTCTACACTTCTACCTCTTGGATGCCTGGTGATCCGAACATAAAGTCACAGATTTTTTCAAAGATGATGATAGCCGAAGTAAGCTTGGTTGAATCATGTACAGCTGCCCATGTGGATGCCCGAGTCCTGTTGATGTTTTTCCAAAACTTTGGAAAGATGTTGTGCTATTCTTTGGTTGAATCATCCATGCGGAGAAGCGCCCATACCTTACCTCACCGTAAAAAAATTATTATGAATTTCCTGTTCAGAATTTTACTCACAATATCTCTGATCCAATCTCAAGAACATGTTATTCATCATTGATCTTGCTATTGTGGATGCCTCTTGTTCTGGAATGGCATATGCTACACATTTGCTAAAATGGTCATGGTAACAGGAATGTATTTATCGCCCACATCTGCCATGGAAAATGGTCTAAATACATCAATGGATTTTTTTTTCAATTTGCCTTTGGGATCTTTAGTAGCTCCGCACTCTGCACATCTTCTGCATCAGTTTTCCATAACGTCTCGACATTGAACCCAGTGGAACTCCTGCCCAATCTTGCACAAGGACTTAATGACTTTCAGATGTTCTTCTGATTTTCACTATGATTTTTTCCAAGAATTCACCTATCTTCTACCTGAGCGAAACCAATTAGGAAATCGACGATTTTCTAGCTGACTTCCATACCCCTGCAAGTAGTCGACAGAAGGGAGTGCGCCCAATAGTGCTTTGAAAGTGGGGTCAAAATTTCTCTCCAGGAGCGTCTACCACTTCCATTCTCTTTCCAATATAGTCCATGCGTTTTCATGCTATCAGATTCTCGTAAATTTATCGGACCGTCTAGGACACGGACTTAGATTTTCATCGTTCAAGGCGACACTCGGTACCTTAATGGTACTGGCTGATCTTTTCTCTGGTATGCTGATTATGATTTTTCTCCTCAACCTGTTCACTTGTTTGACCATATTTCCGTAGTTGATGACGAACATGCTGGAAGTCTTACCCTGTCCCTCCTACCACATCTGGAACACTTTTCTATCGACTCTTCAGGGTCCTACGAACGTCAATGAATATCTACACTGCCAATGTTTCTTCGAAATTAGTACCGTTTTTTCGTTATTTTGACCACTGTGTACCTCAATTCCAGAGCAGCAATCGGATCTCAATACTTGCGATGCTGATCTTCAGGAATGTTCTTAAAATTGCTGAAGCAAGTCCTTTCTAGGACACTATAAGTGAAGAATTCTTTTCTCAATCGGTGGTTCCACGCAATTGTTCGATATGGCAACCCTTCCACGTTGGTTTCGGATCTTCAAGGGAGCAACTTTTTTCCTTGCTTTCTTCTTTTGTTACCTTACTGTCGATACCGTTCATAGTTCTTCAGATTGTGTTGATTGCGACTGCAATTCTATCAACATCTCCTTTCGGGGCTATGATTGTCGGTTTTCTGGACAATCCGTTCAAAAATGGCTTTCTTTTTTCCCTAGAATCTTCAGAAAATTTTTCTGCAACCGGTCCTCCTCTTGTCAATGTTCCTTCTCCTCTAATTTTGTCTTCTATCGACGTTTTTCCTTCTATTAACATTCCTCTTCCTCTCGTTTCTCTACCTTCTGTCGTTCCTCTTCAGTTCGTTTCTCTGTCTATCGTCTTTCAGATTGTGTTGATTTCGACTCCAATTCTATCAACATCTTCCGTCAGAGCTATGATTTGTTCCTTGGATTTCTGGATTATCTGTCCAAAAAATGTTTCTCTTTCCGCAACTTTTCCTGCAACCGGCCCTCCTTTTTTTGTCGACGTTCCTTTTCCTCTCATTTTTTTTTGTCTATCGACATTTATCCTACTTTTATCGGCATTCCTCCTCCTCCTCCTCTTGTTTCCCATCTTCCTCGTTCTTTTTCGATTCGTTTCTCCGACCATCGTTCCTCAGACTGTGTTATTTTCGACTCCAATTCTATCGATATCTTTTTTCAGAGCTATGATTTGTCCTTCGGTTTTCTACACTATCTGTCCAAAAATTCTTTCCCCTAGAATTTTCCCAAATTTTGCTGCAACCGGTCCTCCGCTTTCTGTCGATGTTCCTTTTTCTCTAACGACATTCCTCCTCCTCTTGTTCTTTCATCTTCCGTCGTTCCTCATCAATTCGTTTCTCCTCAAGCAGTCGTAACTGCTTGATCATTTCTATCATGGCCTCCGAACTTCTCGTATTGATAGTTCACAAAAAGAACCCAATATCCTACTTCTGACACGAACTGTTACGACTTCGGGTTCTAGGCTATCAAAATATACTTCACAACGCGGGACAATTATGAACTCTGACAATCAACTAATTCAATAGAAATATACCACGCACTCCATTTAACTCGTTTGCATTGCGTTTCTCAATAAAAACTTCACTCGAAATTCTCAACACCCCCCATTAGCACCCAGAACATTTCTTACGGTCGCTTCTCGTACATTCTCGGAATCCCTCGATTCAACTGAAGCCTTAACAAAGTACTTCACGGAAACTTACATCTTGGTGGCAGACGAGACGAGACATTTCTCAATAAATATCAACTTTGATAGTGGATCACAGACACCAAATTAATTTAGTGATTATAGAAAAATAAAATCATATATAAAATTCATAATCAATGTAATAATCATTTCGAGAAAAATAAATTATCTCCGAAAATTGAGTTGAATAAAATTTCAAGATAAATTATTTTGATCGCTTTAGGAGTTAACCAATTGAAATTTAACTTCAAGGTGTAAAAGTCAAGGAAATCAGAACAATATCTCTACAATAGATGAAAAAAAAAAACAAGAAGAGTCAGGTTCAGAATGATTCGTGGTACTTCAGAATCCATCCTTAATCCATACGTATTGAGTTTCGATCGCCTGGTGACAATTATTGATTCAGTCAGTCCAATTGCTATCACATTTTCAGACACAGACCATTTTCATGTCTGGTTTCTCGTTTCAAGCTTGGTAGAATATCATGAAATGCTTTATGCAATATATGGCTACCCATCTCCACCAATATTGGTATTATATTATTATTATTATTGAGTTGATGGATTTTAATTTTCCCGAGAAAAACAATTTACTCATTTTCTTCGATGTAACTCATTGAGATATAACTCTTGAATGAAGTACCTTGAGTTCATTTGTCTCTATACTAGACTGGTTCACAAGTGCCATTTTGTTCCAAACCTGGAGGTCATTATTTGAGATATCCGGAACTGTACCGGCAATATTTATAATTTCAATTTAGCGGCGAAAAAAAGGCTGAAAACGCGCGGCTTAGCTCCCGTGCGCACCGACCAAATCTGACACTTGAACAAAAAAAATTTTTTAACCGAGTAAATATTAATATCAACGAATAAAAAAATGCAGGTACTATCTAGACATATTAATAAACAATAATCCTTCGGCAAAAACAAATTACCTCTATTTTTCAATTAATTATGCCTTTGTTAATTAAAAAAATTTTACTTGTTGAAAGTTATTATAAAAACCCTGATAATTGTTGAACTAAAAACTAAAAGATCCCTCGTTGAAAAAATCGATTTTTTTTATTTTTAACTTTTTTTTTCACAATCAAAGGTATAAAAAAATTTAAAACGAATATAACAATTGAGGAAAGTTTTTTTTCTATTATCTCTATAAATTTGTTTTTTATTGCTTAGAGCAATTAAAAATAAATTTTTGAAATTTGTAACTGTTATTATTTAAAAAATTGTTATAAACAAATGCATTGATTATTAGATTTAAACAAACTTTTTTTTGGAAATCTAGTCATTGAAAAAAAATATGATTTTTTTAGAAAGAATCATTTTTTTAATAAAAAAATTTAATGCTAAAAAACGCACTTTTATTAAAATTTTTTTGTTGTTGTTAAATATGAATATTAAGAAATCTTTTATTTTTAATAATTATTTATCATGTTCTCTCATATTATGAAAAAACATTATTTACTTTTCATTTGTTTTTTAAACAAATAATTTTTTAAAACAAATGACCTTTTGCGCTATATTTTTTTTAAATACAAAAAAATACTGAAAACAACCATTTGTCGTTTTTTATGGGAAATATTTTTTTAATATTTTTTATATAATTTCGAAAAATGTTGTTCACTTTGACTTGTCGCTTCCTTTCTGTTTTTCTTCATCGCTAATAAAATAACTTATAAACCATTGAAGATACGACAATAACACTTCAAGTCTTTTTTATTCTACATTGTTCAATGAACAAACTGATCTCTTTACCGAAGCTCTAACTCAATTTTCAATATTATTGATATGATTCCCTTGAAATAATTTTTTTTGACTTATCAGTTCAAATTCAAGCACGTCTTGCAGAGTTTGTATAATCATCTCGACATTTTTTATGAACATTAATTTCAGTTTGACCCATCAGAATGATGTACTTATTATCTTGTAATAGTTTACTATGGCCAATGAACGTATCGACAGCTTTTTTCTTCAGTAAAATGATCGGTGAAGGCCCAAATGGCTTCTCACAAATGAAACAATTCACAGATATATCCATTTTTTTTAAATAAATAATTTTCGAAAAAAACTCACAAAAATTTAACACGAAATCGAAACGCAGTGTTGCATTGTTTGACTGTCGACTAAATACTGATATACTGGAGACTTTTCGGCTATTCAAGTGATTTTCAGGTCAGGTATGAGGAAAAGGGGCTAGACCCTTCAAATCCTAGAGCAGATCTTTCTACAACGTAAAAAAGAACTATTTCAAAAGGTTGAACCGGAAATCGAAGGATATTTGGAAATTGTAGAGTATTAAGGATAGAAGTAAGAAAAAGCCTTGTTAAAATCAAATTAATATTATCAGTTAACGTTCGAACATTATCTTTGTAGACATCCATGCAAATTTTGAATGAGATTTTAATGATAGCCAAATTACTCTAATATCAAGTAATGAGCCTGAAAAGTATAAAATCTATTGAAAAATACATGAAATCCATTGCATCGTTTAGAACAGGAAAAATAAGAAGAAAGTTGAATAGAAAATAAATTATTATAAAAATATACATTTAAGCCGAAACAAATTGTTTTGGATGTATATTCTAAATAATATAGCCAAAATTTAAAATTAGTTTTTAAGCCAATTTGTTTATCAACTATCGAATAATGAAAAAGACTTGAAGTTTTCTTTTCGTAATTTTAATAGTTTATCAGATATTTGAACTGATAATATTTATAAAAAAAAAAAAGGAAGCTAAAGTCAAAGTGCACAACATTTTCTAAATTATATAAAAAATAGAAAAAAATTGTTTTTCAGAAAAAACTACTCACGGTTGTTTTCAGTATTTTTTTCGGTATTTAAAAAAAATATAGCGCAAAAATTCATTTGTTTATAAAAAATTATTTGTTTAATTAACAAATAAAAATAAATATTTTTTTTTCGTAATATGAGAGAACGTGATAAATAATGATTAAAAAAAATGGTTTCCTAATATTCATATTTAACAACAACAAAAAAGTGTTAATTAGCAAGTGCGTTTCATAGCAACAAAAATATTTATTTGGGAAATGTTTTTTTTTAAATCATTGTTTTTATTAATGACTAGTTTCCCAAGAAAAAATTTGTTTAAATCTGATAATCAATGCATTTGTTTATAACAATTTTTTTAATAATAAGAGTTAAAAATTTCAAAAATTCATTTTTATATTGCTTTTAGCAATAAAAAAACAAATTATAAATTATAAAAAAAAACTTTCCTAATTGTTTTATATACGTTTTTATTTTTTTTATACCTTTGATTGTTAATAAAAAAGTAAAAAATAAAAAAAAACAATTTTGCCATCGGGGATCTTTTTTGACGCCTCTGAGGAACATCTCCAAGGAGTAAAAAAAAATCTAGGTTTTTAGTTCAACAATCATCAGGGTTTTTATAATAACTTTCAACAAGTAAAATTTTTCAATCAACAAAGTCATAATAATTGAAAAATAGAAGTAAAATTTTTTTGTTGACGGATTATTGTTCATTGATGTGGATTTTTTATTCCTTAATATTGATATTTACTCGGTTAAAATAATTTTTTTTGTTCAAGTATCAGATTCGGTCGTTGCGCACGTTTCAGCCTTTCTTTTCGCCGCTGAATTAAAATCATAAATATTGCCAGCACAGTTTCGGAAAGGACTTTTTTCCAGGCAATTTCCTGCTCTTTGAGGATCTTTTTTCAAATTTTGGATATCTCAAATAGTTTTTGAGATATTTCCAAAAAACCGAACCATATATTTGTTTTCCACTCAATTGTTTATAACTTCTTCAATTTTTGCCGGCCCCAATTTTCCAGCTAAATATTTTTTTTGGGTGCCATTTCGAATCGAATGCGCCCTAAATCATGATTTTCGGTAGTGTCCTCCAGGTGTGGAACAAAATGGCACTTGTGAACCAGTCTATACGGAGACCATTCGAATAAAAGCACACTCACCAATCGTTTGTCAAGATGAACGTCAGGAGAAAACATACTCACCAAAGCCATCTACTAATGGAGAAATATATCTGCAAAAAATACATAAAGCTTCTCCACTTCATTTCAAGAGCTATTGTAACAATTCTTCAAGGAAATAAAAGTATTTTATTCGGCTTCAGTAACAATCACGACCAAAGAGAACGATTTGTTGGGGAAAAACATTTTTTACGTAAACGGGATTGAACGGTCGTTTTTCAGGCGAAAGGTTCATTTTGAAGGGGGTGTAGTAAACCTCCGATCGATCAAATTGTGTGGTGAGTTTTTCCTCGCATTTGTGGGGGAATAGATAGTTGGAGCGTCTCATTCCAGTCGATTTACATGACTGTTATTTCTTGCTTGAGTTATCTTTCAGGGCTGTTGGCTCAGTGGAAGTTGTAAAATGAATTTTTTGTCGTAGAAAAAAGTTTTTTGGCAATGTAGTACAAATGCGGCGGTATGGAGTTGAGATGGACCGATATGAGATTCGGTTGAAAACTCACTGAGAATGAGTTCAACTTGACGGACATTGAAACTGAAATAATTTCCATCGTCAATTCAAACTAGATCCGGTACCCAGCCACAACACATGTAGTCCCTTCTATATACTACCAAAACGTCAGAGATTAAAAACAAAAACAACTGCCTTCTATAATTCTGCCTCCAGTGGGAAATGGATATGATCTGCTCTCCGTGACCAATTTTCGAAATGATGTATTCAACCGAGAAATCTTTCCATCGAAACAAAAACATACATTACTCGTTCAGAGCCTATAAAACATGAGTGTTTGTTCGATATTTTTGGAACGAAGTTCCTTATCGCGCGTTGCGAAAGGGGGCTAGACGGAATAAATTAAGACCAAAAGTTGTAACGACACTTTCTGCTGTAGTTGTAAGCCGTGCGGCGTGGGCGTGTTTCTCTGTCTGTCTCTCTCTCTCTCTCTCTCTCTCATAGAAAGCAAGCCAGTTATTTTCGTTTCGTCTTTCTATTTCGCAATGAACAGTGTGGTGTCGCGACGATTATTTTTGTTGAGTGTATACAGGTTTTTTGTACATAATAAATAATAATGAAAAATTATGACAATAATGAATCCTGACAGTGTTTCTGCACAAGTTCTGGATATTGCTGATGGAGTTAGGTAAGTAGAGATTTTATACAGACAATAATAAATGCTTATGTATTTTTAGCAAGTACGCATTATAACCTCTCTTTACTATTGTGCTAACCAAGTCATACGCGTTATAATCCCTCCATTATTGTGTGTTTAGCAAGTGTACGCGTCATAACTTTAATAAATTTAAAAGCAAATTATATTTCAATATTACAATGTCAATGCGTATGTACTAAAATTGAGCCTACTGATTAAGTTTATATTACATTATATTTGTTAATAATAAAAAAAAATTATTATAACTTAAAAAAAAAATATTATTACAATTCCTTCACTAATTAATCGAGAGGAACTTCGTTCCATCCGGGTGTCCCTTGACACCTCTCAACTTTTATTCATTTTTTTTTCTTGATGGTCATTCACGATAAGTAGCTGTTTTTTCTCAATTATATTGTAACTAATATTGCTAAAGATTGAAATATAAGCTTTCAAAATGCATTCACTCACAAAATGAGAAATCTTCCATATGTAGATTTTTGTTTTTCGTGTAGGTCGACCAAAGGTTTTCCTTTTTTTTACTTGATCCTGACTCCCTTTGCCTCTCAAATTTGCTCGTTGAAACGATAATAATAAAAAATTACGAAGAAAGAGATCTCGAGAATATCCGATGACACGCTGCTGCTGTTGCCTCATGAAGTGCTGCGATATAGAGTGTCTCCGACGATTGCTCTCCAAACTGAAGTGGAGGATCGTTTTATACTTGTTTTTCCGAAGCGATATTTCTCCATTAGAGCTTGCTGTAGATGTGCAACCGACCAGTTGTTTATCGTGACAATGTGACGTACGTTTGGAATGTCAAACGCATTTTTGTCGCTGATGGAATTCCTGAAATGCGATGAATGTTTTCCATGCCCTCAGTTTCGAAAGGGAATTATTACATTTTGGCAGTGATTGAATTAAATAATATTGAACAATGAAAAAAAAGTTGAATTCGGAGTCCCACAGGGACATTTTGAGAATGATTACTTTCCTGTGAAGAAGCTGTTGCTCTAATGCGGTTGCGGGCTGCTCCTAGGTAGTTTACACATGGTGACTGAGGATGTTTGATTGATCTGTTCACTGCTCGCGTGAGAAAAATGCAAGATATTTGATTTTGACTATGATGCTTAACTGGATCAAGTAAAGTGCAGTTTGCAACGGTGTAGGTACCTGCAATAACTTGACACCTAAAAAAAAAAAATTTAGTTAAATGTGACGATTCCAGACACCGCTGGGTGAAGTCCAAGTTATCTCTCGGTAACATGGTAGTGTGCTCAGTAGCTTCGGCGAACGGTAACTCGTCACACGTTACACGAGTAGCAGGGTTAAGTGGAAGAACATTTTTGTAGTGAAGCAACTGTTTTCTCTGCAGAAAATGAACTTTGGCCTTTATTTTCAAAAATCTGTTTTTTTTTTCACTTTTACAATATAACAACCTCTATGTATATTACTTGAAAATAATAAAGACCTTCATTATTATTATTATTATATGATGGAATATGCCTGATGCGGCGGTTACTCATCAAACGTTACCTGAGTTTTCTAGTTGACGCCAGAGAAATCTCGCCGATATTGGAATACTCTTGTTGTCATGGGTACCCAGGGGATGAGGGAGCCGCTTCGCCTGTGGGTTCAGGCGATTGTATTCCCTGCCTGACTTGGAGGGAAGAGGCGCATCAACCCGCTCGGGCATTGACATCCCAGAGTCAATAGCTTGTCTTATCAAGCGGCTCTACCCTGGCTGAGCTCTAACGGTATCTAGGTATACTTAGCTCGTTGATCCGGCGAACCAGGATCTTTCCACAGTATCTGATCCCCCTGGGAGGTATGTTCTCTCACGCATTGAAAGATTTCGTACCTGCTTGGAATACGGAAGTGGGTTTCTTCCCTCACTGTATATACCAGCACCAGTTCATTCCTTGGTCTTGGATCCGTCTGTGTACCAGATCATCTCTCGAGGTTTGCTTTCGATGGTGTCATTTGTCCATTCCCTTCGGTCTTGTATGATCACTTCGAAGTTCGTGTCAAAAAAGTATCTAGAAGTTGCGTGGTCTATCGGTTTCATTTCATGAATGATACCTCCCACTATTTCCTTCATTTTGATGTGATTCGATTTGTTGCTCGTATTTTGTAGCCTTGGAAATCCCATTTTTGCCTCCCCCATGATTGTTATGCCTATCGAGGGAAGATCCAGTAGTGCTTCCATGGCTGCTGTTGGTGTTGTTTTCATAGCCCCCGTTATGATGAGGTAGGTGAGTCTTTGTACCTTGCTCAACTCAGCCGCGGTTATTTTTTGGGTTATCTTTGTCCACTATACCAAAGATGCATAGGTGACCATGTCCAATACACCATTTTGGGCCCCAGGTTTTTCCGTGTGCTCGTCTGGCTACCATTAATGTCACCTTGGCTTTCTTTTTTACTTTTGACAAGTGTGGGTTCCAAGTTAATTTCGAGTCATTACCCCGAAATATTCAACATTCCCCGACAGCTGGAAGTTGGTCCCTTGGAAGGTTAGAGGTCCCAGTCCCTCTAGCTCCCTTCCTCGGGTAAAAGCTACAATGGTTGATATAGAGGGGCTGATATTTGAACCCTCTCCATTCATCCATGTACTGACCAGATAAGGGGGCCGTTTGCATTATCTCCCTAACTATGGTGTCAAATTATCCGTGGACTATGATGACTATGTCGTCTGGGTACCCAAGTGTTTCTTGTCCATTCCTTCCTAGTGTGATTAGCAGGTCTCCCACCACCATGTTTATAGCAGTGGGGACAATACACCCCCTCGCGGACAGCCCCTACTCGAGTAAGTATGTGATGTATCTTGCATCCAGACGCATCGGATTTGATAGTGGGGAACACAAACACGAATCGAAAATTGCATGCTTCATGTTCGGCTGTCTTCGACACAGCAAAGAGCCGACTCTCATCTGGTATAGAGTGTGAAAGATAAAATCAATCTCTGTTCTCATGTCCTTTCAAACCAGCGATTTTGGTCGCTGAGGCTGTCAAAAGAAACCACAATTCTTCAGGAGGACTGTGAAGATACCGCTGAGCCTATGAACTGGGCACACGCGAAAAGACATATAGCGAGTTGAAAGCAACGTAAAAAACCTATTCAAAAAGGAATGTTGAAGATGGAGATACACTACATTTCATAACAAGCCAGGATTCTTTCAATACAGCTTTGGAATTTTTCTTAATTCAACTTAATATGTCCGCTATCACCTTCGACAAATAATGCTCTCGAGTCCTGCGAAGGAGTCGTCAACAACAGCGACACTTTACGAGAATTTTAGGAATTGAGATATTTCAATAATCACCACGGGTGAGGAATTGCATGAGAAATAGGTATTCTTGTATATAATATGTCAGTCTGTTTCATTCAGGAGTTGATTTATACATATATTCAAAATATCATCTTCATAATGGCCATTTGAAATTTTGGAGAAGTAAATTACAGCACTCTGTATCATATCAACTATCGAATTCAGAGCGTTAGTGCAATGGAGACATTCGATCAGCATCACGAGGTCTACAATATACAGTGAGTTTCACATAGTTTGTGCCATATGGGAAACTTTTTTTATTATCCATTTCTCAGAAAATTTAATTTGTGATAAAAATTGGTGCATTGTGAATAACTTGCATTTTGGGTTGTCAGAAATATAAATTTTCAAACGGTGTATAGGGGAAAACAATGATCAATCGTGAACTTCTCTTATTTTCGACATTATCAATAAAGTTCAATTAGAAAAGTTGTTTAGAATTAAAAACAATATTCAGATTTCAAACCACAGCCGCCTACGCAATTGATTTTTTTCCCATTTTTTATGGTTTTAGCCTCATAAAGAGTAATAGTATCTCTCTCTCTCTCTCTCTCAATATATTTATGGTTTTTTCTTCCTATATCGGCGCATTCAACCGATTGGTAATCATGGGAGTGCAATGGGTCTTGCTCTTGGCAATATTACACCCCTGTGTCCCTTCTTTCGACAAATCCTATATCATCTGACCTGGGTACCGGCGTAGAAAAGGAGGGGTCTAATTTACACACGTAAAATTATTTATTGGCAATACTCCATAAAAACATCGATAATGTGAAGAAAAGTTTGTTTTTTTTTCAAAATGAAAGTTTATACTTCCAGTATCAACGTTTATTGTACAATGTGAATAATTTCATATTTATTGATCAGATATTTGTCCGTATAAATAAGAGATTTGTTCACAATGTAGAGCGCAAATGACGAAATTGAAATAATTCCCATTCATGGGGAAAATCGAACAAATGGAGAAACAGCAGATATATTCAATATGTGTCATCCCAAAAATCCAATATATCACACAACTGTAGGACGGATTTATCAAAAGATTTTGGCCACGGGATCTGTGAAAACAAATTTAACACAGAACATGCTAAAAGGGTAACTGGGAACAATTAATTGCAACGGAATGTACCATTAGCAGTAACTGTAGCAGCTGCATCTTCCATAACAGACGTGAGTAAAATATCAGCAAAAGAATATTATTAAAGAAAATCACCTTATAAACCTTATTTATACATATGTTGAAACAAGAGATTAGAACGGATATTCGAATTCTACTGGGTACAAGGAGAGATAGAAGAATATAGACAATTTGCAAAGTATGTGTTGTTCTCGGATAGGGAAAGTTTCACCTTAAATGTAGTAGTATATTCGCAAAATTGCCAGTGGTGAGCCGACAAAAACTCAAATTTTAAAATAGAATGCAAGGACCAATTTCTTTGAAACGAACGTCTGGTGTGGCATTTTCAATAATAAATTTATTGGTCTTTTTTTTTTCGTGACAATATGAACTGTGAAATGTTCTACATTTTTTTATGTTTGAGATGGAATTATGATCAATACTCACAGCAAGGAAAGAGAACGGTTATGATTTCAGCTTGACGGAGCATCGTGTCATAGTACGACATTGATTGAATAATATATGGATGACAAATTGGAGAGTAACTGGATTGGTGGATACTCAATATATCCATGCCATCAAGGTCTCCCGATCTCACCCCTGATTTTTTTCTATAGGGGTACCTTAAGAAAAATGTGTATGCTCGAGGACTATTTCAAAATATCGATTAATTAGACAATGTTATTGAGGAGAGTTGTGCCGGTATACCGACATCTTTTTTTTATGTCAATAAAGAATTTTGGGCACGAATGATGGAATATTTGGCGATGGAAGAAAGACATGTGAAAATTTGGGATTCAATGATTGATTATTCAGGTTTTTGAACGTTTTCGTTATTTGGTTTCTCTTTACGCTTAAAAAATAATTTAGGACTACCCTTTGATATAACACTTTTGCATTAAAATATTATTATGGTAACATGAGGAATGCACCTAAGGTGTATATGAGATACTAGTACTCTTCATGAAGCTAGAACCATGAAAAATAAGGAAAACATTTTTGTTGCGTGGGTGGCTATGATTTCGAATTTGAATATTGTTTCAAAATCTAAAGAACTTTTCTCATTAAATTTTTTGATAATTCGAAACTAATGGTTTCACCCCTGATCAAATTCCTATTTTTGTGCTCTCCTGTACACCGTTTTCAAATTTAGAATTTCGAAAAAGTTTTTGCAATGCACCAATTTTTATCAAAAACAATTTCTGACAAATGAATAAAAAATTTCCATATGGTGCAAACTTTTTGAAACTCACTGTATAAAAAAATCAAACAAATTCACCGAGAGCCAATTTTTCACTTATGCGGTGCGAGGTCCTTTTTAATGTAATCTCCAACATTGAGGTGATAAACTGGAATCATCCTTCACATGTTAACTAGATTCTGTCAAGAGATAAACTTATTGCCCCCATGGCAGTAATAGAAAATTCGTTGTGAACTTTGTATATATGGATCATGAATACTACAATGGACCATCTCTGGAAAATAGATATCAACCATTTTTTGTAGATCTCTTCGGGAAGTTCAACACCCTGGTACGAGTTCCATCTTATCTTTAGTGTATAGGGTGAGTGCACCAATGGTTGACCAAAAATTTTAAAAAAATACTTATAGATACTAAAGTTTAAATTTTTATGAAAACCAGAAAACTAAACAAGAAGAACAAAGGTTTTGGATTCTCAATATCATGTAGAATCTTGAAAATAACGGTAAAATGTAGTCAAGAGAATATATGTCTATATGTCTAAATAATCTTCCCTCAGTGGATATATTCTTTTCAAATGCATCTCAATTCAAACAAATTTTATATAGGCTCATCTTGAATTGAAATTTAATTTCAGAAAGTATTGTTACTTTATCAGTTATTGTTAACATATAAACCTAGAATAAGAATACTGTGTTACACAAATTTTACGTTATATACTCCTATAATTGGAATCTTTTGTCTGTTGGATGTATTACTACTATAAAAAAAATAAACATGAGTCAAAATAGTCATAAATCACCAGTGATTGACCAGCAAGAACTAGTACTTTACCACAATTTTACCCACTGGTTGACCACTTGATAAAATCAAATGAAACAAGTTTCTAAGCAAAACTGTAGATTTGTTGATATAAAAAACAAGTTTTGATTTTCAAACAGAATCTTATAAAAAATGATAATTTTGTAACTGAAACCTTTTCCAAAAATACTAGTTCTTTAACGAGTTGAAACTTCTTCACACGGGTTTGGACTACAATTTCCTTCGATTTCCGTATCATTTTTATATTCCTCTACTTCTGTCTCAATATTAAATTTTTGTTTCTCAGATTCATTGTTATTTTCTTGCGTTTCAGTATTACTCTAATTTTTCTCTTAGAACAGTTTCATTATCATTATTAGTTTCATTTTCCAATTCCATATCAATGTGTTTTCCTTCATTGTGTTCTTCTTGGTTTCATCTGGTAATTCTTCTGCTGACTCATCGCCGTCCCATTCCTTCATTTCTGCTTTTTCAAACGATTTCGGTATTTTATTGGAAATAAGTGAATCAAAATATAGAAACGTTAATGGGCTTGATTCGTTCTATTCCGTCTTGATCACCCAAAGTTCGCGAAGCATCGTGCATAAATTTTTTGAAATCTACTGCCTCGACTTCAAAATAAATTTTTTATGCTTCTTTTTCCTAATAACTATGGAAAAGTGGCTTTATGCAATCAATATCAATCAGAAACGACTTTTTTCTATTTACTTTTCAAATTATTTATTAAAGTAGCATGCGGTACCCCATACAGCCTCTTGGATTGTCTAATATTGCTAACATCGCTCACAGCCTATTACAATCGTACCTTCGTATATTCGAAAAATCTCCTGTTAGTATATATATATATATATATATATATATATATATATATATATATATATATATATATATATGAATCCTTTATTTAGCCCAAGACTAATATATAAGTACAGTCAATAAATAAAATAAGTAGAATGAAAATATAGTTACATAGAAATACATTGATAACAAACAGATAGTAATTAGCACAACCCTATATATACATACATATACACACACATAAATAAAAGTTAATAATAGGTATCATCATCGAGGTATGCACTCACTCAACAGAAGTCTCTTCAATTTAATTTTAAATACAGCAAGAGAGGGTGAATTTTTTATGTCCTCAGAAATTTCATTGAACTTATTTAGTCCTCTGAAAAAAACTGAATTTTGCGATTTTTTTGTTTTCACATTTGGAATGAATAAATTATTTCTATTTCGGGTGTTGTAATTGTGGTGTTCTGATACGAAAGATATTTTTTCCCTCAGATATGGTGGAGCACTACCTGTTCTTATTTTAAAGACGAAGATCAGTGTTTGATATAGTAACATTTTTTCTACTGTTAACCAGTCAAGCGTATTCAACATTTCATTTATGGGTGTTCGTTTAGAGCAGGATAATATTATTCCCATTGCTCGATTTTGCAATTTCTGTAATCGTTTCATTTCATTTTGTTGTAGTAAAAATAGTATGGTAGAGCAGTAGTTGAAGTGATCAAGAATTATTTGTATTGTAAATAATAGTTTTTGACCATATGGAGAGAAATCTGGAGCTTCTATACAAATAATTCATTTTGAATGATATTGTTTTTATTATATAGTTTGTATGTTCTTTGAATTTCAAATCTCTATCAATAATTACTCCTAAATATTTGTAAGTATCCACTAGCTCAATTGAACTATTGTTGATTTCTATTTCACACATATTTTCTTTGAACTTTTTATATTCCTTGTCGTTACCTATCAACATAATTTGTTTTTTTTGCCTTTACCTTCAGTTTGTTGGCACAGCACCATCTGAATATGTTTTCCAGTAATTCGTTGATTATATTCACTACCGTCGTACATTCTGAATTTGAAAAGTGAATCAGTGTGTCATCAGCAAATAAATGAATTGAGCATATTCCAACATTATTGACCACATCGTCAATGTATATTAAAAATAATAGGGGACCAAGTACACTACCCTGTGGAACACCCTGTTCGTTTATGATTTCATCAGATAGAATATTGTTCAATTTAAGTTTTTGTCTTCGGTTCTCGAGATAATCAACCAACTATGCCAATGCCATGCCAATGCATCCCCAAGTTTCATTAATTTTTTCTCGGAAATACAGTGATTTTACTAAACCTGTATTTGAAAATGAAAGAACCTCATAAAAAGTGAAATATATGTACCAGTTGTTGACCATGAAAAAAAAAAATTGGTCAATTACTAGATCCGCTTTAAATAACGATATTTTTTTAATAAAAATAAATATTTTATTCATACCCAAAGCTATGAAACAGACAGAGACGTACAACCATTAATTCATTCGAAACACCAGTAGTTGACCAAAGTGGTCAATTACTGGAGCTTCAACAAATATTTTGTTCTAGTAGTTGACCACATGAATTGAAATAGTAAAAACACACAATCCAATAATGAATACTATGAAAAATACTTAACTGTATTCATATAGCAACTAGTATATCAAATATGTTTTCAATAAAACTATCAACAAGAACGGATAATTTAAGATTACTGAAAATTGTCTTCTTACCATGCTTATTGCCACATCACCTGTTTTCTACCAGTGAAAGACGAAAAATGTGTAAACATGACAGTGACCAACTTATCGTGAAATTTATTTGGGTTAATTGTGACATCTACTGGATCAAATAGACCAGTGCTGAGGCCCTTGAAAATGGTAAAAAGTGAAAAAAATAATAGTAGGATGAAACCCATTGGAAAAGGAAGAGAATATAACAAAAATGAAAGGAAAAATAATTTACGGGCGATCTGAGGTCGGGAAGTGGAAGGGGGTGAGTTTTTAAGGGTAAAAAACGGTTTATCTCGATTTCCGGCAAAACTACAAGTTCTATGGAAAAAAATAAAAATTATTTTCACGAAATTTGGTGAAAACCTCCTTTTTTATGTTCCAAACACACTATAATTTTTTTGATTCAAAATATTTATTTTTTCACCTTATTTTGACTTAATATCGAAAAAGCACCCTAATTTTCAATTGAAAATTCTCCCGTCAAAATATCAGCTTTTTTGAAAAAGTCTGTGGGCTCTTTGTTCGCTGAAATCTCTACTTTCTGATGGTATAAAAAAAGTACATTACTATGACAGAAAATGCAAAGAAACGAAAAAAACTCGAATCCGAATTTAATAAGACATCTACAATATTTTGAGAAAGTTGTAGAATCTTCTTTAAATTATATGCGTAGATGCCTATTTATTGCTATTTCAAGATAACTTATATACCTGAGTGACCTACGGAAAAATTTAGCCCATCAAAAGGTATTTCATAGAGAAGTGGTAAGGGGCTAGGGGGTCTGGGCCTTACTACCTATTATTTCTTTGCATTTTCTGAGAACATTTACCATAGTCATGTATTTTTTTTTTCACACTATCAGAAAGTAGAGATTTCAACGAACAAAAAGCCCACCGACTTTTTTAAAAAACCTGATATTTTGACGGGAGAATTACTAATTGAAAATTAGGGTGCTTTTTCGATATTAAGTCAAAATGAGGTGGAAAAATAAATATTTTAAATAAAAAAAATTACAGTGTGTTTGGGACATAAAAAAGTGAGTTTTCACCAAATTTCGTGAAAAAAATTTTTTTTTTGTAAAAGGTAAAAATAAAAAAGTAAAAACTTGGTTATTTGAATTTTTCACATACGTTTTGAGATTATGTGAAAAAAGTGTGGATATCAAAGTTGTAGATCTTTTAATTACCTACAACTTTGCCATTCAACTTTTTTGTTTTGCCGGAAATCGAGATAAACCGTTTTTTACCCTTAAAAACTCACCCCCTTCCACTTCCCGACCTTCGATCGCCCGTAAATTATTTTTCCTTTCATTTTTGTTATATTCTCTTCCTTTTCCAATGAGTTTCATTCTACTATAATTTTTTTTTGTTTCAAAAATTATCGACCCTGGTCTAAAAGTCCCATTCAATTTTCAAAAACATAGGCAACCAACAAAATAATAAAGTATTCTTATTTCTGCGAATTCAGGGAAAAATGGTCAATTACCGGGTGCTGGTAACACCAGTGCCATAAGCTTATACAATGCCCAAATTGATCCTTCTCATCGATTATTTGAAAAATATCGCAATTTCAAAGGTGACCCGATATTGATATAGCGATATTGAACTCTACTTATATCCAATTGCGATTAATCATGATGCAATAGTTACTGAAAATTCCCGTTACACAGTGCGGCTTTTTATAGTCCCTCCACCTATTAACTTTCGAACGGTTTGATGTAAAACAATGAGACATTGAAATATATTCTGAGAGAAGACACATTACAATTACTCGACAGAGGGCGCTGAGGTATATCAACTTGAAAATTTCGAAAGGCATAGAGGTCGAGTTGCACATCGTTGAAAAGGTAATTGAATTTTTCTTTCAACTATGGTTGTTCTCCCTTTTAACTTTCGAACGGTTCGACATAGAACAAGGAAACCGAAACCATTTTGAATGATGAAACCGATAGAACTCTTTGAAATAGAAGACATCATGATTGCTCGATAGATGGCGCAGGGGGGCACTAAGACTTAAAAATGTCGAATAGCATAGGGGGTCAAGTGGTACCTCGTTAGAAAGATGATTCAATTATTTTTTCATCCATCTATTTTATTTTTATTCTGCCAATAATTTTTCTCACAGATTTAAAATTTTGTTATACTCGACATTTTAAATGCATTTTGTGAAAAAAAGTATCAACAAATTCAAAAGAAACTGAATTGTTGAAAAGGAAATTGAATTATCTTTTCAACTATGTGGCACTTGACCCCCATGTTATCTGAAATTTTGAAGTTAATGTGCCCCTCCGCGCTATCCATCGAGCAATCACAATGTTTTCCATTTCAACAAGTAGTATCGGTGATATCGTTCAAAATGGTTTTTGTGTCATTGTTCTACGTCGAACCGTTTGAAAGTTAACAGGGAGGAGGTATAAAAAGCCGCACTGTATATAAAAAAACACAATTGTGTCAGTGCAGATTCCGTCTTGAAGTTTCAGTTCTAATTGGATTTTTTGGGTAATAAAAACTCTTTGAGAATAACTCACCGAAAGCAAATTTTGTTGATACGGAATAATTATGGAGTTGAGGATGGAGAAACTATGCTGGAGTAATTAGTGAAAGATGGTGTTCAAACTTCAGATTACAGCTAGATACTCTATTCATTATTTAGAGGGGTTTTTAGAAAAAAGCCAGGTGAATTAAAAACTCTGTGAACGCAGTGAATGAAATATAGAGAAGTTCATTGAAAGTTTCCTTCCGTTCCTGATAAGTTCTTTTGATTTCCTGAATGCTTTAAGTTCACAACCAAATACTTTAAAAATGTGGTTATTTGATATGAGGTTATTCGATAAGTAGGTGAACTCGCTTATAAGCGGTGCAGTGAGTGTAACATTTTTGATATCATCTTGTAAACATTAGACAATAACTTTCAGCTATGATTATTTTCTGTTTGGAATAAGACAGATATTGAGCTCGGAGCACGTTTGGATGCAACACCGAATACCTTTTCTCCGTCATAATCGTTGATCCATAATTGGGTTTTGCATAATTAGGTGTGGTTTCAACAGCTATGAGGATGTGCACCTTCTAGTCTAGTTAACAAGTGCTTTTTAGGTCAACATTTTTTCGCATTCTCCGAAAATTATGTTTTTTTTTTTTTTATGTTCTGGTTCCCACGAAAAGGAATATCCTGTAATGTTCAGAGAACATCGTGGGAACCAAGGGAAAGAAGGTAGGAGTTGGTGTTCTTCTTAAATTTCTGGAGGTTGTATGCTTTGGGGAAGACCTCCCTAGGCAATGAGTTCCAAAGCCTCGCCGTTCGTTGGATGAACGAGTCTTTGGAAAGTGATGTTCTGCAGGTCTCCAAAGTGACCACGAAGGGGTGTGATGACTGAACTTGACGGGTTAGTCTCGAAGAGACTGCCAAAGCAGGAACGATTGTTGATATTTCAGAAGAGCATCGCCCATGAAAATATCTATAAAATAGAGACAAATCGCCAACTTTTCTAGGGTGTTCCAGACAAGTGAGCGAGTTTGTAAGCGAGGCATCACCGACGAGACGAATTGCCCTTTTTTGGACAGAATCCAATAGCCTCAGGATATGTTTAGGTGCCGCGCTCTAAATATGGGAACAGTATTCCAGGACAGGTCGGATCTGTGCCTTATAGATCATAAGCAGCTGGGTGGGGGTGAAATAGCTCTTGGCACGAAACAAAGAAACAAGTTTTTGGGATGCACTTTTGGCAATGGACCTCACGTGATTTTCCCAGGAGAGGTTATTGCTGATAGTAATACCAAGCATCGATATGGATGGCTTCAGTGGTATGGTTACTCCTGACAAAGTTATGTTAGGCACAGTGAGATCGACTTTTCTAGAGAAAAGACATGCTTGTGTTTTGTTTGCATTGAATTCTACCAAGTTATTAGATCCCCACTCGAAAATTGTTGCTAAGTCCATATTTATATTATTAACATTTCTTCCTCGTTCATTTCTGGTTTCACGGGCTGATATAGGGGCCCTGGAAGAGAAAGTGGTATGGAAGGTACTATCATCGGCAAAGCTGTGTACTGGACATGAAGTTGCTTTCAACAGGTCGTTGATGTGAAGTAGAAATAGTGTTGGTGCGAGAATAGATCCTTGCGGAACACCAGCATTTATGAGTGGAGTGTCAGATGAAACTCCATCGACCACTACATTCGATTCTAGATGGCATGTAGATATTTTTTGAGAAAATGCTAAGGCCGCTCGCAAAAATTGCAATAGTTATAAACAATTAAGTGAAAGAAAAAGGGATTTTGGTTTTTCGCCAATATCTCAAAAACTATTCAAATAATATGAAATTTGAAGAAAGAAGCAAAAAAAGGAGGAAATTTCCTATGAAAAAGTTCCGACTCCCGGAACTGTAGGACCAATATTTATAATTTTCCCAGAGGGTTGAAAATACGCCCGAAAACGGGTACTCACTCCGGCTTGCGCAAGCCACGTCCACTTCGGACCTTCAATGAATAAATATTATTTAAACTTATTAAGTATGAAAATTAAAAATTGAAAAAAATTTAGGCGCTTGCAGGATAGATCAATGAACAATAATGCTTGATCCAAAAATTTTTATCGCGATTTTTCAATAAGTTATCCATTAGTTAATTAACAATTTTTTGTAGCACGAACATTAACATTGCAAGTGCGATAATTGTTAAACTATTAATCTGAGAATGTTTTCATTTCGTGGAGCTATTTTTCAAAGGTCTAAGAAAAGATTTCTGTTGGAAAAATAAAAAAATTGTTGATTTTCGTTTTGTTATTAACAATTTACTAAGGTGAAAAATTATAAAGCTTCATTAAACATTGAAACAAACTTTTTTCATAATATTATTATTGACCCGTTTTCTTATGATCAGAAGCTACTTGAAAGTGATTTTCATTAATTTTTATCTCCTATTGTTTAAAAAATTGTTATAATTTTTTTTTATAACATAATCTTTGATGATAATTATGATTTAAAAAAAACCGTTTCTTAAAAAAATTATTTTATTGCTTGAAAACGCATTCGTTAAATGCATTTTTTTTACCACCTGTTATGAAAATTAAGGAACCACTTTTTCTTAAATCATTATTCATTTGGTTTTCGATATTAAAAAAAACCTTTATTATTTAAATTTTCATTGTTCATTTAATAAACAATTTGTTATAAACAAATGAATTATCTGTTTGTATTTTTGTTGTTTTTCAACTCAAAAAAACAAAAACAACCATGTATTATTTTGGAAAAAAAATAAAAATTTTTTATTGGACTTTAAATTCTCTGTTCTTTTTCATTTCACCACTCTGACCTGGTTTTTTATGTTTAATTTCATTATAACTTTTTAACTAATGGAGATACAAGGAAAAAATTTCAGACTTATTTATTCTTTATTAATTAAACAACAAATTGAGCCCAAATTTGATCTCTCACTCAATTTTTGTATTAAATTCATACCATTTGTTTATAAAAATAATCTTTCAGAAAAAAAAAATTCTACAATATTTTATCAATAAACTTACCTGAATTAAATAACATTTCTAATTAATTTTCAGTTACTAAGATGCTTAGGCTAATAAACTTGGAGAATTTTTTTTTCAAACTCATTTTTATTCATAATTGAAAAAATTACCAAGCAAAACTAAAATTTATAAGCTAAAATTGTTGAAAATGTTGTTAGATAAAAAGTTACATAAGTTGTATGGTCTTATATTAGTTTATGAGATATTTAGACATAAAAGTAGAAAACAGTTTAGGCTTAATTTGTTGTTTAATCAATAAAGAATAAATAAGTCTTGAATTGAACATAAAAAACCAGGTCAGCGTGGTGGAATGAAAAATAACAGAAAATTTGAAGTTCAATAAAAAATATAAATATTTTTTTTTCTGAAAATAATACATGGTTGTTTTTGTTTTTTTGAGTAGAGAAAGAAAAAAATACAAAGAGATAATTTATTCGTTTATAACAAATTTTGTATCAAATAAACAATGAAAATTTAAATAATAAACTTTTTTTTTAATATCGACCAAGATGAATAATGCGCTTTTAAGCAATGAAATTCTTTTTTTAAGAAACGGTATTTTTCTGATAAATCATAATTATTATCAAAGATTATGTTACAAAAAACATTTTTTCAATTATCTCATAAACAACGCATTTGCTTATAACAATTCTTCAAACAATAGGAGATAAAAATTATTAAAAATCATTTTTCAGTAGTTCCTGATCATAGGAAAACGGACCAATAATAATATAAAAAAAAAAGTTTTTCCAATGTTTAATGAAGCTCTATAGTTTTTCAGCTTAGTAAATTGTTAATAACAAAACGAAAATCAACAATTTTCCAATTTTCCTAACGGGAATCTATTCTCAGACCTTCGAAAAATGGCTCCACGGAAGAAAAACATTCTCAGATTAATAGTTTAACAATTATCGCACTTGCAATGTTAATGTTCGTGCTACAAAAAATTGTTAATTAACTAATAGATAACTTATTGAAAAATCGCGATAAAAATTTTTGAACCACGGATTATTGTTCATTGATCTATCTTGCAGGCGCTTGAATTTTTTCAAGTTTCATATTTAATAAGTTTAAATAATATTTATTCATTAAAGGTCCGAAGGGGACGTGGCTTGCGCAAGCCGGAGACCCGTTTTCGGGCGTATTTTCAACCCTCTGGGAAAATTATAAATATTGGTCCTACAGTTCCGGAATTCCAAACTTTTTCCCAGCAAATATCCTCCGTTTGTTGCATCTTTTTTCAAATTTGAATTATCTCGAATTGTTTTTGAGATATTGGCGAAAAACTAAACCCCCCCTTTTTTTTCACTTAATTGTTTATAACTATTGCAATTTTTGCGAGCGGCCTCAGCATTTTCTCAAAAAATATCTACATGCCATTCCGAATCGAATGACACTCCATTCATAATTTTTGGAGGATGCGAAAAAATTTTGACCCAAAAAGCACTTGTTAACTAGACTGTTAGTGAACCTTCGAATAAGAAGACTACCCCTAAAATAATCAAGAGAATCCATGGAATCCTACGGCAAAGCGAAAAATTAGGGTGCTTGGCCTATGATATTACTGTAGGAATTGTGTAGTTGTTTGATAGAAACAAAAATGTAAAACCATTTCAAAACGGAGTCCGTCTGGGAATAGAGGCACTATTGATGATCTACGCTGCAGACACCCGGAAAAGATTAATAAACTCAATGAACATCGACACAGAAATTGTGAAACTGCCATAAATTCAATAAGCGTTGAACATCTTGAACATGCTTACCGAGGGTACAGAAATTAACTTATGACCCTCGCATTAAAAGAGTTTACCTGATAAATAAATGAATACAAAGCGGGCCATATATCACCAATCACTCCCTTGGTTTTCATAGAAATGGACATCCAGTAGTAATTTCCGAAAGCATTTACGAACTGTTCATCGACACAGACGGAATTTGAGTTCAATGTTTCCATATGAATATCGAAATAAAACGACAAGATCATATATGTAATTGTCTTATGAACTTGTCAACCTCAAATCACATTGAGATGAGTGCCTCTAATATAAAAAATATAAACGAGGCAGTCAATGAGTCTCCACAAATTATTCAAACCACATCATGTGCGCGTAAACATTCTGTTAAAAATGTAATTGATAAATTAAAAAATGTTCGAAATGTTGAGATTCATCGTCAAGATTTGCTACTACCTCAGAAACTAGTATTCTGCAAACAAGTATGCAGAGTTCAATCAAGTATTTGGTGTTGAAAAATAAGTGGCTATCCAGAAGCAAATATGCGATAACTAAAAGTGAACAAAGTGCGGAATTATGGAAAAAATAATAAGATATTGAAGGTAAAATGATGAATATAATGTGAGTACGATCATGCCATGAATGATGAAAAATCATAAATGCTTGATAAAAAGTAATTGACTCTAACGAGAATTGAGATCTTAAATGAACCCATAAAATCCTACAAGTGCAAATAGAGACCATCGTGGATGGCGATAATCCACAAGTGCTCAAGATGTAAGACATACAGATTCTGTTATGGTTGCAGAACTGAGAGCAAAAAACATTGTTATTAACATTTATCTGGTAATTGATTTCGAATAATTGTTTTATGATTGTTCATATGACTGCATGATTATCTATGAAAATATTTCATCATTCCATCAGCGAACCAAATTGATACCAACTTTTTTTTTAATTTATTTTTCTTGAAGTATTTAAGAGATCACAATGGTACACAAGTTTGACAATCCACGCGTTAATAAACTGGTCACGACAGCGGTAATTTCTGTTTCGAAACATAGGAATAATTTCTTTGGATGAATTACTCTGGGAACTAGAATATTGAGAGGTTTCGTTAACTATTCTAGAGACACTGATCAATCATATGATCTTCATCAACATAAAACTCACAGGTCATCTTCTGTCCCTCATATGTTTCTATTTTTTTTTACATAAAATGGTATATGCCTTCTGGGAACCATTCGAGCTGCTCGTATCCCTATTGGTACTGATTATACCATGCCTTTCTCAGGTCTCATTCATCACACTGATATAACTTAAACTATTGCTTAATTAGCTAAGGGTATTGGTATGGAATTCACTCGTACCGTGGTTGAGGCATCTTTATTTGCCAGTTCTGTACAGTACCTCACGTTGTCCTCCTATCACGAATATACTATTGTCAGATGTTCTACTGATTGATCAGAAGTTTCTCAGATACTGGTTTTATGTATTCTCTCATCGCAATATTCTCCTATAAATTCACATAATGAATTTCCATTTGTAATAGCAATTTTCTTTTCGTTCAAAATTTATCTGTAGAAATCAGTTAAACCTTACAAAGGTTCAACATAATGTCTCTCTCGACAGAGCCAATTCACAGTTGAATGCCAGTTGAATGAAATCAACCAATGATTTTTATTGTCTTGACTTCGCTTATGAACATCTTAGGTCGTACAAATTTCAATAAAATAAAAAAAATAAGAAACTGTAACCCGACTACTGAAAAAATAAAATAAACTGGAAAGTAGGAAGCAACTTAGGTTTTGATTGATATCATCGTCTTATTGAGTTGACAAGTTTTTTGATCTGATTTGTTAGATATTCCTGTTTATTTAGTTCTATTGGAGTCTTCTGGCAGTTTCACATCAATAACGTTATAATGCAATTCAAATGCCGTGGTCGTGCGTATTTTTTATTCCTGATTGACGGAATCTCCATTGTTTCTATTTGTTTCTATCAAATTATAATGTTTGCTTCTTGTAGTTGACAACACACGACTATGGCATTTGAATTGAACTACGATGTTATTAATGTGAAAGTGCCAGAAGACTTCAATCGAACTAAACAAACAGGAATATCTAACATATCAAATTGAAAGACTTGCCTACTCAATAAGACGTAGTAGGGTTACAGTTTTTTAAAAATTCTATTTGACTTTGAACTTTTTCGTTTTAACCTTTGATGCGACAATAAAAAGAAGAATGACTTGACTACTCAATAAGACGTAGTAGGGTTACAGTTTTTCAAACTTTTTAATTTACTTTGAACTTCTTTGTTTTAACCTTTGATGCGACAACAAAAAGAAGAATAACTTGTCTACTCGATAAGACGTAGTAGGGTTACAGTTTTTCAAACTTTTTATTTTACTTTAAACGTTTTTGTTTCAATCTTTGATGCGACAACAAGAAGAAGAATGATATGATAGCGTGAATAATAGATACTTTATGATTAAACAATCTAGACTAGGACATTCATGATAAAACAATTGTTCAGTATACGGAATAGAATAAAGTAAACCCCCCTGTACCCCATTATTAGCTACAAAGTTAAAGCATTATGGAATAATTCCATATGTATGAATGTTGATCTTGTGATAATAGAAAATATAAATATATTTTAAATCCGCCCAAAAAAATTACTATCTCGGACACGACCGTCAACGACGGTCTGCCCTCACGCTTGACCCGTTGTCGGTGACATTCGATTTTATTAGAATTTTTTTTTTCTCACTAAATTCGTACCTTGTTGGAGTTATTCATCAATATGTGACATTTTAAAATTAATATCTATCTAATAGAAACGGAAACAGGTGGGGTGGTGATTCTATTGTTTTAACACGTTTGATATTCAGATCTGCCGAAAGAAAGTGCTAGTAGTTTCCATAAACGCTGGAATAAAGTGTAACATTATTTTTCTGTCGCTTGGTAAATTTTTATATTTGATATTGTACTATATTTATGAACTCAGAATTTTGTACTCTTCCATTTGAGATTCCACTCGATGCAATAAGAACAAAAAAACAGAGACCCCCACTTTTTTTGATGTAACATCCGTCAGATTGATTTGATTCGTATAGAATGTAGAATTCGTAACTCGGACCATGATAACAAATCTATTGACATCTTATTTATCGAAATCGGATGAGTAGTTTAGGTGCTACGGTGGAACATTCGTAAATACAAATATGCATATGCTGCTAAAGTCATTACCCTTCCTTTTCGTATGTGTCGTAGTCGAGTAAAAATAGGTATTGGGCTTTTGATAATGAACCAATTGCTCCCAATGATTTTTTAAGCTACCCCCATAGAAATAAATTCCCTTTTCATTCATGATCATATCTCAAATCCATGTTCAAGCGAAAATTGGGTTTTTGAGCACGATTTATACCTGAATGCAATTATACAGATTATAAACACACAGATGGAAGTTCCGGCCATTTCCTTTGCGGTTTGGATTGCCGCCTCAGTGACCCCGGACCTATAAATTGGTAGTGCCACAGCCAGGCCCTTTCGAGGGTTTCTTCTTAATTTAAATGAAAAGTATGACTGTGTGTACGTATCGATATAATCGATGAAAGAAAATTGTATTTCGTGCAAGAAATAATTTATTAAAATCGTAGTAAAGCGCTTTCGACCGTTAGGTCATCATCAGTGCGTACCTGAAGTAAGTATATTGATAGAGAATAAGTTACTGAAAAGTTTTTTTGAGAAAGAAAATTGACATATTTTAAATGGAGGTTACTTACTCGTCAGGTGTACAAGATGCCAAAAAGACCATAAAATATCTCATGATCAATGAAAGTTGTATAGGTTTACGTGACACACATGTTAAAATACATATTCTAGGCCAGGATGAAAATTGAGATTACAATTTTTCTTTATCTTTTAAAAGGCCATTGTTTTGGTGTGATAGCTGGAACCAAGTGACAAGTGAACGATGAAGTAGATTGACAATTGACAAGTGAACGATGAAGTAGATTGGCATGGAACACCAAACCATGGAGATATCAGAATCAAGAAAGTACCATCCCTGTCATACGAAAACACACTAGAAGATGATCAATCTAATGAGGACTGTCTTCTGTCAAATATATGTTCCAGTATTCCAAGGAAGACCAGACCAGACTCTTCAATTCTCACATTTGGGTCATCATAATTGAATATAAGTTCAAGGGAGAAGTCTAATTAGACCTGTCCTGATCAAAACAAACAATTGAATAATTCACTGTCTTCCGTCTTGGGAGAAATTCATCTTGAAAACAAAGGAAATATTCCCAATTGAATATTGAATACGAAGATTTTTCGATTTTTAGGAAAATCTTTCTATTCAATGTTCAATTGAGAATGTCTTTGTGTATCCTGAGAGATGGAATCTCACCCTAATCACTACGTATGTAATTGACTCACATCACTTTCTTTTCAACATCCCTTATATTTATAATTTTTTTGAGTGATGGCAAATATCCAAAAGGGCTTTGGAAATACAACTTTGAACACTCTAAATACATTTTCCTTAACCTTCCTTGAAACGAAGATGTACGCACCTCGCAAGTCTCCCACTCACGTTTTTGGTTATCTTTCCACTAGGAGGGATGAAGGAAAAATGATAGACTAAAACATTATTCGACATAGAATTCAATTGAATGCGACAAAACGTGAATGGAATAACAACCCAAAATGTTATTATATTTATGCTGTGCTGAATAGAATGTGGGTATGAATGATCCACTGATCGGATGAATATGCCCATAGAGAGAATATATTCCGGTCCGTTCGATGTAAAAGAACATCATTAAAATATTCATATATATATATATATATATAAATATTCAACTGGATTGTAGCACACAAAAACTGGCAACATAATCGTAATCCTTTGTGAAAGCATCTGGCTTTGTTTCAATATATGGCACGTTCACGGAATAAAAGAGCAAAAACCCGGAATAATCGTTTGAAGACCAAATTGCTCTAATTTGTATGATAATGAAACAAGCTCTATAGGGAACCAGGCCACGTTTTGGAAATTGAGTGGACACGAGATGGTAATGAAGTGGGGAACTGAGAAAATGAATGTGAATTATGAATAATATTTTTCGATAGGCTTTCACAATATTATCAAGTGCAACTTTTCGGCTCCTACTACTTCGACTTCAATAAGCGAGTGCACGCTAAATTTTGATAGATGCCAATCGAGTGTTGCTTCAATTGACGTCATCGCGATATCTCATCGACATCTCATATCTCTCAAGGGAGTGTAAGGACTTGGAGCATGAGGAAGGAGTTTAACGTGCAGAGCCGCAGTGACGGAATCGGACAAACTGGTCCAGAAGTATCACTTATCCCCATTTACCGCTGTGATAAAAAGGGTGTCTACAAAGTCCTATAGTTAAAAATTTCGGTCCAAAGTCCAAACGGCATTTGTATGTGATTTGGCTGGTGAAAGCTCCGTATCAAAGAGGAGCCGAGTGTTGAAAGTGCCCGTATAATAAATGAATGACAATGAACGAGTCGGCCGCTAATAACCTCGAATTGAATGTAAATGACGTGAACAGCATAAAAAAATAAGTTTTCGGGCACCACTTCTGTATTGTAGGGTGCACAAACATGCGTTCATATGCAACCCCGAATAAGAAATTTTATTGTTTTTCTATCGTCAACTACAAACGTGACCGAAGGAAAAAATGTATACTGGCAGTACGAAGAGTAAAGTGAGTGGAAAGTTATCATTGTACACTTCTCAATCAACAACTAGTATTACTTTTTTGTTGAAAATTATTGACAAATTGCAATAAATTTAGTGTTGTAGGTACGGTATACCGGGTGACAATGAGTCTAGTGCCATGCCTATATCTCCTTCACTTATCCACCGATTTGAATGAAATTTTGTACATAGACATGAGAAACAATTTCGGATTGACAGACATATTAAAACGAAATTGCCGAGTTCCGGTTTTACCAGTATAGCCACCAACTTCAATTTTTGAAATCTAATATCCTGTATGTTTGATGTTTCTTTGATTCTACGGCTCAAATTACATACGACAGTGTTGCAAAATTTTCATTTTACGATAGAATAACTTCTCAGTTTTTTTTAGCCCAGGAGGCCTTGATCAGGTTAAAATCTAAATCATAGTAATAGTCATTTCATCGATAAGATCAATAACAAATCCTACAGCAGGAATTGAAATTTCTAAACACATTTCCATTTTTTCGAATGGTACCTAGTAATGTGACTGTAAAATCCATGCATGCATGAAGTTCGCGGTATGACATTTTTATTGAGCACAGTGTATGGTGGATGTTTAAGAAAAAATCTATAATATATGTACATTGGTTTAGTTTTTCAATGAGAATATCATTTCTATGATATCAAATAATCATTTCCGAAAGACAAATATAGCTTGAAATTGTTAATTCAGAACGGCTGTGAAGAAATACAAAAACCTTATTTTCTCAGTTTGAACTTTTCAACAGATACGGCGTTTCTGCTGATCAGGGCAGTATATGAGTCAAAACAATCATGATTATAACACTTGTTCCAAAATCAAGGCGAACAACGCCCTAGCTAGAGCCAGGAAAACGATTGGTCAACGATACTTCGCATTTATTGGTACCAAACGGAGAAAATTGTTGCCAACGGTGATGGGAAACATAACCTCAATAACTCGATTCAAGAAAAAAAATGGGTTTTCAAACGATAGACAAATATTTTATGACAAAGTTGATCTATAACTGGAAAAGCACAATCAATCAGTTAAATTCTTCCTTAATTTATGCACATAAATTCATTGTTAATCTAGTGCATTTTTTGGTTCAATGTTATATCGTTTGCTCTTAATTCTCATTTAATAATTTGTATCGATAGTTATAGTGAATATCATATATGTTTGTATAGATTTGCAGTACATACCTTCAAAGCAGGCTTGCACCTTCAACTTACAAAATGGAGAAATACCATAGACAAGCTCTCATCGAGCTTTTCTGGAGTTTCTATCCATTTATTCACCTGTCAATTTCTAGTTGTAAAAAATCCATATACACTATTGTAGTCTCTGTGAAGTTTATTGCTATTTTATTCAGGAAAAATAAATATTCTTTTTTCAATACTGATAGACTGTGTGTTTAAGTTATCCAAGATTTCAGTGATCAAATGGCTCAAAAATTAAAATATAACATTACTATGACCAAATTTTACCGAATTAATCTCTCAATTTCCTTTTTTAATTAACAGAGTTTGTATTCTGTATTTCATATTGTAACATTTAATATTTTTATATGTTCACACATTCAAATTTTTATGTTTTACATTTTTGCATTATCTACACGTTTAGAGATTTTATATTTGTAGTATACTAAGAATATTATTCACTACTATTGGTATTGTTAATACTATTCAGAAATATAAACATTATTATGTTTGCCCGAGTATCTCAAAATACATTATATCTTATATCTTGACCATCTTCGAAGGAAAGAATTTCGATATTGATGTTTCACAGACAAGTTTTCCAAAAACTCAAGTGAATCATCAATACCTATGTTTCCGCTGATAAAAATTCAGTAATAAGACTCGGTTTGACAAACCTTTCCTTCTACCTATATTAATCGCCCATTTTTTTCTATTGTATGCTTTTATAAGTTCATTTGATTTGGTGATCAATAAAATTCTACTACTACTACTTGTAAACTCTTTCACAGAACTCTTTATACTCAATAAATTCCTGATTTTCTTCTAGTATTCTCTTTCATTCATTCCGAATGAAACAATGTAATTTTTGAGCTTTGATTAACATATATTGAATTTATTGAGCTTGATTTGATGAATTATTATGTGGCTTTAGGTCCCTAAATCAACTAATAAAAGACGTTATGATATTTATATTATAATTATTGTATTCAAATTGTAATGGAACCTAATCAGAATTGAACGTTTTCTGAACTGTACTATTACTCAATGGAATGATAAGAAATTCGAATTAATAAGAAAACTCAGGTTGGCAAATCTGTCTGTGAAACTAGAACAAAATACTTCGATAGACTTCGAACACAATCGCTTCCAAGAATCAACAACGTTAATTACAATCGTGAAACATGTACACGAAATAATGATAGAATAACTTGAATTATATTAATTCACCAGAAGATGACATAAACAATGTCAAAACATCGTACCGAATAAAAACCACATAGACTGACTAAGAAGCCTTAGTCATTCCGATAAAATAAAGAAAATATATATCTACCCCCCATACTCTTTCTTCATAACGAACAGATTATATATCTTATAGCGTACCAGCTAAAACGAAAATGATATTCTTATTCTTTTTATAATCTTAGGACATTAAGAGTTGATAGGAGATTAGTATCGATTTCTCGTTTGGAACGATAAATGGCTTACTCACTCCAATTATATCCAACTGAGGTAGTAGAGAGAATAAATGGTAAAAGGGGTAAGTCCCAATGGTCTCGAATCAGGAAGTTGCGGTACGATTATAAGCTGAAGTCTGGAGGATGATTGAGTGAATTGGGGGTTATTTTCTATTTCCCAGTTGGAAAATCGATTTGAGTGTCTGTAAAAAGGACAATGAGATATTAACGATAGGTATTACTTCCAACTTCACTCGATAAAAACATGTTCTCTAAAAATCGACGTAATAATATATCTTCATGAAGTAGAAATGATAAAAATGACATGAAAAGTATATCAGATCACCAAAATAAACAAAACTGAATAATTAAGGCGATCAATGGAGAAATAAATACTGGTTTGGATACAAAACCTAGTGTGAACTGTTTGTCTTATACATCATATTCCCTCCTCATACTCAAAGACACAACCCTAGAAGAAATTCTGCAACAAATGCGCAAAATTTCATCGTAGTAGATCAACGCAAAAAATCATAATTTGAGATTCCAAACCAACTACCACAAAAAGAGAACTTCATGAAGCAGCAAACCAGATTGCTTGACATACTGGCCCAAGGTATCTTGATTTTTGGATTGAGAAACGGAGTTTTTTAGTGCAATTAGATTATCGGTCTAATTATCTTCTGCATCATCTACAGCAGAATTCTTTCAATCAGACGAGAAGGTTAGATGCTCACAACACCGATTTCATATGGTTAACGCCCACTCTGCTGCAGACAGCGGCGGGTATGTTAGTTTCATTTGTGCTCTGGTGCGATGAACTGATAATGGCAAATGAATCCAGATAACATACACGTCTATGGTCATAACAAAGAACCAACAGAATCAACCGGGTCTAGTGATAGCTTGCGCCGACTTTCGCCAGGATGAATGAATATTACTGTATTTCAATAGCTATATTCCCGAATTAATGAAGTAATCGTTGCAATGATTTTCCATATTTTCGTCATTTATGAACTGTTTGCCATTATCAGCTGTTGATGTCTGCATTTGTGTTTTGTTTGTGTTTGTTGCTGCATTTATGATTTTATAGAGTTTTTTCATATTATCATTGTTGTTGAAAAGGGAAACATTCTCAATTGAATATTGATAGAAAGATTTTTCTGTGAATTGAAAAATCCACGATTAAAATGAGATTGCTTCTTGAAAATGTGTTTCGTGGAAGCGTGAAATAGATTTTCGTCGACAAAAATGTATTGAAGACCTAGTGAATGCGATGACTCTCTTGCATCAATGTTAAATTTCTGGTAGGTACTCTTTTTTGGAAAACATCCTTCTTTGCCTCATTCATCTTCATGAGTTCTTAATTAAGACTGGAATAGAAAATCAAATAACTGTCTGAATGAAAATGCAAATTTTCAATTTCAGGTTTTTTTTTTTGAGTTAGGGCCTTTTCAGAATATCTATCAGATGTAGTTCAATGTCCAGCGTGGCTTTATCCGGGGAAGAGGTTGTTTTCTGTTAGACATTCACTAAAAATAACTTCATTTTAATCGTGGATTTTTCAATTCACAGAAAAATCTTTCTATCAATATCCAATTGAGAATGTTTCCCTTTTCAACATGAATACCCCACAAGAGGTTATCTTGACGATGGAAGATAGTGACTAAAGTTTATCTTTCAGTCGCAGATGATTCCACATCTGATTTTATGAACATCCTGTTTATATTTTCAACAAATCAATCTATCATACCCCATGACAGGTTTTAATGTCAGAAAACACTAATTTCAAAGTGTCTCTCCAAAAGAAATGATTCTAACTTTTTCCATCTTTGCAAAGTGAGATTGCTTTTGAAAATGTGTTTCCCATATCTTCCGGTCTTCCTGATGATCGTGGAAGCGTGAAATAGATTTTCGTCGACAAAAATGTATTGAAGACCTAGTGAATGCGATGTCTCTCCTGCGTCAATGTTACGAATGATTTCTGGTGAGTACTCTCTTTTGGAAAACATTCTTCTTTGCCTCATTTATCTTTATGAGTTCTTAATTAAGACTGGAATAGAAAATCAAATAACTATCTGAATGAAAATGCAAATTTTCAATTTCAGGTTTTTTCTTTTGAGTTAGGGCCTTTTCAGAATATCTATCAGATGTAGTTCAATGTCCAGCATGGCTTTAGCCGGGGAAGTAGTTGTTTTCTCTTAGACATTCACTTAAAATAACTTCATTTTAATCGTGGATTTTTCAATTCACAGAAAAATCTTTCTATCAATATTTAATTGAGAATGTTTCCCTTTTCAACATGAATACCCCACAAGAGGTTATCTTGACGATGGAAGATAGTGACTAAAGTTTATCTTTCAGTCGCAGATGATTCCACATCTGATTTTATGAACATCCTGTTTATATTTTCAACAAATCAATCATTGTTTCATTTTTTCCCTATACTTCTTCTGTAAGAAATCTATCGAGTATGTTTCTATAGAGCCATAGTTATCTAGCAGTTAGGGATTTTGATTGTTTTCGTAAGCTATTCTCTTATTTATCCTTTGTTTTATGGAACTGATGATGCCATTTGTAATCAAGTTTCTTTATATTTTTTGGATACCTTATCTTTTGAACTTTCATGAAGTAAAGTAAATACATATATTAGAACTGAACATTAGAAATACATGAGAGAGTTTTGATTAGTTATTGATATATCTGGAAACAGATGAACTCACAAATATCCCATTCGATAATATATGGAGAAACAAGTTACATTCAAAATACAGAAAAAAAAATTTATTCCTGGATTCACAACCACCTATAACAGTTATATCAATCAGAGTGGTGGTGGGCTCCTTTGTGTTGGAAATGATTCAATCTTAAAATGTAATCACCCATTCCCACAAGTTATTATGAGCAGTATTGTCTTCACTCTAAATGAGATAGAAAACGACCTGACGGATTTACTTTTATACCATGGTCGAGAGGACGGGACGTGATATGCACAGACGTGTTCGCAAAATCAAATATCCGAACAGCCATTATAGCCCCAAGGAAATTATCGGAACAGGTAGAAGAACGCAAGCGAATAAAATATCAATCGTTTGAACACAATAATAATAAATTTTATTAGCCATTTAGGTACAATGTGTACATATGATAAGTCCTACAATACAAAAATCACATGATACAGCAAAACCATATTGTTGGTCATTGAGTATAAATAAACTAAATAACGATCATGACGACACCAGATACACATATTAAGAGTAACACGATTATCAGTATAAAAAAAAATAAACAATAATGGATCATCCAAATATTCTTGATGGGAATAGTAACCTTCCTTCAGTCAGCAAACATTTTGTTTTGTTAAAAAATATTCTATCACATTCAGAATTTTTTATTGCCGTTGGTAGTTTGTTGAAGAAACTCAATGCTTTGTAGAGAGGAGACCACCATGTCGTGTGTTGTAAGCATGCGAAGAAGCATTGGTATCAAAGGATTTCAAGTTACTTCTAATGCATTTCAAACATTTCAAAATATAGATGGATGGAGCAGTTAACAATTTCTCTCTTATGAATATTGGTTTGCAACTATCTCGATAGTCCATATCAAATATTAATCTTACGATACGTTTCTGCCCTATGAACACTCTACCAAAATCTTCACCACATCCCCATGACATTATGTTGAAGGAAATGTGTGAGTATACCATTGCATAATAAATGCTTAATAAACTCTCCTTGGCTACACATGGTTTCATCTGCTTAATTGCAAAGTATGCTGAATTCAGTTTCTTGCATACGTGATTGATATGTAGATCCCAGTCTAACCTCTCATCTAGAAGTGTTCCCAAGAATTTTACATCTTGCGACATAACTATTTCATCAAAAGCGTTTATTTCACTAGGGATATTATCCTTCCTATTATTGAATTTCATTGAAACTGACTTCGTTGTGTTTAAAATGAGTTGATTTCTATCACACCATAATGTGAATGAATCAATGATTCTGCCGACATTAGTTAATAGTACATTTGGATCAGGGCTAGCAACTGTAATTGTTGTGTCATCAGCAAACATGGTGATGTAGCAATCAGTTACGTGTTTGGGCAAGTCGTTGACAAATAGCACGAATAGTAGGGGTCCTAAGACTGACCCTTGCAGTACACCTAATTTAACATCACGCTCACTTGACTAAGAAACGTTATCCCTCACAGTCATACTACGTCCATACATATATGATTTCAGCCATGTCAATAAATTATTTGGAAAACGAGCATTTTCAACTTATTATTTAGAAATTCGGATGACACCGTGTCAAATGCCTTTGACAAATCGAAAAACAGGCTAATTACACAGTTATTAGAATCTATTTCAGAGAAAACAAAATTGAGGAATTGGAATGATGCCGTTTCCACAGAATGATTTGTTCTAAAACCATGCTGGTTACCGCATATCAAGTTGTTCATTCCCAAGTAATTCATTATCCTAGCAGTTACTACTTTCTCGTACAACTTCGAGAGTGAGCAGAGTAGGGAAATTTGTCTATAATTACATCGTATCACCCATGGCATTTGATACTCTAGGTGGTTTTGGGCCATATTGCCTTCAGGTTATAAAAGAAATCGGCAGAAAGATAACAAATATCACGGGAGAAAAGTGGTCAAGAAATTTCCTGATGCAACGCCTCAGTATTGAGATAGCTCGTGGCAACGCAGCGTCTGTCACGAGCTCATTACCCAATACTGATATCTTAGGAGAAATCTACCATTTATAATGTATATTCTTCGTTCACCAATTATAGTAAAAAATTTAAATTTTATTATTAATTTTGCAATAAATATGTTATATCAGATACATAACAATGTGAGGCCCCATTATGGATCCTACTCCACATCAGAAAATAACTTCATGGATGATCTAGAATCATATTCAACTGAAAATGTGAAACAGCATATACAGTGCTCGTCTGAAGGTCCGTTGCTCCCCTACTAATTTTTGAGGGCAGAAATATGAGATTTAAAACCTACTTTTTCATGAAAAAAATCAGAGCTTAAAGAGCGCCAGCTTAAATAATTTTTTAAATAGAACACCCCGTATATTATTCCATTTTTGAAATCTGCTCATAATTCTCAACAGTTTTCTCCGATACACTTACTTTGTTTTCGAAATATTAACGTTTGAAAATAACATTTTGGTCATTTCAAACCCAACCAAAAACACTAATATTGCTTTCAATCAAGTTTTCATTGGAAAAAATCGTTGTCGCGGTAATATCTTGTTTACTGTCAAACTGATGCACCTAACTATCAAATAGTCCGTTGAGCGCCTAAATCCTTTTATGAAAAGTGTGATCATGGCTTGTAGTTTAGACGATAAATTTGAAGCAGTTTTGATATTTGGAGAAGCTGGAAGAAATTATCATCTAGCAGTCCGTATGTTGAATGATAGATTTCCCGAAAATCCTATCTCAGATCATATTTGCGCAAACTTTTGAATAAGCTCCAAGCACTGGTACGCTGGAAGATGCTCCAAGATCAGGAAGACCGCCTGTTTCAGAAGAAAAAAAGGTAGAAATTGTTGCTGAAATTGTTATCAATCCGACTCAATCTACGTCTGAAGTTGCTGCATCCTGTGTTCAAAAAGTGTCCAAAGAGTCCTAAAAAAAGAAAAGCTTCATCCTTATAAGAATGAAAATCCTGCATGCTTTTACGGAGGATGTTCCAAACCGGAGGGTTGAATTTTGTGAGTGGTTAACAAAAACAATTGAAGGAGAACGGGGCTTCCTGAAACGTGTATGTTTCGTAGACGAATGCACGTTTCCTCTCAATGGAGAAGTCAACAAACAGAATGTACGATACTGGAGTGATACTAATTCGCATATCTTTAGAGAGGGACATACCCAGTTTCCTAAAAAGGTGAATGTTTGGGCAATCGCGTTGTTGGACCGATTTTCATCAGAGGCAATCTTACAGAAATCTTTGAAACTGAAATTGAACTACGAATAAGACAAACTGTATTAAACTATCAGAAAGAGTTTGTAAATCGTGGAATCATATGTCAGCGAGATGGGGCACCTCCCCATTTCGATCGCATGGCTAGAGAGTTCCTCGATACAAACTTTCCTGGCCGATGTATAGGTCGCAGGGGAAGTACAGAATGGCCACCAAGATCTCCGGATCTTTCACCTCTGGATTTTTTTCTTCGGGGGTATCTGAAGTCAAAAATCTACGCCACTGAATGCCAAACAAAAGGAGAGTTGAAACGCAGAATAATAGATTCATGTGAAGAAATAGATGAACAGACTTTCATCAACGTGAGAAAAGCTATTTATAATAGGGCACTTTATTGTCAAGATTAAGGAGGAGGCCACATTGAAAACTTGATGAAATAATTGTTGGGGTTGAATAAAGTGTTATTCAAAAATAAATTATAATTTTTCAGCTAACTAATTTGTTTTGATTGTGAATTTACAGAACACATTCGTAGGCTTCAAGATGTTCCGGTAAGCGGTACTGTTTATCCTTAATAAACTCTGTTTACGCCTCTCATTAGTCGAATACATTGAGAGATTTGAATACAAATTAATAACAACGTTTAGTTAGCAATATGTTTTACCGGAAGTGGCCAAAATACATGCTTTATTTTAAACCAGAATGTCACTTTTTAAATGTTAATATTTCGAAAATAATTGAATTTAGGAGTAACGTGTAATGGAGAAAACTGTTGAAAATTAAACAAAGATTTCGAAATTGGAATAATATATGGGGTGTATTATTTAAAAAAAAATATGAAATTGGCGCTCAGCCGCCATTTTGAAACTCTTAGCAGTGATTTTTTCATGAAAAAGTAGGTTTTTCTCCTATTTGAGCCCACCAAATTTTGTCGCGATATACCAGGTGGTTCAAAAATTAGTAGGGGGGGAACGGATTTTAGAGTACTGTAGACATAATCATAGGAGATACATATTTACTCAATAATCATCTAGCAGTGGCCTAGATAATATTTTTGTTCGCAAAAGATTTTTTTTTCCCATCTGCAAAGACGAGGTAATGAGATCCCCTGAAAATCACCTACTGCTATAATTTTCATAATCTGAACAGTTCAATTATCAAGAACATAAACGATATACTTGCTGCCTCACCTACAGAGTTATTCAATTTATGCTTTTGTGAGGGTTTTTTTTCAGATGTTTATAAAAAATGGAAATCAATACCGATCTTCAAAAAAGGCAATGTTGACCTACCAGAAAACCACCGTCCGAGTTCGATAATCCCAATTATTGGTTAGATTTTTGAAGTCATCATTAAAACGAGGTTGACTGCTCCACAATACAAGCAGTTCGTAAACAGTCGGAAATGGTTGAGGGCTTTGGAAATGGACAACATGTAACTCTATGTGACCTCAGCAAGGCCTTCGACTGCGTCCCACATCGAGGCTTACTTGGCAAGCTTGAACTATATGGCATAAGTGGGAAAGCTTACTCTTTTTTCGAGTCATATATATATATATATATATATATATATATATATAAATATAAATAGAAATAATATATATATATATATATATATATATATATATATATATATATATTGTGGGAGAACTCAATACGTATACAATACAATACAACAAGACATCAGAATGTATACCAATATCCTCAGAGTGCCCCAAGGATCAGTCCTTGGGCACTCCTGTTCATAATATTTATGAATGACATATTCTACCACATCAAACCAGCTGATGGCAACTCTCTACAATCCCGCCTTGAACCCGACAGAACTTCACCAGACGGACGTCGAAGTATCTAACAAAATCAGTGAGTGGCTCACCCTTAACAACCTGATTCAAAACGACACAAAACCCAATCAATCACATTTTCTTCCAACACTTACTTTGTCAGTTGAGCTGTTAGGCATCACCCTGGACAGCAAACTGAAATGGACGAACACATTGGTTTACTATGCAAAAAGTTGGCAAGTCAAACCTTCGTCCTCAGGTGGCTGAGAAACACTGTGGACGAGAATGCCCTGAGAATGTCATACTTTTCGCTATTTCACTCTCACTTGAATTATGGCGTAATTTTATGGAGTAACTCTATCCATGCAAATGGTACCTTCCATTCAGCAGAAGAAAGCAGTCCGCGTTATGGCCAAAGCAACTTACAGAGACTCTTGCAAACCCTTATTCAGGATATTAGAAATTCTGACACTTCCTGCACTTTACGTATATTACTGTTTGATTGAAATACATAAACATATTCCTTGCTATCCCACCAGCACTAGCTCGCAGCTCATCATTCCCGACTTCGTCTCAAATCATTATTAAAAAAATCAATCAATTCAAATATACCCAATAAAGTGCCCGAATCGTTCAAAACCTCAGCTACCTTAAATCCAAACACGCCATCAAATACTTCTATTGGAACATAGTTTTACTAGGTAATGAATTTTTGTCAAGTGATTTAACAGAATACAATATTACGCAAACACCACGATAAATAAAAACACTCATCATGATTTTTTTATGTGTGGATACATGTTGATTTTAATTGCTTTGTCCACAATATTACTATAATAAGATATTTTACACCTTACTCAAACATTTGTTGTGTTAACCATAATTTGCTGTGTATGTATATATGTTTTTTTATTTGTCATGTTCACGATAATCCTATAATATGTTATTTTAATTACGGACATGTTCCAAACTTCTTGACGTGTGTAATGAAAGGAATATTCAAAAACACCAATAAAGTCTATTCTGGACCATTGTCATAGATCGATAGATTTCTCGCAGAAGAAGTTTGGGAACGAATAAACAGCAACAATGATAATATGAAAAAACTCGATAAAATCATGAATGCAGCAACAAACGCAATCAACATACAAATGCAGACATCAACATCTGATAATAGTAAACAGCTTATAAATGGCGAAAATATGGAAAATTATTGCAATGATTACTTTATTAATGTAGGAATATTAAAATATGATGCAGAATATAATTAGACCGATAATTCAATTGCACTAAAAGACTCCTTCCCTTGATCCAAAAATCAAGATATACATATCGATATCTTGAGAATTAACAGCTCTCCGGTTTAAATGAAATGCTGCTAAACTCATGAAAGAAGAGATAAATATACTTTAGTACATGTTTTTTTGACAAAGTTAAAAAAAAACATTAATTGTAGGTAAATAATATAAAAAATCAATTACAGTAACTACACATTATTGAAGTAGTACGTCAGATGCGCTTAAAAACTCATTTGTCATCACTACACAACAGTATAAAACATTTTTAAATAAATATACACATAAGATACAAACAAATCAACATATAAAAACACTGTACAATTATACGAAACTGCATACTCTACCAATTCTCTGAATAGTACTCTTCCAAATTATAGTAAGCTCCCAGACTTCCGAAATTTTTCAAAAGAGTCAATACACTCTATGTGTAAGGGTAAATGATTATATATTTTTATGCCTTCATATATAATTGATTTGCTGGCCAAAGTCAAGGAGGGTATAGGCAGAAGTAGATTTAGATTATTTGTCCCACGTGTTCTGTGATGTATCTGATGACTTGCTAAATTATCACGGTTTTTAAAAACTAAGCACACGCTTTCTAATATAAATAAAGGAAATAGAGTGAGTATTCTTTCAGAGACAAATAGCGGTTTTCACGAATGTTTGGGTGATACCCTACAGATGTATCTTAACGCTCGTTTCTGTAAAATGAATATGTTATTAAGCCTTTGTTGGCTGCACATGCCCCAGAAGGCAATTCCGTATCTGAGGTGGGACTCCACGAGGGCGTAATAAACTGTTTTTGCTGTTTCAGAACCAATCTCGCTTGTGGCCATTTTTACGGCATAACATCCTGCTGTCAGTTTTTTACTAAGAGACAAAAGGTGTTCTTGGAAATTCAGCTCGTTGTCAATTATTATGCCAAGAAATTAATGTGTTCGGGATCTAGTGTATCATGGACAATAGTTATACCTCCAATGTCACACTTGTGGGAAAGTAATACCATTTGTACATATTAGACCATCCAATGCATATGATTTATCTGCCATTTCTGAAAGCAGAAATACAGGATAGTATGGAAAATGCAATCGAAAATTTTATAACAGTCATTTCCAACCAATCAGATGCTTATTTCGACATTGTTACTATGGTAACCAGCAAATTTTCTGAAAATGTTTCATCCACATTAGCATGTAGACGTAAAATTTATAAGTGGAAATTTCCCGGCACATGACAGCTCTCATATAATTAGACAATAATAATATTGAAATAACATCCACTTTACTTTTTAGTCAATATTGACATTTCCCTGAAACCTATTGAGAAAATTGTATGAAATCAATTAATTTCACATAATAGTTTATCTGATATTATAATTTCATTTTACTAGAAACGGGAAAAATCAGAAAAAAATCTCCCCAAAACTCCCATTACACACAGCCTTCTATTTATTTATGAATAACGTCAAAATAAATATTTACTTAATGATTCCTATTTAAATATAATTCCGGTATAAAATTTTCTTACCGAATCCCCCACGTGCTTGAATTAATTGCGGGATATTTGTCTCGTACATGAATTTAAAAAAAATATTCATGTACTCAAAAACTTTTCGGCAATAATTCATGCTCTGGGGAGATTATAAGTGAGAATACCTACTATATACAAAGGATGGAATAAAAATTTAATTGAACTATAAACCGAGAAGTTTGATTAACACATTATTGAACAGCTTTGAAGCTCAAGCATTGTATGAGTATCCGACCGCAAACAAAATAGAAATCAAATACAAGCATGACCACTGCCATGTTTGACCTAATCAATATAAAAGAGTACCCTGAATTTTAACGAAAAACCAATTGTTCCATGCCTAGATCTTGCAAAGGTCTTTCAAACGGTTCTTCAGGAAAAACTCATCAATATTTTTGTACGATACTGAGTCAGGGGTACTGCACAATATGTTTTTGAAAATTATCTCTGCAAACACAAACATTTTAAAAATAGGAGTGCACCAAAAATAATAGAGTTTGGCGATTCTCGAGGAACGGTTGTTGGCTCCATTCCATTTTTTACTAACATAAACTTACTCTTGAAGACTAACAGTGCAGGCATCGCAATATCACATGCAGATTATCCCGTTATTGTTTCCTCATTATTTTTGAACCAATCAAATTGCCAAAATTTCACACAGAGAACAAATCAGACAAATTTTATAGTGATATAAATTTGAGACAGATACTTCCATCGAGAAATTGAATGTGATATTGCAAGATTAGGCATTTATTATGCGAAAAGGCAACGGAGAAGACTACAAAGAAGCGGTAGTTAAAACAATTTGGAAGACCACCGCTAAAATGCTACAAAGTAAATATTAAAACGAATTCAATATTGTATCTAACCCTCTCACCGACGTTCAGTTTAATTCATCACGAGCTGCACGTAATGCTTAACGTAAAGTAAAATCCTACAAACACAATCCGAAAAGAGGAAATCTTGTGCATCAGCTCTTAATGAATCTGAAGTATTTGCAATGGTCAGATTATATGACGAAAATGAACCGGAAGGACTTCAAAAGAAATTATATCACATTTTGGCGTTTGAATTAGCTTGGCGCGGAGGAGAAGCAGCTTACTTCAAAACCATTTATTTCGTATCTGAAATTGAAAATAATGGAAAAGAAACAGGACGTATCGAGTATAATCCTCTATTTTCGAAAATGAGACAAGGCAGTAACAATAAATCATGTGACAACAAATGTTTTACGCCTACTCTTCCAGAGGAAGATATTTGCCCGATACGTTTATTAAAAAAGTTAATGGAAAAACGAGACACTTTCATAACATTGGACAGAGTATTTTTTACACCAAATCCCTTTTGGAAGAAGAAAAATTCTAAAGGTTGGTATAAGAATGTGCCGATTGGAATTAATGGAATTTCCAAATGGACTAAATGCTCAGCACAACGTATTGGTATATGTAGATGTCAAACGTGTCAAAATTACAAATCACTCAAATCGAACGGCAGCAGTTAGCGAATTAAGTAAAAGCAGAATTGAAGAACAAGCTCTAATAAAAATAACAGGACACAGCAATTTATCATCAATAAAACCATACTTACAAGTCGACAAAGAGTATCATTCGAGTATTATTCAATCAATTCGTTTGGAAAAAGAAAAAACTCCAACATCTACTACAGAAACGATTAGCTGTGGCACCCGCAGCGACATCACTGTTTCTAGTATGAATTTCAATAACTGCGTTTTTAATAATTGTACATTCAAATAGAAATGTGTTTATTTTTTATGTTTTATAAATAAAGTTTGCATTGATATGTTCCTAAATTTCTTATTCATTAAATTGTCCTGCCGAATTACACTCGATGTTTGTATTGATATCAGGTAAATTTGTATTGTTCAAATTCTGAACTGTTTCCTTCAGCAATTTGACCTAAAAACGCTCCACCTTTGGTGTCGCGGTTTCAATAGTTGACAGTTTTTCTCGTCTGATTGCTAGGCAACAGTTCCTCATTAAACAACCCAAATTTACCCGATAAAATACAAACCTCTCGTGCAATTATAAGTGATAAAATATATTTTTGCTGTTGTATGTTGTATACTGTTGTATACTGACGAAGTATTCCACTTCCTATTTTATAGTGATAGAAGCTCCTCAAAATTATATGGCAACGCATTCCATTCCTATATAGCTAAGCTTCCTACAAGAGGAGAAGACACACAGATAGAAAAAAATTGCAAGAAGAGGATAATTGTCACCAGAAGAAAGAGAAACGCATGCTGGAAAATTCTGGAAGAACAACAGAAAGCAATTTTCAAGCAGATTATCTAGAGAATCAAGGAATGAAATAGGCCTGGGAAAAGATGTCGATGAAATTGGGGTTAGAAGAACTACTGGTGATCTGCATAGCAAGCAAAAGGTGAACCGGTACTATCCCAATACCATCGATTGGACCAAATAGTAATACATATATCTTATCTGGGAGACCACATCCTGGAACACCTGAGCAATGATGGAGAACAAGGTCCCTCAAAGGAGTTGTCTGATTCGGGAAAACAATACTGGAGACCTCCACACACATGAGATAGGACCAAGAAACCGATCCAAATGAAGGGGGCTAAGGACGGAACTAGCAGACCCTCCTGGAGATATATTCCGGACAGAGATCCTTTTTGCAAAGCAATAGGATTCCCTGGTTGTATAAGATGGACACCTTATTTGTCAGCTGATGGGTGGTTATTGATTCCCCACTCTGTTTTTTTTTGTTTCATCCCTCCTTGGGGGTTGGAAAAAAAAGATGTCCGGTAATCGTTTCTAGATACTTTCAAGTAACTTATATAAAAAATTCCGGAAGTTAACTGATCATTTTTATTTGGGGTGAATTTTCTTGATCTATGGGACATAATTTCGAAATTCTGAACCGTGAAGACAACGATTTTGCAAGGTTGATTTTGGAAATTGTACGTATCAATCGCCATAAAAATGCAGTCAATAGACATGGAATATCTCAGTTGAACTCATAATAATTTTATCGCTTTCTCTATTACTCGAATATATATATATATATATATATATATATATATATATATATATATATTCCCCACATGGGGAAATGACATTCACCTATAGAAATTGTGATAATCCTTATTTTAATACTTAACTAGTTATTTTAAACTGTATTATATCATCATTCATCCTTCATAATGTGTCAACCATCATATTCAAACACCTGTTTAATCATTCTCAACAAAGATTCTCCCTGATGATGGAAATAATTAATAAAATTTCCGAAAGCTTGGACAACCTTTAAATAGTTCTCTTTTATTTGCTGCAAAACCCCACTATTTACTGGTTCCATCCCTAACTAGTCAGCAACGACTACCGTTCTCTATATATATATATATATATATATATATATAAATATATATGAAAAAGAGTAATCGAGGGAACTGTTAAAAACAAAATGAAAAGAAATTTAGTGGACATAGCCCTCAGAGATAAGAGTTAACCGTAGACACGTGTTTCGGGCTCTCGGCCCTCATCAGTACGGTGGAGAAATGCGAGGATGAACAACACTAGGCAGAAAACGACAAATCAGCGGAGTCAACAAACAGAAGCCAGCCGCTCATTTGTGGTTTCAGTAAGCAGACCCTGACTTCCAGGGAAACCACCAACGTCACCACGGAGGCAGCTATAGCTACCTGCGTGACATCCGAGTCCAGGAATATATAAATATATATGAAAAAGAGTAATCGAGGGAACTGTTAAAAACAAAATGAAAAAAAAATTAGTGGGCATAGCCTGAGGGCAAGGGGGGACAAACATATGATTGAAAATTACAGACCAATCGTTATACTATGCAACTTCAGTAAACTCTTCGAAATGATCTTATATGATATTATATATGCACATGTGAGATGTCAGATTGTCGATAATCAGCATGGATTTGTTAAGGGTCGTTCGACCACAAGTAATCTTACATGCATTACTCAATACATAGCAGGAGCTTTGGATATGTCTTCCCAGGTTGATGTCATTTATACAGATTTTTCAAAGGCGTTCGACAGGCTTGACCATGGTGTACTTCTCAAAAAACTGAGTTCGGTTGGTTTGACTGACAACCTTACACTCGTTTTGGAGTCTTATCTAACTGAAAGACGTTCAAGAGTTCGATACCGCGGTTTTGAATCTGTCGAAATAATAGCCACCTCTGGTGTTCCTCAGGGATCAGTATTAGGTCCCTTGCTATTCATTATTTTTATAAATGACATTTGCCTTGAGTAAGACTCTGAAATTCTACTATATGCAGATGATTGTAAATTGTTTCGTCAGATTTCCAATGTAAACGACTGCAGGTACCTACAAAAAGATATCCAAAAATTGGATTTATGGTGTGAAGCGAACTCACTTTCTCTCAACATACAAATATGCAATTTTGTCTCCTTTAGTCGCAAAAAATCACCCACCGAATATCCTTATACAATAAATGGAAACATCTTGCAAAAATTGGCAGAATTCAAAGATCTGGGGGTCATCTTTGACGAAAAATTCACATTCACTCATCACGTAAATACAATTGTTTCAAATGGCTTCAAAATCCTCGGTTTCATCATTAGAAACTCCAAATGGTTTTCTGATATCAACACTTACTCCTTTTCATGCGCTTGTGAGATCAAGGTTTGAGTATTGCTGTGTCGTGTGGAATCCTTGTTACAACATACACGTCATAAATTTAGAGAATATTCAGAGAAGATTCTTGAAGTACATTAGTTTCAAGTGTGATGGATTCTATCCAAACCAAGGTATTCCGCATGAAGTACTACTTTTGAGATTCCAGGTTCACTCTCTAGACAATCGTCGTAAATACCTAGGTATATTATTTTTGCACAAGGTTATTTTCTCTATAATTAATTGTCCATACTTACTTTCACATATAAAGTTGCATGTTCCCAGGCTACCTGTACGTAATAGTAATACATTTTACCTCCCCTTTCCTCAAACAAATGTACTTACACGCTCTCCTATGTACAAAATATGCTTTGATTACTTGTCAATCCAGAATAACGTAGATATTTTCAACTGCAAGCCAACTGATATCAAAATAGCTATCTTGCAATCATAATGATTCTTACTGAACATATAATATAGTTTCATATTTGTTGTGATGTGTATGAACTTTTTTCTCACTGAGTTTTTTTCAGTTCATACACATCATTGCTCTTATTATTTACTTTTTATGGAATAAATTGTCTTATTTCATGTACATTAGGATTATCTCTGTATATGTCTGTACTTTAGGTTTAACTCTGTTTAACATTTCCTGAATGTATATTTCCCATTCTGTAATTGGCTTCGGCTGTTGAATGGTGTACCAAATAAATAAATAAATAAATATCTTAATTCTAAAATTGGATCTTCACAATATAGTCGTGAACTAACACATTTTTTCTCATTATATCTAGCTCTGGAGAGTTACTGAAGGCGTAGATAAGTTTTAATTATCCAATTCTCCAATACCCTGCAAGGGTTTTCCCAGGTTTTTCAGTTTTTCTCGAAGACAATCTAGCAAATCATTCTTTCTCAGGTCATATTATTTTCTATTACGCAATACTTGGTGATTGGCCTACAGTATTATATTTTGTACTTTGGAATTTCCGAAGGACCGGTTGCGTAAGTTCTTAGCCACTTGCCTACCATTATGAGATGCCGGTTTGACGCCTCAGCGGTGGAAAAAAGACATTGATTTCATTGTCGAACCCTATAGGTATCTAGATGGCCTTATGCTACAAGTACTCCGGGTTCAAGTGATGTAGTAACTCAACAAGTTCATCTTGCTCAGTACATTTTCAAAGTTTAAATATTCAACAAATAGTTTGAGAATTGATCAGCTCCGAACACTATATTATGCCTTAGTTGAACCTCACTTGAACCATGGAATCTTAGCTTGGGGAGCGGCAATAAACAATTACACGAAAAACCTTGGAAAAAAATACCAAAGGGGATTATTAAGATTATATATAAAAAGTCCCCCACAAATGAACAATTCCATGAATCGAAGTTATTTGACGTCCGACAATTATACAGAGTGGTCCAACGAAAAGTATGCACCTAGCTTTTCTCCTTTGTTTAGAATTGAAAGCAAAAATGCTCGGACACATGGAGTTTGCTTTTGAGGGGGACACATTTTAGACATATTTTTCAACCTGTGCCTTTAACGCCCTAGCGAGGGGGTGTCACAACCCTACAATTTTAAATGGAAAGTGGGGTCAAGTGATATATCATTTGGACGGGCACAAAATTATCTTTCTAATGATACCCTATTTATTGAAATTTATTCGAACAGTTAATGCGAAAACGGCTTTAAGAACAGTTACCGGATAATTTTGGTATTAATGAAAAATACAAATAAGTTTTGGTTATTAAGAATCAAAACATTTACAATTAGTAGTACTTATGTTTCAATGTTTGTTACTTGTAAGAGTGCTTTGTAAAAAAAGTAAACAAGCTGTTAAATTGATTTATTAAAACGTTACTTCAACAAGTGTTGAAAATGTGACCCACTTGCTTCCATACAATAATACAGATTTTGTTCAAATCTATTTCTAACATTTTGTAGCATATCAGGTGTTATGCTTCTGCATTGTGCTGTAATCCGTTGGCGAAGATCTTCTATGGACTCGGGCTTCGTAGCAAAACATTTATTTTTCAAGTGTCCCCATAGAAAAAGTCCAAAGGCGATAAATCAGGTGACCTGGCAGGCCATTCAATTGGGCCTCTCCTTCCAATCCACTGTCCGGGGAACCGGTTATCTAAAAATTCTCTTACAGGAGCAGCATAGTGCGGAGGTGCTCCATCTTGCTGGAAATGAAGCCGATCGGCATCATGATTTTGGTCGTCTTCTATTATCTGTGTTATGAAAGGATCAATTGCATCGTCAAGCATGTTTAGGTAGACTTCACCAGTTAAATTTCCAGGAATGAAAAGTGGTCCTATGATATGACTTCCTAATATGCCACACCAGACGTTTATTTTTTGAGGGTATTGGGTATGAACCTCACGGAATAAATGTGGGTTACTGTCATCCCAGTAACGGCAATTATGCCTATTCACAGCTCCATTCAAATAAAATGTACACTCATCGGTAAAACAAATGTTAAACAATAAGTGCGGATCTTCAATTAAACGCTGGCTCATTTGTTCACAAAATTGCAGCCTTCGATCAGGATCATCCTCATTTAGTTCCTGTACTAATTTAATTTTGTACGGATGAAATTTGTACGCTTTTAAAATCCGTATTATGGATGAACGGGAGACTCCTGAGGCTTCAGCTAGTTGACGGGTACTTTGAGTATGATCCAATTGAACATGCCCCAAAACAGCGACTTCCACAGCTTCATTTCTGATGGGGTTCTGCGGCTGGTGTTTCACATTACAAACAGATCCGGTATCGACAAACTTTCTAACTAACTTGGCAACATACGAATCATTAACATTTTATCGGGATGACTGTCCTTAAACAAGCGAGCAGTTAGTCTAGCACAACTATTATTTTGAAAATAAAGTTTAACAATTTCAACTCGTTCTGGAATGGAATAAACCATTTTGTACAGTGAAATTAAAATAACTTCAAAAGCGACCAGACTGAATCAATGAAGGGACTAAAATAAAAGTTTGCCTAAATTCTTTTCCTACACTTATTTGCAGTTTTTTTCGACAAAAAAACGCAAACGATAAATGGGGATTTTTTGTGATGAAAAAAAATTACATTGAAATGTTGCTTTCGGTAAAATGAAGTAATTTAGAAATGATTGTAGTTATTCTGATTCCTAATAACCAAAACTTATTTGTATGTTTCATTAATATCTAAATTATCGGGTAAATGTTCTCAAAGCCGTTTTCGCATTAACTGTTCAAAAATTTCAATAAATAGGGTATCATTAGAAAATAATTTTGTTTCCTAATAACAAATTACGCCCCCTCGCTAGGGCGTTAAAGGCACAGGTTGAAAAATATGTCTAAAATGTGTCCCCCTCAAAAGCAAACTCCACGTGTCCGAGCATTTTTGCTTTCAATTCTAAACAAAGGAGAAAAGCTAGGTGCATACTTTTCGTTAGACCACTCTGTATTTTCTATCAGCGGTGATGCGGCAACATGCCCACAGATATACATTATTAGCAATAAACCACAATTACAGCACACGTCATAAAAATTATTTCTCCGTTATACCAAGACCTCAAAAAAATACCTTACAAAGAAGTTACGCCTACCTGGGACCTAAATTATATAGCTGATCCCTCCTGAAATAAAACAATTCAACTCTCGAAATTCATTCAAATCAAAAATAAAGAAATGGATGAGCTACCATTTACGCCTTGTCATTCATCAATATATCGACATGAAAAATTCATACCAAAGTTAAAAAAAAACAATAGCAAACTGTTTACACAAGATGCATATACATAGAAATAATTACAGTACAAATTCTTCTTGCATTTTTCATATTTTCCAACACAACTTTCCCCAATTTACTTATTCATTCATCATGATATCGAGACCTATAGACCATGTAGACAATTTTCACTTCTCACAAGGTTCGCCTTTTGGTGATTTGCCTACAATGACTAAGTCTCAGAAGCTAATGAAATGTTCCGCACCTTCGACATTTTGCGCTCCATCTTCCTCTTCAAATCCTGATAAAATGTTACTCACTTGTAGTAACTGTTATTTTATATATTTCAAAAAATTTTGTTACAATGCTAGTTTTACTCTCGCTACCGAGGCTTGCCTTGATGAGTAGAATGTATTCATTTACCATAATATACTTTTTATTCCATTTTTGTAATAAACTTTTTCTAGTTACTTTTTGCGTGAATCAATGAATTATTATATCGTTCGGCCCTAATATCCATTCCTCCAAAAAACAGCAATCAAATATATTTGTATAAACAACGATTCACTCATTTCCAATTTGGGAACATTTCCAAGCAGGTTCACTAATTTTCCTGCCCAAAACAGATAATGGAATTGAAAATATGTTCAGCGGTCAGTTATCATGAACCAATTAATCTCTATCAGATGTTATTATCCCACAAAACCCTAATTGCCCGTAACAAAATACCTCGTAACTCTTTGGGTCTGGTGCTCGGAAAAATAATTGTGTTAATCCAGTCCATTCAGCAGTGCGTATCATTGTTATTAATGCCCATACGTCAATCAATTAATGGTGATTAATAGAACTCTTAGAATCGGGGAACGGTCTGGAAATGAATGATCCTTCCAGTGATCTTCCATTTTCTACGAATGTTTGGCACGAAGGAGTAGATTTCGAATTGAGTTAAGGTTGGCGACAAATATGGATTGTAAAACTAATCCGATTGAGGAGCCACCATGCATTATGGTGAATATTTATCCAAGTCTTTGACCGTGCACATGGGTAATTATAGTCGAAACTAATTTCTACTACGAGACAATAGCCGGAGAACTGACCCGCGGGCACTGTTGACGAAAAAGTTACGTACTCCATGTTATAACTGTCTTGAAGTATCAATTATCATTTGTTTTGGAAATTAATAAGGAATAAATGATTGATACTATCGTTTCCGACGTCCATCGTCTCAATGTATTAAGAAGGTTTTCACGACGTTTCGAATGCTTGTATCTGCAATCGTCTTCAGGTGAATACTGTATTCACCTGAAGACGATTGCAGATACAAGCATTCGAAACGTCGTGAAAACCTTTTGAATACATTAAGACGATGGACGTCCGAAACGATAGTAATCAAGTTACCACATCGTCAACAACCTTCAAACGAATAAATGATTCGTGAAATAGTTATTCCGAAATAACATTCTTTGAGAATAAAATCCAACGTTGTTATATCCATTATTATGAGGTCCAACAAAGGAAAAAAAAATCAAGCTAGAGACTCGTAATTATATTGGCGGGGTTGGCAACATGCCAGTTGGGTTATCCTGTGAAGGTGAAATGGTGGTCCATTTGAACATTTGCTTCAATGCCTCGTTTGTTTCTATGTAGTGTACCTACTAAACCATTTCTATCATTCAAGTAGATATTAATACACAATAATTGTTTTTCTTCATCAAAAACATGTTGATTGGATAATATTTTCCTTGATAATTCAATCAGAAATGGCTTTGATAATGATACTCGTACATAAACTTCAACAAATTAAGAGTACTTATCTAAGTGGAGTATTATGAATTTGAGGTTGGGTCTGTTTGTCAGTTGATCTGTCAAAACAATCATATGCAAGAAAGTATGGTTACATATCAGTGAATCCGCGACATCGATTCGATCAAATAATATGATGAATGAAGAAATGGAGTTATCGGTCTCATTCTGACTCACCCGTACTATGTTTCCGATTCTCCAATATTAAAAAATGTTCAGGAGGTTGACACATATGCCGATATGTTGTAAGAGAATAGCATTATGCGATTATTGCACATAGGAAATGTCTCTGCTAAAGACATATCTTCAGTTTCTCTCAATTATCTCAGAAACCTCCACTTTTAGGCACATGGAATGTTATGACTTTCAGGTTGAGTATCGAGAAGAAAGTATGGAGGAACATATGACCACATACCATCGTAACTACGCCACTGGTTTACGAAAATAAAAAATTATAACTTCAAATTAGCACGTTGATAAACCTTGATTTGTGTAAGAAGTTTAAAATTTTTTACTTCAGGAATTTTGGAGAAAACAAATTAAATCTGAATTTTTTTCGTACTTTCGACACCCTGTATCTCAGAGGGGATGCATTTTAGGACAGACCTTGATAGCAACTTTTCACCTCGAAATGAGGTGAGAAATCTGTAGTGGGAGTTTGTCGGTCTTATTCTGACTCACACTGTATAAAAGCATTTGAAGTGTGTGTCGAAATTATTTTGATTGCTGTGACCATTATGATTTTTGTTCAACACTTCTTTCGTATGACAGCTCCCTAATCTAATTCGATTTGGTACTTTCTGAATTAATGATTTCATCCTCCATCATCAGAAGGCAGTTGTTTCAAATCTACACATTCAATATGGCGAACAGCTTCGAACGCTTAAAAGAAAACGAACTAGATATTCAAAAATTCTAGCAGAAAATAGAGTCGCATGTTTGAATGCTATTAACGTTTTTCTACGTCCAATTTGCCAACTTTTCATATAATTTGTGTTTTGCTCCTTTAGCTCATTCTGCAGTGGTTCGCCGTTGTGTTGTCAAGTGACTTGTCATGAATAATTCATTCCATTGTTTGTTATGAATCACACACAGGCGGCTAGTAGTACATACACTTCAGTGCGACAGGGATTTTGTCGTGAAACAAAACCGCATTCGGCTGCATTAACTTGTTGAAATGCCAACATGGCAAGTTTTAATGAAGGTATTATATCCAATGTGTGCAGTATTTCTATGTAATTTCAATGGGCCACCGAAACCCATTAAAAACCGTATCCCGTCTTGAATATTCGTAGCCAGTGTTTTGTTTTCATCTATTCGGTGAAGGCAAATTGGCAAATTTGCACCGAATTGTCACTGTGTAATGAAACACTGGTAATTCAGGGATTGAGGATACAATGTACCGTAAACTGCTCTTATTTTCATTGTGATGAAATAAAAATAAAATCAATACCGTTTGCTTGAATATACAGTGCGGCTTTTTATAGTACCCTTCCCCCTGTTAACTTCTAAACGGTTCGATATACAAGGTGTCCCTGGACTTTCTATTTTCCTCTCGGGAATGTACAGATGGGGTCAAAATATCACCAGTACTTTATATAACTTTCGTTCCTAAAAGCCTTCGTTACCAAGTTACGGGCCCTCAAAGTTACAAAATGAAAAATATTTTTCTTTGATAACTTTCAAGGTGAATATTCAAAAATCATCTAAATTTTGGTGATTGACTAAACAAATGAATTCCTTCGATGAGCTTCCATGCAGGAATCAGTTGTTTTGCTACAAAATCAGGAACGGACTACCCCCGATGGTCCACACCCCAAAACTTTGAAATGACAGATAATTTTTCAATAGTTTTCAACAAAATAAGGTTACGTAGACAATTTTCTGAATAAAAGTACTCGTATGGAAAGTCGATCGGACCAACGATTCTTAATAAAAATGCAGTTTTACTCGACGACATCAAACCCAATTGTCCACCATTATTTGAAATGAAAAATTTTCAGAGTAGAAATACTAATGCTAACGTTAATTCAACATTATTTATAACAGGGATAATACAAAATACGATAAAATAAAATCGTAAACAAAAAGTACAGTACCTAGTTGAAAGTTTCATTTGCAATGTAGATATTTTTTCAAATGAAATATTGAGTTATGTAGATTCGTGGTGTTTTTGACTAACAAGCTACTCCACTATGAAATATCGAATTCAGTCCATATTTTGTATGTACGCGTGGAATAAGCACGTTTCGTGTTGTGTTATCTGAATCTCATGAAACTCAACATTTGGATGTTGCAAATTCGTATTCACAGCTTAAATGTTGAGGAGTTTCACTGATAAGTATAATTTCATGGGAGAAAATCTTTAACCCGAAGATAAATTTAGCTGAAAAAACGCACATCGGAAGACATAACTAATAAAAAGCAAACAAATAAACTACAAAAACGGCTGCACATGCATAGGTATTATCGATGCTTGGTATTACTATCAGCAATAACCTTTCCTGGGAAAATCATGTGAGGTCCATTGCCAAAAGTGCATCTCAAAAACTTGGTTTTTTGTTTCGTGCCAAGAGCTATTTCACCCCCACTCAGCTGCTTATGATCTATAAGGCACAGATCCGACCTATCCTGGAATACTGTTCCCATATTTGGAGCGCGGCACCTAAACATATCCTGAGGCTTTCGGATTCTGTCCAAAAAAGGGCAATTCGTCTCGTCGGTGATGCCTCGCTTACAAACTCGCTCACTTGTCTGGAAGACCGTAGAAAAGTTGGCGATTTGTCTCTATTTTATAGATATTTCCATGGGCGATGCTCTTCTGAAATATCAACAGTCGTTCCTGCTTTGGCAGTCTCTTCGAGACTAACCCGTCAAGTTCAGTCATCACACCCCTTCGTGGTCACTTTGGAGACCTGCAGAACATCACTTTCCAAAGACTCGTTCATCCAACGAACAGCGAGGCTTTGGAACTCATTGCCTAGGGAGGTGTTCCCCGAGGCATACAACCTCCAGAAATTTAAGAAGAACACCAATTCCTACCTTCTTTCCCTTGGTTCCCACGATGTTCTCTGAACATTACAGGATATCCCTCTTCGTGGGAACCAGAACATAAAAAAATCCCCCCCCTGTTAACTTTTGAACGGTTCGACAAAGAACAACGGGACCAAATCTATTTTGAATTATATCAGCAATACTCTCTTCGAAATAGAAGACATCGTTATTGCTCGATAAATGGCGGGGGGGATCAAGTGTTACATCGTTGAAAATATAAGTAAACTCTTTTTTCAACCATCCATTATTTTTTTATATTCTCAATTCTTTTTTCGCAATATGCATTTTGAATTTTGTTATACTTGAAACTTTATTCATATTGTAAAAAAACATATTGACGAAATTCGAAAACAAACTAGATGGTTGAAAAGAGAATTAAGTTATCTTTTCACTTGATCCCCTATGCTATTTGAAATTTTCAAGTTGATGTGCCCCTCCCGCGCCGTCTATCGAGAAATCACCATGTCTTCTATTTCAAAAAGTAGAATCGGTGATATCATTCCAAATGGTTTTTGTTCCATTTTTTCACGTCGAACTGTTCAAAAGTTAACAATGGGGGTCTATAAAAAGCCGCACTGTATATTTTTTTGAGAAATCGAATTTCTAACTAATTGAAAAGACCAACAAAATGTTTCTTCAAAACTGGTGTTTAAACCCTCAGTAGGAATAATTGCCGATCGTTTTATTTACTACGTATCCTTGCCTTCAGAATCATGCATCTGCAAAAAAGTCAATTCATTATTTGAGTGAAAACAACGTGCTAACCGATATGTTCCTGACAGGCGAACAACAAATAAATTGAACTTCTATCAAACAGTATTATCCAAGCTGTTTATATAAAATAATAATACAAAGTTATGTCTACAGTTCCTTGAGAAAAAAAAAACAATGTCTTTTCAAGGAAATATCAGGTTTTGATCGACATACAGGGTGACCCAGGGGTGTGTATAAGCTCTATAACTTTTTTTTTGTATCCAAAATTGGTATGTTATGGTCGAAGATTATGAATTTAGTCGAAGGTCATTGATTTTTAGTTAAAATTCATAAATTGAAGATGGTTACTCCAAGATGGCGGGTGCGTTAAACTTTAGATGGTCTTGTCATTGAAGGACTAGATATCTCAGCACTTACAGAAAAACGGCCTCATAATAACGATGCTTCAACAAAAATGCATAGATTGAGGCGTACTTAAGTACTAAAAAGCACAAAATAAAATAATTAACAAAAAACCTATTTAAAGACAAGCGTATATTCAAATGCACTGAAAAGTAAAAAATTATTGCTTTGGATGTGTGACATAGATTCAAAAGCTTGTCGCGTTTCCAGTTGGAATACAAAAGCGACAAACTTTTGAATCTATAACTCACGGAATAACCTACGTCACACAACCAAATAATTTTAAATGGAACCCTACGGCAAGCGACACCTCTTTCAAAAGGTATCGAAAAAACCTATTCAATGATACAAATTTTGTTTGTGTTTATGGCAGTTTTAATGTCTCATTAGTAAACATTAAAATTTAAATTCCATTCAGTATGATATTAATTACAGATTTAAGAATCAGTATCTACTCAAATAAATTGCTCGAAGTGACCTCCATTCACTGCTTTACAGTGAAATATCCTATTTTTAAACTCTTCTCGTACTTTGCAAATGTGTCTGCGGAAACAGCCTCACATTCTGCAACAATACGTTGTTTTGAAACGTCAATATTGTCAGGTTCAGTGGCGTAAACCTTCGATTCAAGGTATTCCCACAGAACAAAATCCAAAGGTGTGAGGTCCGGTGATCGAGCTGGCCATTCCGTTGAACCTCGTCGTCCAATCCATCTACCACGATAATCCTTATCCAAATACCGTCTTACTGCACCGTTATAGTGTGGAGGAGCCCCATCCTGTTGAAATGTTATTTACAAATTGCCGAATTCATCTGGATTATCTTCCAAAATTTCAAGGATTAACGGTTCTATTGCGTTTTGCAACAGATCCAGATAAACCTCACCAGTTAAATTAGTATTCGAAAAAAGAGGCCCAACGATGTGGTTTCCCAGGATACCTGCCCAAACATTCACCGTCTGGGGAAATTGGGTATGTGTTTCACGAAACAGGTGAGGATTTGCGTAACTCCACATTCTGTGTATTTACATTTCCATTTAGATAGAAAGTACTTTCATCACTAAAACAAATTGTTTTGACATAGTCTGGCTGTTGGTTAATTTTAGTTTCCATATTTTCACAAAATTCTAGTCTTCGGTCTGGGTCGTCGTTTGAGAGTTGATGAACCATTTTCAATTTGTATGGATGAAATTTGTTCATTTTCAACACCCTGTGTACTGTACTTCGACTGACTTCACAGGTAGATGCAACGTGAGTTGTTGAAGAAGTAGGATTAACTATTACTTCTGCCAGTATATCAAATTTGTTCTCATCAGAAATTTGTGGTCTGCCAGATCGTTCCGCATCAAATACTACCCGTTGTTTCAAACTTACGAAGAAGCTCCCTTAAATAAGTCCACGAAACGGGGCAATCGGGAAACCTCTCATTGAAAATGCGTTCTGCTGCATGAATATTTTGTCCAGTTTCACCAAGAATTAGGTTCGCTGCTACTTTATCACCTGAAGCACGTACCATTTCGCTCCTTGAAGCACTTAAACGTTCGGCTCACAACAGTTTAACAAATTATCAAAATGTACATAAATGTTAAAAGTACCAAAAGCTGCTAAATCAGTTAAAGGTTCGATCATCAATACACAAATTATTAAATGTACAAAAATTTGGACAATTACAAAAACGTCGAGTTAGGGAGACTAACAAAAACGTCAGCTTATTTGACAACTATCCAGAGGCGGAGCTTGAATTTGGAATTTTAGTATAAACTGATTCAATTAATCACAGCTTTGTGTTTTTTAGAAGCGTGTGGCCAAAACAGCCATGAACCCAAACAAAATTAGTATCATTTAATAGGTTTTTTCGATACCTTTTAAAAGAGGTGTCGTTTGCCGTAGGGTTCCATTTAAAATTATTGGTCACAATGGCCTTGTGACGTCATCTTTGACGATTTCGTCATCTTTCATCACTAGTAGGGAAGTTAACAACCTTTAATATTCAGTTTTCAAATTGCACTTGTTTATGTATACTCGTTCCAAAAATAAGAGGGGGGGGAGGGGACTTTTGAGAAGCACTGTTTATATATAAATATATATATATATATATATATATATATATATATATATATATACATTTGTCGAGTTACATCATGTATGTTTTTCGCAACTTCCTCCCTGCAATGAGTTCAATTCGCGACATTTTATGAAACAGTCAACTCGTATAATAAAAACTACCACTTCCTGTGTTAAATATTTAGCATCGTATCCGTTATGATTCATTCCTGATTGCGCGAAGTTAATTAAATCCTTCATTACGACGAGAAACATTGGGTGGCGGGAATTGTGCTTTCGACGATGCTGGGTGTTTTTCTTTATTACAAACGCTTCGGAATAATCTGTTGAGTAAATTATTTGGATAAGGATTATGAAAAGCCCCGCTGCAGCGAAATGGGTGCACATAATTTGATCGCGGGAAATGGAACATTTGTAGAATACAGCGTGAGTTCGATGGCTATAGAAAGTATTCTGTTTCATTCTATTCAGACATTATTCTCTGTCACACAATGTGAGGCACTGAAGTGATTCATGGATTGTCTTGTTTGATGTGATAGCCATGATGGTCTTATGACATCCGATGCAGAATTGACTATACAAGAGAAAAACGTCCTGATTCCTGTTTGTGCTTCTAACATTTCTGAGAATTTGCAACAAATTAAATAAGCTTGTCATACCCAACATTTTTTCACGTGTCAATAATGACTACTAGAACGAGATGGATGAGCAAAATCGCGTCTTTGATAAAAAACGTGTTTGCGCATTAAGTTTTAGCGCTCAATTTTGAAAATCGATTTTCTATTGTTTTGGCTTCACATAGGCTATCCTTATTATCAATATTTGGAATCAATAAACATATGCAGGGAATGACAATTTCAGACTCAAAACCTAAATTCTGGAATCTATTTCTCCGACTGGCTGCGCCATCGTTTTTTGTTTATGACCGCTTTTGAATCCGTTACGATATTTAAACTGTTTAATGTGACTACTGCATCTTTCTTCTGCTTCCTGCCCGATTGATCTCCATACCTGGTTCTGAAAACCGATTAAATCAGTGTCAATTCTTTTTTGGAAAGACTTAACAATACTGGTTTTTCATTTGGCTTACATCGTGACCAACATATATATACACCCGACGCAAGTACTTTATATAAGAATAGATATACGTGGAAAAAGAAAAGGAAAAATGGAACTGAACACTAGAGTTAACCGAAAATCAAGTGCACAACAACCCAACAGTATAAGATAGAAGAATAAACGAAATCTGAAAGAACAGCATATTGGAGACAGGAGATTTCGGTAAATTGAAATATGAGATGACATATACAGGGTCAGAATAAAACTCCATGGTTTGGTAAATAAGAATATAAGGTAGTACTAATACCACAAAAACGCTAGTAGGGCAGGAATATTTCAATTGAAAAAAGTAACGAAAATAGTTATTTTTTTGTCATATCTGGCACATATATCAATACTCTGGAAAAAACTTGTATAGTACTGGGTATTGCAAGGACATTCAATTTGAGAGCCTGCTTCAGTGCGAACAGGATCTAAAACTCATGGGTGAAGTGAGGCGTTCAAAATAACATCGCAATTGAAGTTGTTTCAGCAGTGAGAAACAAAGACTTAACGGGGCAGCTGCGAGGAGTGATCACAGATGTGAATGTGAATTTGTAAGTGGGGGAATACTGCTCATGCGACCGGAATAAGCAAGAAAGGTGTTTTTTCTAGGCTTCGAACTGGACGTAGCGAGCCGCGCAGATGCCAAGTGCCTGGTTATCAATGATATATCGAGAACTGTGTGAACACATTTTTCTCTGGTATTTTTTTCCAGAGAAAAATTATAAACTTCATGGAAAACTTCATTATTCAAATAGATTTTGATATTGAACAAACCCCTTTTTTATAAAATCTTTACAAAATTTGCTAGTACAGACTTTCGGATCTCTTAGAGAGCAACTGTAGCTATTTTTCAATAATTGACGGATATTTCTCAAGCTCTTGCTATCACTATGATTATTAATTCACATTTTCTTTTGATTACAGGTGAGGTTACCATCGCTAAAAATATCTACTGAATGTGAGTATGAACATAATTTGAGATACAGAGTTGTGTTTGTTCACGAAATTCATTGTCTGAAAGTCACAGTTTATCGCTGAAAGATTGTCATGAATTTGTTAAAAACTACTTGTCTGCAATAAGAGACAGAAATCTGTGACAAATCGACAGCCAGCTAATATTTCATCAAAATGAAAAACTTCTTATTCCTCAAGACTGCTGACTATAAATACCTATACAATAGGTGTATGTCGGTCGAATATCCATCAGAAAATAACTACTTCCCTGGCTAATGCCTCGACGGACGTTGAATGACAACCGATTAATGTTAATGTTATTGTCATTTCAATTCCTTTTTTTCTGTTATATAGTTTTGTTTGCATTAGTAATCAACGAAGTATGTTTACAGACTCCTGGAATCCAAAGGTCACTTGGGCTTTTAAATGTTATCCCCGAGATTTTGAATAATTAAAATTTTCACATCCTCTGTTCCAAAAATTTGACGGTTCGCTCTATTATCTTCATGTGATCATTAAATAATATCATTTCAATGAACTATTCATTCATTTTTGTTTGCTACAGAACAAGTTTCCTTCATCATTCAAATAATCAATGGCTTAGAAGTTTCAGAATATCTTGGCTATCTTTTCATTTCACTAGCTAAAAACATTCAAGTGGTCCAGTTTTTTTCAAATATTTGTTTTTTCCACATTAAGGGTGCTCGAAAACCATTGCGCATGCGCAAATTTCAAATCACGACACATAACGTGGATATTTAAGGTTAGGTATTTTATTTGACATTTGACCAAGAAACCATCAATTTCTTAATTTTAATGGTAATTGATTCATTTTGAACTAACAATTGGAAGACGGTTGATTCCATAACATATTAGAGATATCAGAATGTATTCGTTTTTATAGAAGCACCTGAGAATCCACCAATTAGGCAAGCGATACAATATACTATAGAACTACTCGCATTTTAAAGCTCCCAGGCACTTTTTGGAGTAACGGGCTCTTACATGTCAGGGGAACGAAAGCTAAATATTCCCAAAAATTATTTATCAAAATCATCCGATTGAAGTTCATTTTATTGGTGGAGTTTGAGAAAAATTGTCAATACAGGAATTGAAGATTTGCCACTAATTTTTATTCATCAGAAATTACTTGAACTGACCAAGACCCACTCATTTTATGATGAAAGAAAAAAATCAATTCATGAAATCAAATAAGATCTTGAGATTTTATACCACATTTTCATTTGTTTCATTTCGAGTTGATAGTCAATGCATAATTTAGTGGTTATATTAGTATAGTGGAAATTTGCAACAAATGCAATGGACATCAATTTCTTACGTGAAACAATGACCACTAGAAAGAGATAGACCAACAAAATCGCGACTCGGATGAAAAATATTATTTCATTAAGTTAAAGAAAAACCATTAATTCTGTCATTTGTTCATACCCTTCTAAAATTTCGATTACTTTATTTTTGGTTTTCGATTGAGAACCTAATCACGTTGCCGATATATCTAAACCTTGTTTTTTGTTTTATTTTATGCCTGTTTCTTCTCATGTAAGGAGCAGGTCCTAAGTGTACATTTATCAACTATCAATATTGTTAACTGTCCATTGACATCAATGTGAACATTTTCAACTTAAAATTTGACACATGACAATTAAGCTTACTTGATATTAAGACAAAAAAGTCAAAATTTTCTTCACTTTTATTGGTAATTGATTCGGTCTGAAATCACAATTGGAAGACAGTTGATTTCATACTACATGTAGAGCGTAGTCAGAAGATATTCGATTCTGAGGAAGCACATGAGAATTCCCATTATAGACGACGCCCCCACCCTCCCGTTTTAAACGAGCACGAGCTATATTCTCTTCAAAATTAGATAACAAAATTATCACATTGGAAACTCGTTTTTTCTGTCAATTCTGATAAAGAATGTCATTACAGAAAGATTCGCCTTCAATTTTCATCAATAAAAAAATTCTTGAGTACGTTAACTGGCCAAAGCCCACTTATTTTATGATAAAAGAGAAAAAGTCAATTCATTAAAGTCAAAGGAGATTTTTGGATTTCATACCACTTTTTCATTTGTTTTATTTCCAGTTGATATCCACTGCATAATTTAGTGGTTGAATTATCATACTGGAAATTTGAAACTAATGATATAAACAATAATTTCTTACCTGAAACAATGACGAGATGGAACAACAAAATCGCATCTGTGTTAAAAATATCATTTTTCTTAAGAGTATGTGCATTCATTTGTTTTTCAAATCGATTCCCAATTATTTTGGCTCCACACAGGCCCTTTTTTTAACCGACCAAACCAATAAAAACTTTTTAACAAAAAATTTAACCGACGAAAAAATCAACTGAAAAGCAAAAAATGAAATAAACCTTCTCAATGATAATTGAGCTCCTGAACTAATGTAAGTAACTGATTTTGAGTCGGTGCCGAACAAACAATTATCGAAGATCATTATCTATGAAAGAAGTCATCAAAACACAGCCGTGCATCTCGCTGCCATCATTTTACGCTTCACCTAATTCAATTGCTAGTTTGTTTGGCGCCGACTCAAAATCAGTTACTCACATTAGTTTAGGAGCTCAATTATCATTTAGACTAAGAAGGTTTATTTTATTTCTGGCTTTTCCGTTAATTTTTTCGTCGGTTTAATTTTTTGTTAAAAAGTTTTTATTCTTTACTTTTCAGTTCCGTACTTTGTCGGTTTGATTTTTTGTTAAAGAGTTTTTATTTTTCAATTTTTTGTGGCTAAAATTTTTACCAATTACTACCTACTTGTTTTTTGATTACTTCCGAAATACTTACTTACCCACCTTACTTCAACTATTACCAGTTAAATAATATGATTATCTACTTTTACTATTTGTTGTAATATAAATTATTTTCGTTGTTCTGGTTAGTTTATTTCATTACTTTGTATATCATTCCATCCTCTCATAAAATATACTGTTTTGACGGATGTGAAACAAGAATAATGTCAGTAGCGATCTGTCATTGTCAACTACGTATGTTATGCCAATGTTCACTAGTGAAAATCAATTATCCCTATTTTTCTGCCCGTGAATGGTGGCTAATTTTCGAAATCAAATAAAAGGGATACCCTATCTATTAAAAGAATCATCCAAATCGAAGACCAGTACAAAGTTATACCTGATAGAATCGGTTAACAGACCAGAATTCAGAGAGTGAGTGATCAATATCCTCCATTTCGCTACCCTTAGGGGTGGATTTCATCTCCTGAATTCGGATGGGACCAAATTTGAAGTATACCCTATCCACTGAAAAAAGAATTATCGGATTCGGACGCCTCAGTAAAAAGTTATGCGTGATCATACATAGAAAAAATGATGGAAAAAAAAATACGGGTCGAATAGAGAACCTCCTCCTTTTTGGTTTCGTCGGTTAAAAAGGAGGAGGTTCTCTATTCGACGCGTATCTTTTTTTTATTTATGATCACGCACAACTTTCCAGAGAGCGGTTCGATTCCGATGATTTTTGCTCATTGGGTAGGGTGTACTTCGGAGTTTAGTTCCATTTAAATTTGAACAACAAAATCCATCCCTAAGGGTAGCAAAATGAAGGATATTGATCGTTCACCCTCTGAATTTCAGTCCGTAACCGATTCCATCAGGCATAACTTTGTATTGGGTTTTCCGATTTGGATGATTCATTTTTATTAGAAAGGGTATACCTCATAATTGATCATTTTCTGATTCGGAATGAAATGATACACCCCTATGGGTAGAAAAATGGGGGATAATTGATTTTTCACTTGTGAACATTGGCACACATATGTAGTTGACATTGACAGATCCTCCTACATCCGTCAAAATGATTACATTCTATGAAAGGATGGAATTATATACAAAGTGATGAAATCAACTAACCTGAACTTTCAAAAATGATTTATATTATATAACAATGAATATTTAGAATAGAAAATCATATTATTTAATAGTTAATAGTTGAAGTAGGCTAGGTACCAAGTAAGTATTTTGGAAGTAATCAACAAATTAAGTAGGTAGTAATCAGTAGATTTCAGAAAAAATTGAAAACTTTTTAACAAAAAATTAAACCGACGAAAAAAATCAACTGAAAATCAAAATTAAATAAATCTTTCTTAGGTCTATAGTATTAACTGATTTTGACTCGGGCCAAACAAACTAGCAAATTGGGATGAAAGCGTGAAATGATGGCAGCGAGATGCACGGCTGCGATAATGATCTTCGATAATTGTTTGTTTGGCGCCGACTCAAAATCAGTTACTCACATTAGTTTAAGGAGCTCCATTATCATTTAGACTAAGAAGATTTATTTTATTTTTTGCTTTTCAGTTGATTTTTTCGTCGGTTTAATTTTTTGTTAAAAAGGTTTTTACCAATCCTCATAATTGATAAACGTATAGTCCTAGCCAGCTCAATCTTTCACTTCTAATTTCCTTTGATAAATTCATGAGGGTTGTATGAAAGTTTCAAGAACTCCTTAGTTTTGAGGCCATGTCATTCATTTTCTGTTAAATTTCTGTTTGTTAGCGAAGTATCGATGTATGAAAGGTCAAAAGTTCCAGGCACAGCGGACGGCAACTGTTCGCCGGTGAGCACTTTTAGTTCGTTAATGGAGTTTCAGTAATGATGTATAAAATAAAATTGAAAAGCGCGAAGTTATTACAAGTGAAAAAGAATGAAAATTAGCAATTTTTTTTATTTGGGCGCTACACTGGTTGAAAATAGTTCAGAGAGTGAATATTTGATAGCTATGAAATCAAATAATAATTTCTAGAATGTTAACTGAAATCATATGAAATTTGGAAAGCAAAAAATCTTATTTTTATACAATAAATTATCACTTGACAATATCTACAACAGGTGTGGAATGAAAATGGGAAATCAAACTATATATCACGCTCCAGTACCATTTATTACTCTCAAATGAACAGACATTGTTTCATGCATTTTGGTTACCCTTGAATTAGATGGAGATAACGAATCTAGGGTTAGATAGTTTGTAAGCTCGAACAACTGTTTCAGAGATGAAAAAATCTTATGTGTTGGTGACCTTAATAAAATCATAAATAATGTTGAAATATAATTACGCTTCCGCTTCACACTCACTGTTATCATAAAATACCCAATATTGAATGATGGTCAAACCAAAAATCAAATTTATGAAAACAAATAGCAATGTAAAAATTATGAATCTGCCCGTTCACTTCTCTTGCAATCTTTCACTGCGAATGATGGCACGTATGAAAATGAACGGATTGCAAATATCGGAACATGACTTTTTGTAGGGTAGACAATCAGAGGCACGTTGAAATAAAACACGATGACAGTCCAAGTCGATGCTGACAGGAAAAGCTACGCCTTCCTCTTGAATCAGATGTCCAAAACCATTATATTCGCATATCAATATCGGAAACAAAAATATACGAGAATTCACCAAAAATAATCCCCATAGAAAGTAACGTACTCCATTGAACAAGGTACGGTCCTCCGAAGAACAAGATGTAGTCCTCCGAAGAACCCTATAACAATCCCCGTTAGACAACATAGCTATATACAAGGCTTACCTTCGATGGAGGGTTCATGTTGAGTCCACGAAAATTTCAGCCATTACGGTAGTTGACCACGACGAAAAATGGAGAATGAGAAATCCATAACAGAAATGCAGCCCTTGAGGTAACCGTGTCACACTTCTCTCCACCGTCAAATCCGGAATCCCGTGGTAGAAATATAAATTGTGAAGACCCGTGGCTTTCCAAATAACAGAATCTTTCGTCATCACATCACCTTGGATTCTCTCCTCTTTTCCGTTCTCTCGGAAATAGAAAACCTAGCTCACGTGACCCGCATCGAAAGGCGCCCATTGGAAGAAATTACTTCCATGAGAACAAACAATGAGATTCCATGAACATAGCCGAAGACTAATTCGTACCTCACATTCCTTTCCTACGAACGTATTCACTTCCCAAAATGAATAGAAACTGAACTAGACAATTTCAGAAGACACCAAATTCAAGAATGAGCGGTCTACTGATGAAATTTCCAAGTAGACTTGTAGGTTAGACACTCGGTAATTTCCGAAAGGATGCTCCGTGAATGTCAAGTCGATCTATCCTGAATTCACCCGCGGTACTACTTCAACTGAATTTAGATAATTCCTAGAGATAAGTAGTCTGGCGGAATTATGGTAATCTCCGAATAAAAATGAAAAAAAACATAGTAAAGAAATTTTACATGCTACAGTATTAAAAACTATTCACTTTCCCCAAATACTGTTCTGTAATTTACATTTCTCTTTGCCTTTTCCCGTTTTTTTACAACGTGTATAATTAGTTTTATCTTTCTTCATTTGAAAAAATATATTTGTTTTCGGAAAAATAAACGTTCTTATATAACTTCCCGCTGCTGTACACTAGACTAATTTATTTTCTTTAGTTCTCTTGGTACCCTAATTTTCAGTGAAAAATACTTGTACTCATGGATCGAAGAGGATGATTACATATTCCAAAGTAAAACCAACATCAGAATATTCGGCCTAGGCCGCCAGCTAGTGAAGAGGTGCTCCACTTTGAATATACAATATCACCGCGACTTTCGTCACTGCCAGAAATTAGCCTCTTATATTTCCTGTTGGATACTGTTTCTGTTTGTCTCCGGCTGTCAACACTTCGACTCGAGGTTCTCCTAATTAATTGGCACTGGATTTTATTCTCCTATAGTCGCAAAGAACTGAATTCGGCTCGGTGCCATTGACCGAGTCTTATGTGATCTTTGTCTAGGGAGATTTTTCTTCTCCTCTCTTACTCTGAATTCGTTCTATGACTTGAAGGTAACTAATTCTCCTCCCTTTCTATCGTTGCTCTCCCTCACCGACCATTTTCGTCAATGAAACATATGAATTGGATATTGAAAACTATATCATGAATAAATACGCAAAACATAACATAAATGAAACAAGTAAATGAACAAATCAGAATTCATCCGAACACAATTCAAACGTGCTTCTTAGACTTTCCTATTCTGTTTGTTGGGCATTTCACCCCGAAGGATCGCGAAAAACCCCTCAAATCCCTATCGCTTCCCTTACTTCGAAGTTTGAGTGTTAATAATTCTTCAATGTCGACAAGTGAGTTCTGGTTTATTTTCGAGAATGCTTAACAAACATTATTTGTACCACCAGACTCTAAATCTGAGTTGTATTATCAGCAGAAATTCCTTCACCCAAAGGTTTACTCTACTGCTAGACTACAAGTCACCGTCGTTTTTTTCTAGTAGTCTCAAATGGCCACAGCACTGGGGGTGTCCACCCCCTACCTTTCGAACCGTCACTCACTTTATCGCAACTAAAATTTCTAATTATTCGGTACTAAAAGATTCAGTACTTTCCCCAACTTCGCCCTTTCAATCTCGCTTCCCTTGAGTTTCTGCTGTACCCTCCAATTCTTCCACCCATATCAAAATAAAATATAACCGTTTCGCGCCGTACCAGAGTACCTAGTCGCTAATCTATCTCCTGATACCAGAACGCGCCCCGTTTTTACACTCCTTTGGACTTGATTTTCACCCACTTCCAGACGTCCGAATTAGTCCAGTGCAATTACGGAAATAAATAAACATAAAATTATGTAGTTTGGGAATTAGGAAGGATCGATAGGAGGGTGTATTCTGAGCATATATTCCAATTTGAGGGATTCTGGCGAGGTCAGCTCAAGGTCATTTCGATGAAAACGCGTTTAATTCGATATCTCGAGAACGGTTAGTGTTAGGCAAAAAATTGTGGAGACCTTTTCTCTTGTAAATTAAATTTACTAACTTTTTTATCCCAAACTTTTTATTTTTTCATCGAAATTTTTTCAATTTATTGCTTCCGAAAGGCAACAATTTTACTTTTTTTCCTCCCTTTTTTTATTTTTCACCATTTTCTCCCCAACCATTCAATTTTATTGAATTTTACCGATTATCAAAGTGTAGATCTTCTAATTATGAACAACTTTTTCCCTAAACTTTTTTCTGTAATGCCAATACCTTCAGAGTTATATATTACTTTACCGAGCGAAATCCGCGCCACTGTCGCAATATCAGCGACATCAGTGGGTATTTAGTACTTGAAAGAAATATTAAAGTATTCCATGATCACTTATTAGCCAACTCACCTGTATCAAAAGGTGAATCGATCAAACTATTTAAAAATTGTACTTTATTTAAATATTAAATATTGTAATCATTCAAATATCATTTAAATATTGTACTTCTGCAATTTGGGTATTTTTTATTCCATCCGATGGGATAATAATGTGAATAAGGATTAGAAAAAGAAGTAAATGAATAATTGAAACTGTATTGTACTTGGTAGTAACACCTCAACGAGTGAAAAAATGCGGCATCAGAGGTAGGAGGAAGGGATTCCAATTTAACCCTCCCACTGCCTGCCATTTTTTTGTATCCTTTATAACGGAGCTCGTTGAGATTCGTACAATTCGTGTCACCTGAAGCCTTGCGATACAAATTCAAAATGAATTGTTCGCCGTTTGAAGCGAGAGTTGTTTTGTCTGCTTTAGCTTGTAGAAAAACTTCAGTCAGAGAAATCAAATCCGGAGTATTCTTCAATGCGGTCATTGCAGTGTGTCCGTGAATACACATATTGCGACAATGGCGCGGATTTCGCTCGGTAAAGTAATATATAACTCTGAAGGTATTGGCATTACAGAAAAAAGTTTGGGGAAAAAGTTGTTCATAATTGAAAGATCTATACTTTGATAATCGGTAAAATTTAATAAAATTGAACGGTTGGGGAGAAAATGACGAAAAATAAAAAAAAGGTAGGAAAAAAAGTAAAATTTTTGTTAGTAAATTTAATTTAGAGGAGAAAAGGTCTCCACCATTTTTGCCTAACATTAACCGTTCTCGAAATATCGAATTGAACGCGTTTTCATCGAAATGACCTTGAGCTGACCTCGCCAGAATTCCTCAAATTGGAATATATGCTCAGAATACACCCCCCTATCGATCCTTCATAATCCCCAAACTACATAAATTTTTTTTTCCAATAATTTCCGTAATTGCACTGGATTAAATGATTTGAAATTTGGCAGGTGTACATGAATCCGGTGACAATGCATTAAGAAATGTTTGTGTGAAAAAAAAAACAAAATGGCGGCTCCAATATGGAGGACGAGTTCTGTGATCATGGTCCGATCTGCTTCAAAATTGGTATCTGAGGGTTTTCGTGGTCAGAGATTATGATTCTTTTGTCGAAATTGAAAAATTCAAGATGGCGGCTCCAATATGGAGGACGAGTTTTGTGATTATGGTCCGATCTGCTTCAAAATTGGTATGTGAGGGTTTTGGGGTCAGAGATTATGATTTTTTACGTGAAAATTGAAAAATTCGAAATGGTGGCTCCAAAATGGTGGACGAGTTTTGTGATTATGGTTCGATTCTAGCAAAATTGGTATGTCGGGGTTTTTGGAGTCGAATATTTATATTCTTTCGTGAAAAGTTGGAAATTCGAGATGGCGGCTCCAAAATGGTGGACGAGTTTTGTGATTATGGTCCGATTCTATTCAAAATTGGTATGTGGGGGTTTTTGAAGTCGAATATTATGATTCTTTCGTGAAAATGAAAAAATTCAAGATGGCGGCTCACTGTATATATTGACAACGTTAAAATCTTCGAATGACTCCTAAAATCGATATTTGACTATTAATACAGCTGTACACATCAATGATTTGGAAAATAATTACAGTAACTATTAGTAATCACGGAATCAATAGTAGATTGAAACAAGTAATAGTAATAAAAAGTAGAAAATAAATAATAGTTTAGAAAAACTAGAAAACACGCTTTTTATAAGAAACCGAACTGAAAAATAAATAAATAATAGTTTGAAAAAACAAAAAAACACGCTTTTATAGAAAACCAAACTAAAAAATTGAAAATGAATTTTAAAAAATTTGAATTAAGAATAGTGTACAAAAAATTAATAAACATAAATTAATGATAATGTAATTGAGAAAAAAAATTATTTTATTTAAAAAAAAGCGTGGGGTGCTTGATCTGAATCTTAAAAAGCACCCCACGCTTTTTTTTGAATGAAATAAATTTTTTTCTCATTTACATTATTATTAATTTATGTTGAAAAGGGAAACATTCTCAATTGAATATTGATAGAAAGATTTTTCTGTAATTAAAAATTAAAAACCCACGCTTTTTTTTGTGAATGTCTAACAGAAAACAACTACTTCCCGGCTAGAGCCACGCTGGACATTGAACTACATCTGATAGATATTCTGAAAAGGCCTAACTCAAAGAAAATCTGAAATTGAAAATTTGCATTTTCATTCAGATAGTTATTTGATTTTCTATTCCAGTCTTAATTAAGAACTCATAAAGATGAATGAGGCAAGAACAATGTTTTCCAAAGAGTACTCACCGAAATCATTCGTAACATTCACGCGGAGAGACATCGCATTCACTAGGTCTTCAATACATTTTGTCGACGAAAATCTATTTCACGCTTCACGATCATCAGAAGACCGGAAGAATGGGAAACACATTTTCAGAAGCAATCTCACTTTGCAAAGATGGAAAAGTGAGATTGCTTTGAAATTTTTCCCATTCTTCCGGTCTTCGATAATCGTGAAGCTGAAAATATTTTCGTCGACAAATTATTGAAGACCTAGTAATCGATTCTCCTCGTCAATTTACGAATGATTTCTGGTGAGTACTTTGAAAACATTGTTCTCCTCATTCATCTATGAGTTCTTAATAAGACTGGAATGAAAATCAAATAACTATCTGAATGAAAATGCAAATTTTCAATTTCAGATTCTTTCGAGTAGGCCTTTTCAGTATCTATCAGAGTAAGTTCAATTCAGTGCTCTACCGAATATGTTTCTGTTAAAATACAAAAATAACTTCATTTTAATCGTCGATTTTCAATTCGAAAAATCTTTCTATCAATTCAGTGAAATGTTCCTCAACATGAATACCCCACAAGAGGTTATCTTGACGATGGAAGATAGTGACTAAAGTTTATCTTTCAGTCGCAGATGTTTCCACATCTGATTTTATGAACATCCTGTTCATATTTTCAACAAATCTATTAATTTATGTTTATTAGATTTTTTTAAACTATTCTTAATTCAAATTTATTTTCTATTTTTCAGTTTGGTTTTCTATAAAAGCGTGTTTTTTAGTTTTTTTTCAACTATTATTTATTCATTCTTCAGTTCGATTTTTTATAAAAAGCGTGTTTTTTAGTTTTTTATTTATTTATATTTTATTATTATTTATTATTGTCTCAGTCGACTTCCCCAAATCGAGAGTTCGGAACGAAACTTATTCTTAACCCAAGCGACGCGATTTCTCCCGGTAGGCCAGTAGATTTGGACAATCAATTAACATCAATTCCAAAAGTTTTCAAACGTCAATGGTATGTTAGTACATTAATGAAAACAAACTATAAAATTTTGCAGAAGTCTGCGATGAACGGAACATTGTTTTAATTCCAAAAAACGTTTTCATGCTTTATTTTTGCACTGAAAATTGTAAAAGTTCTGCAAACTAGACATTTATTTATTTATTTATTAATTTATCATTCAAACAGGCCTACAAGGCCTTATTACATGAATAAAAAGATTTGAAATAAGAATTTACATGCGAATTGTATGGCTTACAGTCTAATACATGAAGATTAATTGAAGTTTCTGATATACTGTGTAACGATCTCTTTGAAAGCATTCAATGAAACTGTCCAATCTATATTCATCAATAAGTTGAAGTTATTGGCTAGTCGCAACATGATTATAAGCGGGGACCTTGCAGTAGTGCAAACTAGGGGTATATTGAACATAAGAGAATTTCTCATTCTTCTTGCAGGTACATTAAATCTGATCCGTGAAAGGAGTTCAGGAGAGTTGACTTTAAGATTCAGTATTTTGTATAGAAATATTAATATATTTTGGTTTCTTCTATTGTCCAGAGGCAATATTCTAAACTCATTTCTCAATTGTATTGTTCTAACTATTCTGCAGTCAGGATAGATACGATATTTTTTGTAGTACAGAAATCTCAAGAATTTGTTTTGAATTTTTTCTACTTTGAAAAGTGTAATTTGATATTCTCCTAACCAAATTTCTGATCCGAATTCAAGTTTTGATCTGACTAGAGTGTACTACAAAATCTTTATAGCTTCTATATTGGAAAAATTCGATGTTTGTCTTACTATGAAGCCTAACATACGGTTTGCTGATTCAATTATATTTTTTGAATGGTTTGAAAAGGATAGTCTATCATCATATGTAATACCCAGATCTCTCATTTCCCTAACGCTCTGCAACCCCTCTCCTTGCATCATGTAATCAAATATTATGGGCTCTCTTAACTTTGTGATTCTCATAACACTGCATTTTTTCAGATTGAAGAACAGTTTATTTTCACAACTCCACTCGCAAACATATTGTAAGTCCTTCTGCAACATAACACTGTCTCTGATAGTTTCAATTTTTTTAAAAATTTTGAGATCGTCTGCAAATAATAAACAGCTCGAGAACTTGAGAACTGAGGGCAAATCATTGATAAACATAACAAAGAGTAAGGGTCCCAAATTGGAACCCTGTGGTACTCCAAAATTAGCTTCATATTTCCCTGAGGTATTTCCATTATGTTTGACTACTAAAAATCTATTTTCAAGATAATTTTGAGTGTGCTATCAGAGAGTCCAAACATACCTATAGTAATGGTGTTTTACAACCTGCATTAAGTTTGCAACCTTGTAAAAGTGAGGGAACCTTGTTTTTGTCATTTGTTTGAGTTTCTCATTATAATTTGTTCAAAAAAATCACAAAAGTTCTGCAAATTGGACAAGTGAATGGAAAAAAAGTTCAACATATTCACGTACATTTGCAACCAATTCTGAAAAACGCATCATTTATCCATCAAACTTTTTTATCGACGCCCCCATTCTCAATACACACAAGTATGGAAATAATTACAAAAGTTTTTCATTGTGGTTGCGAATAAAGAGAATATCGGTCTCAGTGGATGTGTAATTTTGCATACGAAAACCGGAACCTATTTATCCACTAATATATTTTTTTGATTTTTTACAACTGCTGAAATAATTGCAGAAGTTCTGCAAATTACAATTCAAATTACGACTAGTTTTTACGTGATCCAAGAGATTTGCAACCGTCATTGTTCAACGGAACATTTTTCATATAATTGATTTGTTTTTTAATAATTGGCCATAAATTGTAAACATTGTGCAAATATGTTCAAGATTATATTAGACCAACATATGTCTGCAGTGGTCCAGTTGAATACTTGATTATTCATCGTGTATATGTGTTATATTTTGAACTGGTCGATTGAAATTGCATCCGAGGAATGATACGGTTACGTAGTTAACCATCACAAAATTTGAAACAATTTTCAAAAAGTACAAATTTTGCTAAATTCTGGTAAAAGACTATTGGAAGATATTAATTTTTATCGCATTAGAAACGACATGCAATCATTCTTAATTTAAAATTTTCACTTGTCACAATATGTCTTCAGAGCAATCGACGAAATTTTAAAATAAATAATCGATGCTCTATGGAAGTAAGGATATTAAAACGTAATCGATTGTATGTCTCGCAAGTACACAATTTCCATCATCAAACAGAAACGTTTCTGAAAAATAAAAATTTGTGAAATCGATATTACATCTCAAATTTGATTTTACAGGTATGTATTTCTTGAATTGAACAAAATTATAATTTACTTTCCACTCGACTTTCTTACTCCAATTGTGGTTTCGCAAGAAAAAATCTATTTAATCCGAATGGAGGACTGAAATGTAATCGACACGTAAGAATCATTTTCTTGATTTATAAACAATTTGAAAATAAATAAGGGAAAAACATGTTGGTAGGTTCTATTCCATTTCAATTGTGGATGTGCATTGTTTTTGGCTAGTTATATAGTTGTCTATCATAAAAATACAATTGTCAGTCTTCTGTTATTCTGGTAATGGATCATGTTACTATACTGCTGTGCATTCATTACTCTGTAAACAAAACACTGTAAGCAACACAGTTGTAGGTTAATCGTACTAATATAAACTGTACGAGTGTTTTTTCAATCTCAATATTTCCTCAATTTTTTTATAAATCAAAAAGATCATGAAAATGTGTCGAGAGATTATCGATCCTCCATCAAACGTACTCAGAGTATTTTTTTATGCAAATTCCTAATTGTAATATGATTTTTTGAATTCATATCGAAACTTAGCTTTCAACCTTGAATGATCCTTATTTATTAGGTTATCAAAACTTTTTATTCAAAATTAAAAAAAATTTTTTTTCCAATTCCTTGTAAACGTTTCAATTTTAACCAAATAATAAAATAAATTGTCTGCCTGATTCGCAAAACTTTTTTTTTTTTGGTAGAGTACAAATACGATTTTTTTTTCTTTTGACTTCACCCTCATTTCCGTGTTGCAGACGTGATTGCAAATTATTGAAAGCATTGTACGTCAGGACATCTCCATTTGCAACCATTATTTGAAACTTGTAATAATTCCGATAGTTATTTTAATAAAAAGAAACAATTTATTCAAAAATTTATTTTCCGTTGGACGCAAGAGATTGCGAATTAAAACTCTTATTAGGAACATGATTTTAGTTATTTATTCGAGTTTGCAGAACTTTTGGAATTTTCATCGAAAAATTAGGACCAACAACATTTTTTTTTCGATAAAACAAACATTTCCGTTTTGTTTGAATGGTTGCAAATTCATCAGAAGATGTGAATTGTTTGTTTCAAAACTTCGGAGTTTGCAGAACTTTTATAAATTTTTCCACACTAATAGTGTGAAAATTCATTAAATCCTGATTTTCAACATCTTTCGTTCAGAAAAAAGGGTTGCACAGTAAATATCATATGAAAGTCCTATCTACTCTACTCGAGTTTCGAAACTTTTGTAATTATTACTAAATTTTGGGAAAATCATCTCTATCACTACTGGCCTACGGGGCTCCCAACACAGAGAATGACCGCAAAAACTGCCTCGTGAAAAACTCGCCAGGGTATGAGTCGTTCTTTGTTTCACTGATGCCAGCCATAACAAACTTTTGATCATTTTGCTTACAAAGAAGCAGTTGGATTTTCTCAACGCTACGACGAATATGAATTCGAACTGGTTGATTTATTAACGCGGTTTGTCTATCGTTAAGGCACATTTCGAATATAATTCTCCCCAGTTCAAAAAATATGTTTCACCTATAATTATCTACAAAAACTGGTTTCCAAATTTCCTAGTTGAACTGCGGAAAAGACCCCAAGCAAAAATACATGTCCTGAGTTTCGATCTTTCCATTAAATAATACAATTTCCTATTGGAGTTAAAACTTCATAATCATTGTTGAAAAACAACAGATTAGTTCCAGATCATCCCTACTATAAATATAAAATAACACACTCTTCACCTATCCTCAGAACACCTTCGAATCCGGCAACTAGCAGGAGAAACAGCAATTCCGTCCTTGTCTTTATACTGATTTAAAAATCTCAATTAATTTATTGCATTTGCGTTACTCTCATATTCCAATATTGGAAGGACAGACAGGCGTGTTTTATTCATTCCAATACAATTGAAAACGTGACTTGCACAAATATGACCATCCCTCTGACAATGCACCAAACCGATCCAGGATAAATAGACATTGTAGCTCACATTGTTTGTTATTTGTTCGGAACGATAACAGAGAACATTGACCCAATTCAGCATTATTGCAATGTGATATGGGCATGCCCCATTTGGTTCAGAACTTTCGGAGAAATTTAATATTAACAAGAGCTTTCTAAAATGAAGTCATTTCTCTCATCTCTATGAAGTGAGAATTACTTTTTCCAAAAAAAATATATCATTTTGGAAGCAAAAACAGAACCACATCTCAAAATCCTAGATTTTCTCAGGAATGAGCTTCCTTCCAATTCAAAGTATAAGATTCTCAGTCGAAAGATACCGATGATAAAATACATGTTTCAATTCGAATAAAAATTCCTCATATCGATTTTACAAAAACAGAAAAAACATTCATCAAAGATTTTAATTTTTTTTTTGGTCGCAAAAATTATTGAAGGATTTTGTTTCCTTTAGAATAGTTTTTTTTCCAAAGTTTTCTGTAACGTAAATGTATCCGCCATAACCATGGTTGAGTATTATACTTTCGCTCCACTGGAGCTGAACATATGGTTAACGATTATAACGAATTGATCAGTAGTATAACTATGAAAGTTTCTCTCTAAATTCCGTTACTTTCCCTTCCAGAGTTTCATTTGGGACATTTTGGTCCCGAAGGCTATTGCTTACATATGTATGTTTCTCAGTTGCATATTTTGATATCTCTTCTGAATTCCTGATATCTCTGGTCGATCACCAAAATGTACTCACATGTTTCCGAATTATATCATCAACATTACAGAAAAAAGCACTGCGTTTCGATGCGTTCACTGATTTCCATCAGTTTCACAATAGTTCCAATTTTTTACATTTGCATATTCCCAAGAAGATCAATCATCAACATACATGAATTAACACAGAGGTACAGAAACATATGTAAACTGAAGGACATACGGATGGACGAATAGAAATAAGAAGTGAGATAAACATGTGTGAAAGGACAGACAGGCAAATATCTAAGTAGACCTGTCAAAAGGCAGGAATACATACACGACTAGAACAATAGGACAGTGGGGAATTTTAACATTAGTATTTCCTATATTCGGATTGGATGTTTCAATAGCGCTCTCTATATTGAGATATTATGGACATTTTCTACCACATCAATTGGCTTCGCACCAATCTGATTTTTTATGATTCCAGATGAAATACATTACAGATATAAATCGAGTCTCAACACATTATTGATGAAACGGCAACAGAAATGGATCAAAACAATCAATAAACAGGATTCAACCAAAACCAATCAAACTCAAATATGTTCATTTGTATAAAATATCATTTTACATTTTGAATTTTTTACATTTTACAAATAGTAATTGACACAAATTTATGTTCATAAGAACCTGCAAAGTTAATCCTGAGTCTCTGAATTATTATTGGGTGGTAATACCGCTGATTGACCAATGTTATGCCAACGCTGTTGAATCTGAGAAAAAAAAATACTGCCAGACAGACATTGATGTAGAAGTATTTTTCCATTTAATGTTAACCTTAGAATTAACAAAATCATCGTAGGAAGAGTTTAATTTTATCGTTTTAGTTATTTCAAGCTGATAATAACGAAACAAAATGCACCATAGAATTACACGCTTACATACATACAGACATGAATAGAATCCCAACGCATTATCTAAAAAACAACTACCAAATAGGATCAAATTTATCAATAAACAAGATTTGATCGAAACTCAACTCAAAGCATTTTTCTACTGGTGAGTTGCTGAGTAGGTTCACAAATAGTTGAAAAGTTATGGATACATATTTTTTTTTCAGGAAAACCTGCAGAAGTTAGATGATCAACATCCTGACTGATTCTTTCGAATTTACTATCGGAGTATTCTTATAACACAGCTGAAAATTAAATTTTAAATTGTTGTACCACCAGTGATGATCATATACGTTCTATTTCACATGGGTTTATTCTTCTTCTTTAAACCATGAGAGTTAGAAGGTCGGTCAAATGGAGAAAAAGTTGCATTCATAGAAGCATTGTCAAGCAGTTCTAACAAATCGAGATTATCAGGGCCGGTTATTGAGATATCATAAGAAAAGTGAATTCTGTCATTTTGATTTTTCTTTTTTTCCCACTTTATTTCGAATATTATCAAAAAATGTCATGATAGTTTTTTATTCGACAGTAAATTATCCTCAATTTGACATAATCAGATTTCGTATCCAACGTTTCGTACGCTCTGGGCCACCCTCAACCTCATTTTTTTCAATACGGACCTGCATATTTTATGACACTTTTCGAAATAACTTTTAACGCTAAATTCAACGATATATCATACAGTGTCATTCAAAGTTGATTTTGACCCTTATCCAAATTTCTTTGGGTCGGATCTGTATTACATTTAGGTACCTTTAGTTTAAGTAACAACATGCAATACATTTCGATAAGAAAATCAACTTACTCATCTTCAACTGAATGGAACGTAACAGAATCAAAGCAAGAAACAAGTAATAATTATTTACAAGTTTCAAGAGGTGAAAAACCTAATTCATAATAATTAAACGAAACTATCATTTAACGAAAGAAAAATCAAATGATTATTCGAAAGTAAATGATGAACATTAATAAAGTAAGTGTTCGAAATGTTCACCATTTTGTAAATACAGATCCGACCCAAATAAATTTGGATAAGGGTCAAAATCACCTGAAAATCAACTTTGAATGACATTGTATGATATATCGTTGAATTCAGCGTTAAAAGTTATTTCGAAAAGTGCCATAAAATATCCAGATCCGTATTGAAAAAAATGAATTTGATGGTGGCCCAGAGCGTACGAAACGTTGGATACAAAATATGATTATGTCAAAATGAGGATAATTCACTGTCGAATAAGAAATTTTCGTGACATTTTTTGATAATATTCGAAATAAAGTGGGAAAAAAACAAAAATCAAAATGACAGAATTTACTTTTCTTATGATATCTCAATAACCGGCCCTGATATTCTCGATTTGTTTGAACTGCTTGACAATGCTACTATGAATGCAACTTTTTCTCTATTTGACCGACCTTCTAACTCTTATGGTTTAAAAGTTACCAATACAATCCCATTAAAAAAGTGGCCACTCTGTATATGAACTCGTTTAAAATTGATTATACCTGGGTAACAAAAAAATGTCCGGTTTCAATTGAAATTGAATGCTGGATATTATGTGATATTTTAATGACTTCCAAAGTCAAATTATTCGTATTGTGAAATAAAACATTTCAAGTTCTTCATTTTCCCCATAACATTCATAATGTTTGAGGTTCCAATATAAAAAGTGAAAATGACATGGATTTCTTTAAAATACACAGCATTGATATGACTAGCTCTGTGAGAATATTCGCAAAATATATCCACAGCCATTTCTAAATCAATTCTGTGGAAGTAAAAATGTTCAACATATTTCAATCTGATTTATTATTTTTACCGCCACCGGTAATACATAATGTCAAAGAATACTCAGTTCTCTTTGGAGAAGTCATAATAACGCACTCCATACAATGAATAATTGAATAATTCGGAAATAAAAAAATAACTGGCTGTTATCCATGGCATCTTGGCGGCTTTGTGCTTTGGCGACACCTTTATTTACACGCGTATTCTACCACTTTGTTTATCACTGCCTATGTGCTCGCTGTCCTGTCCAAACATGTGTATTATGAAAATTATTCAGTTCATCTTGTGTGCCTACCCTTCATCGATAATGTACGGCCATAAGTTTTACTTCTATTTCGAGATTAATAAGCTTATTCAACGAATAATGGCATGTATTTTGTAAACGTGCTTCAACTTTCAAGTTGAATTACCTATGATAAATTCATGGGAATGGTAACACACACATGTAGTCCAATATTCTCTGCGATATATCTTTGATTTTTTCTGTTTTTCATGGTATAATAAATTTGAATTATATTACAATTCATAAAAATGTAAGCAAGTTTGTTTCCCGTTCACAAAGCAGATAAAAAATATATATGCCATCAACTCCGGCACGCAATCTTCTGAAATCACACCCCAGTGGGTTATATTATCACGAACAAATCTTTCTCAGCCGTCGACGTTCTTTCCATGAATTGACGATATTGGAAAGTTGATAGTTCATTCCCAAGTTAAACCGTAGAGGTATATTGAAAGGCAGTGTATATTGAGTATGAAAATGGGATTGAACTATTCAATAAGATCTAGTGTGGGTGATATTAGTATGTATCGTCTGAATGTTTTTAAGGGAGGTGGCAATATATTCCTCTGCATTTTTCGGGTTTCATCTCCCTGAAAGTAAAAATAATAAGAATAAAACATTTGGCAGAATTCAAGTAATATCACTCCGCTTTCTCTCATACATATTAGTGATGGGCTAATTCGAATGAAAAATAATCGATAATTCGATTATTGAAATAATTCGAGATATCTCGAGAACTTGACCAGAAACATTCAAATGATCAGATCATTCAAATGCACTGCCGAGTAATTTGGGTCTCGGATAAGTTCTCAGTTTCTGTTCTACGACGAATGACAAATATAATCGAATATCAAATCCACACACTCCAGATAGAGGGTAGAAAAAACCGCCCACATCTAGAAATTGCCAACTCGGAACGTTCATTTGAATTATGCTGCGTAAATCGAGAACTTGAACATTTTCATTCGAATGAAATCACTCATCACTCAAATACCCTACCGAGTGCTTCATGATTTCGAATGACGAGTTTAATGAATGATTTGTAGTAGAGGTTATGAAAATGTATTGGTTATGGCTATCACAACGATATTATCATAATTGTGTGAAATTACTTATTTTGGAACGAATTGAAATGGGAAAGAGGCGAAATCTTGCGTACGGAAACCTGATTTGGATTATGTTGTCTACAAATATTTTGAAATCTTGAATAGGTACTCGAGTTCAGAAAATGATTGCAAGATGTCTATAGTATCGAGTGATATTTCATTCGAATGATAATTCGATTATTTGAATATCTCGAATACTCATCATTCGATTATGGGAATAATTCGATTATGCCCATCACTAATACATATGAGCTGTAAGTTTTAGAGTCAAACTACACGGACGGAATTTCCACGGTGTATTTCATGCTCAAAGAGAAACCGTGCCTACAAACGAGTTAAACTAGACGAACGGAATATACGTCGCGTAGATTTTAATTTTGCCGGCGTGAGTGTGTAGAACATTACAAGTTGCATGGAAATCGCTACCTCCATAATACGCTGGAAATTAAATCCATTGTTAGTACCGAGCAAACTACACGAGGCAATGGCAATACAGGCTGGTGAAAAATGTTCGACACCAAGAATGGTATATTTCATTGCAAGCACGGAAATAGTATATTTCATTGGGAGACGAGAAAATAGTCTTTTTCCGTGCGTGCGCGACAAGTTCCCGTGGGAGGCGCAGCCGAACACGGGAAGTCGTGCAAGCATGGAAAAAGCATTTATGGACGTGTAATGAACGATATTTTTCATTATATCTACCTGAAAACCACAGATTGTTGGGAAACATTCATTTTTAAAGATTAACGAACAAAAACATGTATTTTTAATTTTTATTTATTGAAATATCTATGGTACAATTTGTGTTGTTGTAAATAGCTAATCCTTTAGCAGCTACTTCATTTTAGATAACTGTAGTTGATAAGTCGAAGGTGCTACTAATTAGTAGAAGTATTCAGTTTTTGATTTCCCCCCACTGCATTGTATTCTGATGTTGGCGTTGTTTTTACTGTTCTTATATGGCTGAACAATTAACAAGAAACTTCAATCTTTCTGCTTACCGATTCTTCGATGTAGCCTTCAGCCACAGTCGAGGAACTCCAACCTCCATGCCTTTTCAAAGTAAGCAAATCTCCTTCGCCCTCGACTGACATAAATGCTGAAGATCATCTTAAGCCGTGTCCAGTATGAACTTCTGGATTTTCTAGGTTAAGATATTAAGCAATCTGCTTTGTTGTACCACTGATTGTATGACACCCTGCTTGTTGAGCAAAACATCTACCATCACGATACGCAATAAATAATCTGTGTGTAGGTCTCAGATTAATATATTTACGATGAAAAGTGCATGGATCAAAGGGACATCCTTCCTTTGTAATTATGAAACTTCTTGATTTGTGATTTTTCCATCTCGAAGGAATACTATCAAAAACCGGCCATTATTTTCCACGTCTTTTGAAGTCAGACGAATCAAGTCATCTCTTCGGCAGGCACCAAATATGCCAAATATTAAAATTACTTTACTTAATAACCACTTCTCGTCTGGTGCTTCAAGTATGAATTTGGCGATTTGGTCAGCAGTTAATACTTTGGACTTTTTCGATGTGTAACCAACATTTCTAGTTTGAGAGATGCAGTAGTTTTTGGTAAATTATTCACATTTACATGTTATTTTACTGCCAGACAACTTTTTAACATCGTAAATTGACTCCATAAAGTTGAAGTTTTCATGGATTTGCTTTTTTCTGACAAATAAACGAAAAGAATATCATCACTTACATTTATAACTTTCTTTTGTTGGCGCCAGTTGGAAAATAAACGATATTGGTTTTGATATCTCTCACGTGACTTTTTGGGCAGTAATTCTGCACTTACTTTTGCCGCTTCACGTGATATTTCTTTCTCTGGTGAAATCATTTTTAAATATTTCCACTGAAAATATCCAAATATTGTCACAAAACAAGCGTTATTTACCCCGTTGCTAAATGAATATACAAACAATTTGCGATTTCTAGAGAACTGTCAATAATATATTATTTTATTTTGACATGTATGTAGGCAGCTAATGACACTGGCGCACCGTAAAATTTTCCGTGCGGGCGCATGGAAAAAACCCACTTTCGGTGCGCTGAATAAGCATGTAAATATAGTGTTTTCAGATAGGTATAATGAAAAATATATTTCTGGTCATGTAATGAACGATATTTTTTATTGTACATTTTTGGAAACGATACATACATTGGTGCTATAGAAATAATCGGAGATCGCAAAAAGCCCATTTTCTTCAAAAATAAGGTGTTTCAAAAGAAACATAATAAACATTGATTTGCGAAGTAGAAAAGCATCCTGCATTCAGAGCTGTCCCAAAGCACTGTGCTTAGTGCTCGTGAAAGCACTCAAAGCACTTTTGTGGTCGTAAGCACTGTACTCCTGAGCCTTTTTTGATCCAGTGCTTAGTGCTTCGAGTATTTTACGAAAAGGCTCAGTGCTTAGTAATCCCCAAAAGTGCTACCGAGCACTTCAGTGCTCCGGAGCACTCACTTTTCGGGATTACTAAGCACTAAACCTTTCCTTACCTATGAATCTATAAATGTTTTCGAAACATGAAAATGTTGATATAAGCATTGTTTTTAATGTTTTGCGTTGGAAGTGAGTTTAGAGCGCTTAACTATTTTTCTCTGAATGCAGAAACTTAACCAACAATTTTCTACCAGATGATTTTTATTGAGAAATATAGGCAAAAAATGAATATGGCTCTCTGTGACTTGGAGGGCCTTCTGACCAGACCAGTCGTGAAAGTGACAGCAATTTCAATTATGTTTTACCATGATTTTGGCAGAGCTCTACGTGCTGAACCATCTGCAGGCGCATACTGGGACACTTTTGGGGACCGGAAAACTGTTCTACGAGGGTCCATGCGATTTTTTACGAACGTGGAAAAAAAATTCCAAATATTTTCAGAAGTTTTTATTTAATGTGCTGTGATAATGTGTTTAGGGTCCGATTCTATTTTCAATTGGTATGTGGGAGTGTTTGGTATTGGACATAATTTTTTTTGAATACACGAATTGAAGGTGGCTAACGAAGATGGAGGATCTGATATGGCGGACGAGATTTTTTATTTATTATTCGATTTAATAAAAATTGGTATTAGGGGTTTATGGGGCAAAATTCGATATTTTTCGAATTGAGATTTTCACGAGTTTTGTTCAGATTATCGCTGAATGGACAATTTCGAAATATCGATTCGAAATGCCAAATGTTTTCGAGTGAGATTACTTTTGTCTGGCTCCAAGATTTCTTCAGACTCTCATAGGCTCCTGGCGTCGCCAGAAATTTTGATTAGTCAAACGGCAAACGAACGTGAGTTCAGTGCGGAGTTCGACCCACTTACCTATCCACCACTCCATTATAAATCAATAGAACAACATTTATTAATTCAAAAATTGAAAAAGAGGACATTGAATATGAAACCAGAAAATTCATTAAAACTCTGCATTAGCCAGAGACAAAAAGCCAGAAAAATAGTCGTGAGGGGTGACAAGTTTGGATTTCACAAAATATCAAAAACCTGATCAAGCTTTAAAACAAAGAAATGCAAAAATGGCGGGCAACAAGAAACCCCATAAACAAAGATAATTTTATGACTTTGGGCAAGGAAATTAACGGACTAATAGAGCAAAACAACAAAAAATTGAATCGCAAGCTTGAGAACCTCAACGTTAGAGATCACTCACTATGGGACATGGCTAGACGATTTCAGAAGAGGACAGAGCCTGTGCCGGTCATAGTGAGGAAGCCCGAGCGTTCGGTGGCAGAACCAGTTGGAAAAAGCTGAGTTGTTTGGTGATTATTTCAGTGACGTACATACCACAGAACCAAACAGTAATAATGAACACAGAAGAATCGCAAACGAGGCAAATAATATCAGGGAAACTCTCTCAGTAAGAACTTCGGAACTTCAGAAAGTTTTAACAAACTACGAAGCAGTTCTGAGGTAAATTGGAAAACTGCTAAAAAACCTTTCGAGGAAGTCACTGGTCCAGATAAAATATATAATCAATGCAATCATAAAGTGGCAACATAACCCAGATTGTTTGAAAAAGGCGGATGGAATCAGGGAAGAATGAGAATTGTCTTGAAAGCTACCGGCCAATCTCCCTTTTGAGTGTGATTGCCAAGGTGGTGGATAAGATCCTTCTGAATCGTGTTCAGGAGAGGACACTCGACAACCTCGCAAGTAGCCCGAGTTGTTCATGGGGTGAAGGAAACCTTCCACAGGGACCAGAACACGGTTATGGTCCTGTTGGACATTCAAAAAGCATTTGATACGGTCTGTACTGAGGGTTGATTGTTAAATGACAGAGGCAGGCATGCCTTTATATCTCATAAAAATCATCCAATCCTATTTGTCGGGGCGGACTTTAAGGGTGAATGTGAACGGAACTAGTTCGTCGGATCGTACAGTCGGAGCGGCGGTCCCACAGGGATTTTCGCTGTCACCGATCTTGTATTCACTGTATACCCATGACTTTCCAAACTTTGCTTGGACGAATACGGCTATGTTCGCGGATGACACCGCGATATATGCCCACTCGTTCAGTAGCGAAGTGGCTGCTGTAGCTCCAGGTTCACCTGGATCGTTGGTCATAACATATTCGGCTAATAACCAGATCAAGCTCAATTCGCAGAAAATCAAGATCGTCAATTTCACAAGAAAATTCACCAACGTGAAGATATTTTGACAGCTGAAGGTTGAAAATAGCAAAGTGACGGAGATACCTGGAGGTGGAAGTGGACAGGCGCATGAATTTGCATAAGCGTTGTAGAGGGGGCGGCCGCAATTAGGCGCACGTATTTCCTCATTGCACGCAACTCTTACATTTCCCAAGATAATAAAAGTCGGTTATATAAACAGATCATTCGACTAGCGATATGATACACCTGCCCAATTTTCTGCAGTCTACCAAAAACCCAACTATCGAGGTTAGAAAGATTGCAGTATCGTAACCAACAGTAACAGATACATCCGTCTGGATGATCTGCGCGAACTAGCGGAAGAGAGAACTCAGCGATTACATATTGAAGATATCCGACAAATTTATAGGACCACATCCCTAAAAGTCTGCTCAAGGCAAATATACAAATGTAAGGGATGACACGCCCAGAAAGCATGGGGTAATATATTCAAAACCTATATAGAGAAGTCAACTGAATAGCGAAACTTCATCAAACAATCAATGTTACCATCAAGAGCCCCAAACAAGAGGGGTAAAACTCACATAAAACGAAGCATTTTTTGAAACCGGTTTTTGTTCAATTCATTTTCATTTTTCGGTAAGTAGACAAGTTGAGGATAAACATAGGTAAGATACAAAAAATTAGAAGTCTCGGAACCCAGAACTAATGAAATTGGATGCATGAGCATAAGCAGGAGACATCTCTAGTAATCATTCTTTCAATTAAAACAGACCAATATGTTGAAGGAAAAAACCTACCAAGACCAGCAATGACCACCCCTTCGCCCCCTAGGGAGGGCAAGTAGGTGGATTAAAAGTTACCATGCAAACCCGCAATTCCTTCCCTCCTCCCATCCCACAAGAAGAGGAGCTACAAGAAGAAATTGCTTTTTAAACTATATATATATATATATATATATATATATATATATATATATATATATATATATATATATATATATATATATATATATATATACTAGCAGACCCGGCCACGCGTTGCATGTGGCTAAGGTTTTTGTTTGAATCTAAAACTGAAACCCGACAGATGTTTCCTGTCCAAATTTCTATGTTCCCTAAAATGTTTTTCCCGAAAACTCTCGTCCGCGTAGAATCTCTTTTTTTCTGTTTTCCTTTATGTTGTTCCATCTAGACTGTGCTTTTGACTCCTCCCGCTTCCTGTTGTCCCGTTTTTTCTTTATCCCGTTTTCCCGTTATCCCCTTATCCTGTCATCCCGTTTTCCCGTTTTTTCGTTATTCCGTTATTCCCGTTATCCCATTTTCCTTTATCCCCTTATCATCCTGTCATCCCGTTATCCCGTTTTTCCGTTTTTTCGTTATCCCGTTATTCCCGTTATCCCGTTTTTCTATTATCCCGTTTTTTATTCATCCCGTTATTCCGTTCTCCCGTTATTTCCTCATTCTGTCATCCCGTTTTCCCGTTTTTTCGTTATCCCGCTATTCAAGTTATCCCGTTCTAAATTTATCGTAATACAATTATTATATTCGATTGCCATCTTGCAACCCTATTGCGGATCTGTGGATAAAATAAAAAAAACATAAAAATCGCGTTGAAAAAATAGGGGTTGATCGTAGAAGGGTGAAAATTTAGGGTTGCATGTATTTTTGAATGCTGTATCATAAAAAATTTAAAACTCAAATTAACAAAAAAATAAAATGAGGGGTGGACCACCCTTAACATTTAGGGGGATGAAAAATAGCCTATCTCTCAAGTTGGAAAAAATTACACATACATGCCAATTTTCATCAAAATCGGTTGACTTATATATATATATATATATATATATATATATATATATATATATATATATATATATATATATATATATATATATATATATATATATATATAAATATATATATATATATATATATATATATATATATATATATATATATATATATACCGGGTGATTCTCCAATGTGGCTCACTTCTATAACTTTTTTATAATTGAAGATAGAAAAACGAAATTTGGGAGTTATGTATTATAGTTCAATTTAATTTTTTTTTCATATTTACTTTCTTTGCCGTACTTCCGGTTTGACCGGAAATGACCTCAATTTTCGATTTTTAAATACTATATATTTTTACTTATTACTTCTCACTTGTCAATTTTTGACAAATAAAGTCATTTTCATTCCAATTTTCATTTTTAGATCTAGAATGCCATGGATCGTGTAAATCGCTTCATTCTTGATCAAGTAACATGGGAAAAATACGATTTTGAGGCTCATGACTTCACAGTCGTTTTAAGAATTATTTAAAAGTCGCAAATCAGTCCATTAAGGTTCTAAATTTTCAAGATGACCTCCTTGATCACGGCAAAGTTAAACGTTTTCAATTGTTCCGCGCACCACATTGATTAGCTGTTTTGCAGTGATGTTCTGGAATGCCACCCTTACTTTATACTCCAGTTCTCCACGAGTAGCTGATGCTGTGCTATACGCCTCATTTTTAATTGTTCCTCAGAGAAAAAAATCTAGCGGAGTAAGATCTGGTGATCTAGAATATTAAAAAGAAATCATACATTATGAAAAAATATGACAACTTAAGAATATACCTCACAGGCCACTGAATAGGTCCACAGTGCCAATCCACTTTTCACGGAAGGTGTCATCCAGATGTTTTCTTACGACTGGAGAATTGTGAGGTGGTGCTCCATCTTGTTGAAAATAGATATTAACTTGGTTGGCCAGTGGCAAATCTTCAATGGAATCATTAATTTGATTTCTAAGGAACTGTAGATATCTTTCCGCAGTAAGTTGTCCGTCGAAAATTATTGGCCCCAAAAGTTTTCCTCCAGCAATTAAAACTAAATCGCCCTTGAACATTTCCTTTTCGCATCAGATGTAAATTTGTTTGAAACCAGTACTTTTTATTATTCCGATTGAACAGACCCAAGTTGGTGAATCGAGTTTCATCTGCATAAATAATTTTAAATGGAAAACGAACATCTCTGTATTTAGTCAAAAACCAGAAGATCAACTTATTGATCTTCGGTTGTGGTCGTTATCGTAATGATGTTGGTATAGTTGGTACTTGGAAGATCGATAATTATATTCGTGAAGAATTCTCCAAACGGACCAACAACTTATATCACACTCAGACACAATTTGGCGAATTGACGCCGTACAATTCACTCCTACTTCTTTTTCGTCACTGACGATGAAGTTATTGGCATTTCCTCATGGTTCATTTCGCATTCTCCTTTCCATTTTTTAAGGAAAATAATGCCGAGTGGATGGCGACGATTAAGGAATTTGTGCGCATAAATTCAAGCTGCATCAGTTGCATTCTTTTTCGCTTCTCCGTAAATTAGCAACATGTCAATTTTCTCGTTTCTAGTATAATTTCCCATATCAAATTATAAACTACGCAACAAATACATTTTTAAAAGTGACAGTATATTCATTAGCCTTCATGTTTAGGTAGTCCTAGCAACAACTTCAATTGTTTGTCACGGATAACTTGAATAATAGGACTTAGTGCATAAATATACCGAATACGTATTATTTGTTTTTAGGTACAATCGTTTCTTGCAATTATTTAGAAAAATTGTGAAAATAAAGTATGTGGTATCAAATTATTCTTAAAAAAATATTTTTCGAAAAGCCGACGAGCCACCCCCTTTCTATTTGAAAAAATCAGGTTAACTGGAATAATTCATATTTGCTACTTTTCTCATGTTACTTGATCAAGAATGAAGCGATATACACGATCCATGGCATTTTATATCGAAAAATAAAAATTGGAATAAAGATAACTTTATTTGTCAAGTGAGGTGTTGTAGGATTGATGATGTCATTCTCGATCGAAATAAGTAGAAATATATAGGATGACCAATTTAAAAATCGAAAATTGGGGTCATTTCCTGTCAAAGTGGAATTACGGCAAAGCAAGTAAATATGTAAAAAATGTAAATTGAACTATAATACACAACCCCCAAATTTAGTTTTTCTATCTTCAATAATAAAAAAGTTATAGGGGTGAGACCTCAGAGAATCACCCGGTATATAAGTTTTAGGAAGGTATATGTGAATATTAACTAATACTAATATTATTGGATTGGATTGGACTCCATTGTAATATTTCTTGATTTAACAGACTGAAAAAGGTATATTTGAATCCCATGATCAAATCACTGTATGTAATGAGCTTAAAATCCCTTATTTAATAAATTTTGTTCTTCCTGTTTCCTCATTGAATTGAATGCATTGATATATATTTTCGACAGGACCTCAGTGTCGTTTTATCGCAAAACAATATCGAATAGACAGTGGTTTTATCACTATGAAACAGCGAGAAAACGTTTTATCACTATGGAACTGATCTGATTGGTTCTCTGTTTGAAATTTCGGCCATTTGATTGGCTCAAAAATAATGAGGGGAATAGTCGCAAAAAAGCACGGGTGCATGTTTTTCCACGAGAAATACCTAGTGTTTCTTACGTTCAGACATTATGTTATCGCTAGAAAAATTGGGGGATTTTTGAAATTTTGTATTTTCATTATAGAAAAAATAATGAAAATCAGAATCCAGAACTTCTGTAACAAATAGAAAATACTTTCCAACTTTCAATATTGCTTCAGAGAGGGAAAGTCGACCGACGATGCTATTCACAAATTAACAACTCACATCTACAAGTCATTGGACAAAAGCACGCCTGCCTTATGTATTTTCGTAGACCTCGCTAAGGCCTCCGATACCGTGTGCCATGAAAAATTGCTAAATAAATTGGATAATTATTGATTGAGAGGAAATACCTATAACCTACTGAAAAGCTACCTAGAGAATCGTGAACAGAGGGTTGATATCGGAGGTGAACTGAGCAATAGTATGTTCGTAACCTACGGGGTGCCGCAAGGGACAGTACTAGGTCCACTCCTGTTCACAATATATATCAATGGCTTATCGAATCTCAATATAAAAGGAAGGATTTTAAGCTTTGCTGACGACACAGCTATATTCTATGAATTGAAATCATGGGATACATTGAAATCGATAGCGGAGGACGACTTTAAAATAATAGAAGAATGGTTTAGACATAATACCCTCACACTCAATCTGGAAAAAACAAAATATCTGCCATTCACATCATACTCGAGTGGATTACTCAATCTGGGACCGTTGAACATTGGTCCCCAATCACATATTCCTGAAGCCGATTCGATAAAATATTTAGGTATCATCGTTGACCGACACCTCAAATGGAACCTTCAAATAAAGAATATAATGAAAAAACTAAGAGGCATGCTCTCAAGACTCAAATACCCAAAAGACTATCTTGACACTAAACATCTAACTGTACTATACTACGCATTCGTACAATAACAGCTAACTTATGGAATAATAGGATGGGGAGGTGTAAATGATACTCATCTTGAAAACTTGAACGTTCTCCAGAGGTGGATTCTGAGAATAATATTCGGTAAGCCACTCTTATTTCCCAATGATCAATAATATGTATTGTCTGGTATGTACGACGTGAGACAACTTTTCTGTGTGTCCATGCTCACCAATCTCAAAAAACACAAAAAAACTCCAGAACAAGTGACCCACAACTACACCACCAGACATAGATCACAACTACTACCACGTTGTGAAAAAACAATAGGTCAACGTCACTGTGACTATCTTGCACCCAGACTCTACAGCATGATACCTAGCCCAACAAAAAGCATAAATAATTTAAACTTATATAAAAAAAAAATTATTAACTGGATTTCTAGTATTGAAAGAAATATTATACACGATTTTGTCAACCAGAAATATCAACACAAAAAAAAACACCAACTCCATACTACCCTAATGATCTCAAACATGAAACGGTATGAATGGCTCCATAATTGATGCTATGATTTAATATATATGTACATGTATGCGTGTGTGTATGTATGTATGTGTGTATGTATGGGTGTATATAGGTGTACATGTATGTGTGTGTGTATATAAATCCGCTTTAAATCTATTATATGTCCCGTTTGTCTTAACATAAAACCCCACTGTTAATTATATATTTACCCTACTAGTATATGAATGCGTTTACATATCGCATGTTTATGTGTATTTATATTATATTATTTATTTATTACACTACATTACTTTTGTCATAGCTTACACTACTTTATTATTATTATCTTTGTCATCATTACATTATATTCTTACGAAACTACGTACAAGCGATAGTCCTTCGGAACTAAAGCTTCTGTGGTACTATAACCACCTTCATTATATAAACACTCTTGTTACTTAGTGAATAAACTTATATTATTATATTACATTATGTTCATTGGTCAACTATACCAGATTTTTTCAAGATAAATTTTTCATCTATTGAATGTCGCTAGGACAATAACCAAGTTTCTCAGTGAATGAAATTATATAATTTGTTCAAAGAATTAATTTATCTAGCTACCAAATTATTATATTTTCTGCGTCGTCGACATTTAAGAATGTGAGGTAAATTAGTTCATGTTGGATATCATCCCGTACGTGTTAATTCAAGAAAGCATTCAAAATGAAATTTTATGATGTTAAATCATTGGGGATTACATAACATTATGTTTGTGGGAAAAGACCGCGGATTACGAAAAAAATATTAACGTCAATGTGAAACGAGAAAATTTTCGGAACGAAATAATTCACCGTAAGTTCGTAAAAAACATTTGTTCAATTTGCTCAGATGTTCATTATGGAATCAGGAAAGTGCGCGAGAGTTGTTTGAAATCTGACCTACATAGTTGTTGGATTCCAGATGTCTCCATGAAAAAATTAATGAGGAGGAATTGGGCTATTTGGCAAGATATCAAATGGCACCACGTCCTACGAACTGTTGGCATAAAATGTTTGTTGTCTGGAAGTCGCATTACGGATGGAAGTTTTAAGTACACCGGTTAGCTTGAAATCGATAGCGTATATGTACAATAAGTTCTGGATATGCTTTTAGAACAATTATCATTAATGGAAAACACTACGACAATGTGGTTATTGGAAAAATTGCCGGAATCGTTTCCAGGTATTTCAGAAGGAAATGCGCTGGTTGGAAAAATAAATAAAAAGTCGTAACAACACATATGCAATTTCCGAATGCTGAACATTACAAATCCTACTCTACTTAAGGAACTCACATGATAACTGAAGGTGAAAGAAGTTGTCATAGATCGGGTATTCTAGTTCGATCTAACATTTCTATGGACCTGACGAAAATTCATTTTGTTTGTTTGAATACACATTCAAATATATGAATTTCGAAATGATTGTTTGGAAAATGTAAGAAATGTCACCAAGAACTCTTATTTCAAAAGGAGAACAAAATAACGAACAACAATATGTATGTGTTTATAGCATTCGTTTGAATGGTAGGCAACCTGCGATACGTATTTCAACGTTTAGTTGAGATAATTATCGTTCCACTTCGTTTTTTTAACCTATTCTGGTTTGAATCGAAGAATGAAACAATGATGTTATATATTTATATACAGAGATATATGTGTGAATTTGTTCATAATACAATTGCAAACGTATTGGGGTTGCAGCCTTATCCTTATCAGACCAGAGAATACTTTCCTTTATTTGGTTGAGTTTTCGGGAATAAATAATTCCTTCATCAAAACATCTAAGACCAAATGGTTAAATTTACAAAAAAAATCCGAATTCACTTGAGATTGAAACGAACAAAAAATATAAACATACATTTTATGTGCCAAAATTAACTGTTGAACACAAACACTTATTGAAACTTGTAACGAAGCATTTTTTAGAGTTATGTTACTAAGATCGGCTAAAGAAAGTGTTACATAACTTTGGTACGTCCCTGACTATTTGGGGTTAATATTATTTCCAGTCTGGCAATAAGTTATATTCCTAGTTCAAAAAATCAATGTAAATACCCAAAGCTACTGGAAGTAACATGAAAATCCGGCATAAAACAGAGTTGTTTTTCCACATCTTATAAAAAAGGTGAAAAGTTCCTCGGACTGTTTTTGTTGAAGGGGTAAAAGAAATCAAACTCACGATAGAAAAACCCATAAAAAAAATTGTATCAGACACCAGATCGTCAATCCGACTTCCGATCCAATTCTCAGATTAACAGACAAAAAGTGCGCCGTTCTTTTCACCATTCTTATTCCAGTATAGACAAAGAGGGCGCTTTTCTTATTAGGTTCTTTATCCCAATTTGTCGTAGATTTGAAACATATAAAAGGCAATCTGAAGTTACCATTAGAGCTTGTTCGTGCTATACTTCCGACTTGCCAAGTTCTTGAGGATAAAACCGTATAAATTTTAAAGTGTTCTCCAGAAGCGTTGAGGGTATCAGTGAGTGAAGATTTATGTATCATTTTTGAGCTGAGGCACCCATAAACATTGTTTTTGCTACATTATTCATATTTTCCGTTCTTTGCAGTCGAGTTCAAGCTTGTCAAAAGACCAGAGTTATATATATATATATATATATATATATATATATTTTATATATATATATATATATATATATATATATATATATATAAACATATATACAGAGTGACCCATATGAAAGCGGGCCACCTCTCTGAAACTGTTATTTATTATCCAATTCAGTTTTTTTTTTTCAGTAGATAGAGCATCAATAGTTCTAGTTGAATGCCATAAATTCGAATTAAAATTAAAATTTCACGGGCTACTTGGAATTTGTTTCAAGGTAAAAAATCCAAAAAACATACTAGCGATTTTTTAAATAAAATTTGACGACGCCACGGTTTGTAATGCTTTCAAATGGGTGTGACCAAAATTTCACGATGAAATGATTTTTTCAACAGAAATATGGCATAAGTAAAATTAATATCACTTTATCAAAATATTTCGAATAGTCGTCATATAAATCACAATCTTGTTAAAAATATCGTTTAAAATGCTCTTTCAGGTCGTTAGCAGTCGAGTTTGTAAACAGCAGTTTTTCAAAATGGCGTCAAATTATGTTTCTTCCAAACGTAACTCCATAGTATAGGAGATAGTTATGTCCATCAGAACACTGCAGTTTTTTGCCAAAGAAATTAAATGTACATCTTTACATCAAATAGTAATCAACCACCCACCCTTAACCTTTACCATTGACATAACCAAAAGCACCGATCAGGGCTTAATACCTCAAGGCTTCTACAGAGACTTTAAAATTGCTAATTACAATTCGATTGTGCTGTTTATGTCAGCGGTAAACTGGGATTTACTATTGGTCGATCAACCTCTCGACACCATGATTGAGATTCTTTATAATATTCTCTATCAAGTTATAGATTTGTATGTACCATTGAAAAAGTATAGTAATTGTACATTTCCTATATGGTATTCAAAAGAATTGAAAAATTGCGTAATATCAAAAAAAAAGCACATATAAAATTTAAAGCAACCAAGTCACCACAAGACTATCAGGAGTTCGCAAGACTAAGATCAATATGTAAACGATTATCAAAGGAATCCTACCAAAACTATATATCAACAACTGAATCCTCAATACCTCAGAATATGAAAAGTTTCTGGAACTATGTTAATGCCAAAAGAAAAACCTCCAACTTTCCCAGCGAGTTATCATTCAACGGAACAACAAGCTCACAAGGTATTGAAATAGTAAACCTATTTGCTGACTTCTTTTCTTCAGTTTATACCAACAACACTTGTGATATCTCTAGAATACCTTTTCAATATAACAACTTAAACATTCCCCTCTATAACATCAAAATATCTGACATCTATACCAAACTCTCCAATTTAGACACCAATAAAGGTCCTGGACCCGATGGAATACCTCCATCTCTTTTAAAAACGTGTAGTTTTTTACTAGCACGGCCCTTATATCACATCTTTAACTTATCGCTGACCCTTGGGATCTTTCCTTCTGTATGGAAAACAAGTTACGTCACACCTATATTTAAATCTGGCAATAAATCAGATGTATCGAACTACAGAGGCATCAGTATTTTGAGTACTATACCAAAACTGTTTGAAAATCTAATATGCGACTTCCTAACACCTCTGGTCGACAGTCTGTTGATTGACCAGCAGTTTGGTTTCAGACACAAACGGTCCACTGAACTAAATCTGCTGACGTACGTTGACGACATATCGAATGCTTTTGAGACTACGGGTGAATTACATTCAATTTACACGGACTTCTCAAAGGCATTCGATAGGGTAAATCATAGGGCTTTAGTTCACAAACTGAAGATGTTCGGTATTGAGGAAAGCCTCCTAGCTTGGATTGAAAGCTATCTTGAGAACCGACGTCAGACTGTTCGTATAGCCAATTATAAATCTTATGATATCAACTTTACCTCCGGGGTACCCCAAGGCTCTCACATGGGTCCTTCACTGTTCAACGTATTTGTAAACGATATCAAGTCCTGTTTCCACCACGCTAACTTTCAGATGTTCGCTGACGATCTGAAATTGTATTCCAAGATAACATCCAAACTGGACTGTATGTTGCTACAGTCTGATGTACAAAACTAACTGGTGTGAGCTAAATGACATGGAATTGAATCCTAATAAATGCCATGTTACAGTCTTCCACAGATCTCATGCTACGACTCAGTTTCAATACAGCATCAATGGTGTTAATCTAAATGTCTGTGAACACGTGAAAGATCTAGGTGTTACTTTTGATCCACATCTGACCTTTACCACACATATATCAAATATGATCACTAAGTCGCTTCAACTTTTAGGCTTTGTGAAAAGGATCACTCAAGACTTCACGAACACCCACACTCTTGAGCTACTATATTGTTCCTTAATAAAAACTCATTTAGAATATGCCTCAAGTATTTGGTCACCTTATTACCAAAATTATATAACTAAAATAGAAGCAGTAGAACATAAATTCTTGCGCTATATAGCTTTTAAACAAGGGATCAGTACATCAAACATTGACTATGTAAATTCTGCGATCCGAGTTGAATCTGATGTCAGTTACAACCAGACGCAAGCAGAAAGATCTGAAAATACTGTACGACATCTTAAATTCGTTTATACCATGCCCCCAACTACTCAATAAAATCGGTATCCATGTCCCACCTAGGATCACTCGCTCAACTATTACCTTCAATATACCTTTAAGCAGGACCAATTACGGGCAACACACATTCATTTCGAGATCCAGCAGCCTAGCAAACCAGCATAACCATTCCCTTGATTTCTTTGATACTCGTAGTGCATTTATATCACAATTGACAGATCTTATTGTTTGAATATTCATCTGTTTCTGCCTACCTTGGTCAGAAATGTTTTTGTTTTTGTCTTATTTTTTTTTTTTTTAGTAATAGTATCTTAGCATTAGTATTAGTGTTAGTATTAAGGATTTATATTTACTTTGTTAATCTGCATATGTAATCAACCGAATTGGGGATTTCCCCGTTTATAAATAAATAAATAAATAAATAAATATTCAATAATCAATAATAACCAATATTGATAACATAAATGAACTACAACAATAGAATGGATTGAAATGAGAGTGCCTACACATTAATTTTCGTACTTTTCAACCAAATCCCGATTTAATTCGATACATTTATTCTACCATTTTCTAATGCTAACCAACCATAAGATTCTATCAACAGTCGATCATTGGTTTGGGATAATATCTTTGCAAGCCTGTCTTATTCTTTCACGCAGTTCCTCTTTGGTGGTTGACAGTTATTCCAAATATCAATCTTGGTTTCATTCAAACATGATTGGGATACCACACCTCAGAAATATTATTTTCATTACGAGGATTTGTAACATTAGTTTCTATAGAGATGACAAGTTATCAGAACAATGGACGAAAAGACACAAATTTGTCAGTGTTAATAGTGAAGTTTATAACTCCTAAAGTACCTACACTAATAAAGAAGTATGGCTGATAATTTGACTTTGCAGGAGAAAACTGAAATAGTAAGACTTCGTGGTGACAACGACAGATCCGAAAGGAAAGTATGTAGAGTTTTCAATAACTTGCATCCGGAGCGTCGAAATATTAGCAGAGCTACAGTTGGCCGAATAAACCAAATTTCTAATCAGTATGGAGCTGTTTGTAAACATATCCTAAAGAATAGTAATATTGTACGGAGACAGAGACGAAATAATTCTGAACGAATTCGAAATTATTTTAATAATAATCCGACATCAAGTGTGAGAATTGCAAGTTTGGACATTAACTTACCGCGTGAAACAATAAGGAGAAATCTTAGGAAATATAATAAGATGAAGTTTCTCCACACCCTAGAAGAAGGCGATAATGAAAAGGGGATGTAGTATAGTTTATGGGCTCAAGAAGAATATCTTAACAACAGGAATTTTTTGAAAAAAAGGCAACATTCACAACCAATGGAACAGTTAATTCTCAAAATACGAGGTACTGGACGGAAGAAAATCCACATTGGATAATAAATTGCAGAAGACATTGGGTACTCACAAAAAATAAATGTTTGGTGTGGAATATTACATACCAAAATAATTGGCCCCTTTTTTTTTGAAGCAATTTGAATGGTCCACATTCTTTGAATTTTTTGAAAAACGAATTTTTCAACGCTATGGATAAACTTCCACTGGCAGAAGAGGCTCATCTATTTTGATCAGATGGCTGTTCCATTGCCAATAGCAGGATTGTGAGAGATTGGTTGGAAGAAAATTCTCCTAATCGGTGGATATGGCGAAATAGTGCATTGATCGAGTTTTCCTCCAGATCCCCGGACTTGACTCCATTGGATTTTTTTTATGGGGCTTCGTTAAAGAAAAAGTTTACAAAACTCGCCCAACGAGCAAAGAGGAACTGCGTAAAATAATAGGACAGACTTGTAGAGATATCACCCCAAACCAATTATCCAATGTTATGGTTAACATTGGAAAACGATACAATAAATGTATTGAATTAAATGGAGATTTGGTTGAACAGTCCGAAATTTAATGTGTAGGTACTGTCATGTGAACACATCATTTGGTAGTAGTTCATTTATGTTATTTATATTGGTAATTATTGATTTGTTTGAAAATATGAAAAGGGTGTTCATAAAATCAGATGTGGAATCATCTGCGACTGAAAGATAAACTTCAGTCACTATCTTCCATCGTTCAAGATAACCTCTTGTGGTAATTATATTATTGGATGTAAAGAGATGCATTTCTATTCGTTGACAACAAACTGCAGTGTTCTAAGAGACATAACATATCCCACATAGAGTTGTTATGTTCTGAAGGAGTATTTTAAACCATATTATTTACAAAAATGTGATTTATTTGAATTATTTCGATATTGATATGAATATTTGACTTATGCTATATTTCTGTTAAAGAAAATAATTTTATCGTTAAATTTTGATCACACCCATTTGAAAGCATCACAAACCCAGTGGCGTCGTCAAATTTCATTAAAAAAAATCGCTAGTATGTTCTTTGGATTTTTTACCTTGAAAAAAATTCGATGAAGGCCGTGAAACTTTTATTATCGATTCGAATTCATGGCATTAAACCAGAACTACTAATGCTCTATCTACTGAAAAAAATAACTTTTGAATCGGATGATAAATAACAGTTTTAGAGAGGTGGCCCGCTTTCAAATGGGTCACTCTGTGTATATATGATTTTATTTTGTTTAAAATAAATCCTCACGAAATATTTCGGCTGGCTGAGTTAGTGAAGTGTGAATATTTTTCGGTTTATGAGTTCATCCTATTATTGTTTTTTCACATACAAGTTGAGTCTATTGTATTATTGAAACCCCCAGTAATTTCGTGGTCTTTTATAGTGTGGAAGAATTCACAAGTAATCTGGAAATTGATCGCCCTGATGATTGTTACATTATGTTATCAGTTGTTTGAGTTCAGAGAAAACGCCAAACGGAAATTACTGACGTGGAAGATGACATCATTTCGAATTTTGAATTTCTGTAAGTTTGTCCAGTGGCATGAGTTTAGGGAAGATGCGGAACTAAAGCTACTCTCGCGCAATATTACGTCATTATAATTGTGAACTTGGGTTCGTTCGCACAGAATAAGCATTATTACACAATAACAATTTTTTACTAGTGTTCGAATTCAGGGAATAACTAAATTCGAACAACGGCCGCGATATATGAAACAAGTCAAAGTTGTCCAATGAAATACTTGCAGAGCAAGGAATTCGAATTACAAAATAAAATAGCCCCGATAGGGGGATTTTTCAGAATATTATTCATCCTCGGATTCTTGAAGGTGATTTTGTGAATATCCGTTTGATGTTGCTCCACTAAGTGAATTATATTTTGATTTTTATGGAAATAACTTTGATGCCCCGTAGTCGGTATCCAAGCCCAGTAGTTAAAACAAATAAAAATAACTAATAAAAAACCTTTTAAAAGTCAAGCTTTTATTTAAGCCGTGTACTAAACATATAAAATAAGTTCAAGTCATCGCTGACACTGATTCAATAATTTTTCGTGAACTATTTGTATTCAAAAACCTTGTAGCGCGAAGTGTTCATAGAAGTAGGTGCCAATTAATTTCATTGGACAATGATTGGTTGGTAAGTAACAACAAGTATCAATTTTGTTACAATTCGCGCGACAAGCTTTTCGAAACCAAATAATTCAACAAAAAATTATAAACTCATTGTGGGCGATGACTTACACTTAATTCATACGTTTTAGTACACGGCCTGAATGAAAGCCTATCTTTAAAAAAGTTTTTTATCAGTTATTTTATTTTTGCTTTTCAGTTAGTTCGCCTCAATATGTTTATTTCTAATAGAGCATCGTTATTACAAGGTCTCTTTCCTGTAAGTTTTGACCCCAAAAACTCCCACACACCAATTTTTGAATAGAATTTGACCATAATCATAAAACTACTCGTCCTCCATCCTGAAGTCGCTATTTTGAATTTATAAATTTTGACAAAAATTCATAATCTCCGAACCTGAAAACCCCCACATATCAATTATGACTAAAATATGACCATAATCAGAAAACTTGTCCCTCATCTTGGAGCCAAATTCAAAATCTCCGACCGCAAAAACCGCCGCATACTTGCCGCCGCAAATTTGAATCGAATTGGACCATAATCACAAAACTTGTCCTCCATCTTGGGGCCGCCATTTTCAATTTATGAATTTTGATAATTAATTCATAATTTCTGGCTCAAAAAACTCTCACATACCAATTTGGAATCGAATTGGAACGTAATCACAAACCTCTTCCGCCATCTTGAATTTAAGAATTTTGACAAAAATTCCACAATGCATTGTTACCGGAACTATGAACACCTGCCAAATTTCAAATTAATTGGAAGACTAGAAGTTGGTTAAAATTCACTTGTAAGATTTGATCCAGACTAACAAACGAATAAACGAACGAACTAACTAACAAGTGAAACTGAATATGAACTTGTAAAAAATAAAACAGTAGGTCGAGATCAGGAAAGTCGCCGAACGGAAACAATTGTCGAACAATATAAAAAAAAATTGGAAAATTGAATTATCACCAGATAGACCTAGAACAAGGAGTGGCATGAAGTATCAAAGTTGGGGTGACTTTGAACGTGAAGCTCAATGAACGTGGAAAGTATATGTTTGAGAGGAAAAAGGGTTCAATTTGGAAGAAAAAAGACGATTGCCACACCTCAGATAAATCACTTTCTGAATCCTCGCCGTAACGTGATTATAGCAAATCCCGTTTTAAAGATTCCAAACATATCGATAACCATTAGCCCAAAATTACAGGGCTATATATTGTTCCTAAAACTAGAGTTATAGTATTAATTTTGGTAATCTCAGAATATTATTGTGGTAACATGGATTTACCAGCAGTATAAATATCAGTATCAATTTTTGGTAATATGAGTATATTATTGTGATAGTACCGACTTACCGGCAGTACGAGTATTGTTGGGTATCGTATGTCTGTTTGAGTTTGCCAGATCGAGAACTATATTCTGTAAAAGAAATATATCTAAACCATTTTGTGAAATTGCCTTGACAAAAATTTTAATATACTAGTTGATTTAATACTTTTCACATGCTGTATTTACTGTGGAAAGCAACTTCCTGTTTCAGACATATAAATCATAGACTCAGGAGAATTACGAAACAAAGTTTCAAAGGTAGTGTAAAGACAGCTCGGTCTGTCTGCTAGATTGTAACGATATATCTGTTACATGTCGAAGAAATGATGATATCCGACCTCAAAAACTCCCACACACCAATTTTGAATAGAATTTGACCATAATCACAAAACTACTCGGCCGCCATCCTGAAGTCGCTATTTTCAATTTATAAATTTTGACAAAAATTTCATAATCCCGAACCTGAAAACCCCCACATACCCATGGACCTTTTTATGCACCATGAGAAAACACTGTAATTAGAAAGTATATGTGCTAATATCACTTGGGATTTTTTTTTCTGATGGGTAGTTTTTCCATAATCCGGGAAAAAGTGGATTCGTGACGTCACGTTCACTAAAAGTTGATTTGGCATCGTTGTATGAGTTGCGAATCATGGAATTGTGACGTAATGACATTTGTTATTTGATACTTTGATAGGTTCGTTCGTTTGCTCCACGGAATGGAATATTATCAATCGTTTGTCTCTCTTCAGCTCTTTTTCTTGCATATATCTGATACGAGACACGAGATATGCAGAGAACTGCTGCAAATGAACAAGCTCTCCATGAATGTTTGGTATTGAAAAATTTCGGAAATTATTTTCTAATTTTAATAACTATGAAAATGTCTAAAAAGTGCAATGTGCCCGGTTGTCAGAACACCAGTGAAAGTGAATCAAACTTTTGTGAAAAGCGGAAATATATGCTTTTGTGCAGAACATTTCCAGGTGAGTACATCGAGGAACGATCTCAATTTCACTCAATGCAAGTTTGCAAAATCATCGATCAGTACTGTATTTCATATCCAGTCCTATAAACATATTGTTCTTTGGTTCCAGCTGAAAGACAATATGAATTGGGAATATGCTAGAACAACGGGATCCAAATTTATGTTCAAGAAAGATGTCTGTCACACACATATCAACCTAAAACGACATTGGTCTGACAATGTTTCATCATAAGTACATGGTACATGACCTATCAACGATGAAGAAACCCAAACCAAATGAAAACATCACTCCTTCAGCTAGTAAAACTGTGTTGAGTGACATTACATCCATGGGAAATATTTACTCAAGAGTTTCGAATAGTTCTTCTCCTAGCAGTAGTCAAGCTAGTACATTATCCGATTCACCAAAATAACACCACCAAAAAAAATTCTGAGTATATTCCTAGTCAGTCTTCATCCAATCCTGATTGTGGAAATATCGAAGGACAGCAGCACCAGCGCTTATCTATTGCACTTATAGAAAAGAAGAGTAATTTTATTTGGGGCTCCCTGAAAATGTTTACCACATTGTGAAATACATTACCAAAATTGAAGAAATTAAATATATGGATGTTCTGATAAGTTTGAAAACGATACGGGTTGGGGATGTATACTCTCGATTGGCTGATGACTTTGATTGGAGTTAATCAAGTGTTCACAAGATTTTCACAAAAGCTGTGCCTATGATGGCAAATTGTTTACAAGAGCTTATATATTGGCCTGACATATCTGAAATTGAAAGAAATTTGCCGATCCCTTTCAGAGCTCGCTATAAGAAAGTTAATTCAATTATTAATTGTCTGGAAATTGAAAAACCCTCTGATCCTGTCCGTCTGTCCATGACTTCGTCAGAATAGAAAAAATGCAATACTGTAAAAAATTTAATACTCCAAATGGCACAATACAATTGAATTTTATTTCAGGAGCATACGGTGGACGAATTCTTTAACAACTTTGTCGATAAGATTCATTTCTTCTATTTTGATTGATTGAAATTCAAAAATACTTTAAATAACTAGAATGTGCAGTATTATGTCAAAGTTTTCTAAGGTTTGTTGTCACATTCTCTTCATGAATGCCAATATCTTCAGATTTTTTTTTTCTATAGCTTTGTAACCATAGGGAAAAATTTTACCATAGAAAATGTAAGCCTGTATTTGTAAAAAATAGATCAGTTAACGTCTTCACCTTTGAATTAGTATCCCTCAACAAAGAATTGGTGTGAAATAAGTGAATAATTTTGCAAAAAATTTACGAAATTTGTATGAACATATTTCAAGGCTATTCATTCTAAATTATTAATTATATTTTCAGTATTTCAAACTTAATAAATATTTGACTCATCACATGAAGGAAACACTAACAGGTACCGAATATGAATTTATTTATATTATAAAACAAACAGACAAAGCCTACATATATATTCACAGTATAATGCATTTATGATAATATCTAAACAATCACAGAAAAAATAATTCGGCGAATACCCCAATGGATGAAGGTAAGTTCAACAGAAGCTCAAATCCCCACTTCATTTTGAAGAATTCATCCATTGCTTGATCCATTCTGTGTAAACTGTACAGATGCTAGATGAACATGAAACAAAAAAAAATTTTGAAAGTAGTCCATGTCAGGTGGAGTTCTAATTAATTAGTAGAAAAATCAGTCTGCTCCCATTAATAGCATTTATTTCTAGGAAGAAAATAGCAATGATTTCTGCAAAGTATTTTGCGATCTTCAGGCTCTTCTAAAATATACATAGAAAAGATACAAGGTGAACATCGTAAAATTGGTAGAAGATTAGCACAAAAATAAACATAAGATCACCGACTTACACAAACATTGAATTCAAAATGTCAACTCATTAATTCAGTCGATAACCTATGTTATATTAATCAGTTGACATTTGTACTTCAATGTTTGTGTAAATCAGTGATGTTATGTTTATTTTTGTGGTAATTCTTCTATGAACTTTCACAATGTTCACTCTTGTATCTTTTTTATGTATATTTTAGAGAGCCTGAAGATGGCAAAATACTTTGCCGACATGAATTGCTAATTTTCCTAGAAATAAATGCTTTTACTGTGAGCAGACTTCTTTTTTCTACTAATGAAAAAAAAAAGCTTGATATTTTTTTCAAAGGATAAACAATAACTTTTTTAATGAAAAATCAAAGTGGTTTCAAATATAAATTAGAAAAAAAAAGCATTTTCACTTTATATTTCTTATGAAATAACCAGAGGTTGTGAAGTATCCCATGTTCAATTTTGATATAAAGTATCATTCAACCAATATATTAGGAGTAATTTTGACAAACTTGAAATAACTAAATAAAATGATCCTCACCTTCATTGGCAAATGCTCCACTGGGCCAATCAAAGGAGCTTGCGATCTCGGGGATTACACAGTTCTTTGATATATTCTGTATTCTGTGCATGTGCTGAAACATGAAAACAAAATCAAATATTAATATATATATTTATATATAATGCCTGTGGCTTCCCGTTTCCCATTATCTCGTTTGGGTGCCATAATTGATTTTACAGCAAAAGTAATTTTCAAGTTAGGTTACACACGAATTCCTCATTTGTAATAGAGAGCCAAAACACCAATGTTCATGACCGTAACTCAAAAACTAACCGAAACCCCATAAAAAAATGTACCCCTCATTTGACCCCTTTAGGGGGTGAATTTCAAAAAGAAAAGCTCAAATACCAGTTTTTAATATACACATACCTTCAGAGGCCGAACAGTCTAAACACGGACATTCTAGGACATTGCTTCTCTGTCTTCCTGCATCAAACAATTATTTAAAAAAATGTGGATTTTATGTTCCGGTGTGAGCTTTGCTTTCACATTGCAGACGTTTTCTTGGCGTTTCAACTGTATGTAGCCAACAGCATTATCATCACTGGAGTCACTGGTAGATCTGTAAAAAGATAACATGTGTTGATTTACTTTTTTGATGCGAATAAGTCAGTTGAAAATGATCTCGATATTTATTCTTGCTATATACCTAACACAAATTGCTTACCGTTTTCACATTTTTCATTTCAGCACTCAAAAAAGTCATGTTTGTTGAATAAAAAGAGTGAATCATCTCATAATCCACCCTTGGCAAATTTTCCGAACATGCTTTTACGAAGCCTTGTTTCATTTTAAACACACCAAATCGTTTATGATATTAAGAAATTAATGAGTTGATAAAAATAAACATTGATGGTAAACCTCAAATCTCAATATTATTTTCATGGGAACTGGGAACTGTCTGTAACATTTGCGGTGTTGCCAATGATCGGTCTTCATCAAAAGGAAGGCCCGTTCAGAAACTTTGAATGTTTTAAATGAAGAAACCCGTTGTTGAAATGAGTTTTTTTTTTATGAGTCTATCAATGAACAGAGTTCAATTATATATTAATGGTGTATATCAAGCAGTGAGCTATATTTTTGACAAGAACAGTAATGCGTGTTTCTGAACGTGGATTATGGAGGGGGTGGTTTTCGATGAACGTGACGTCACGGATACTCTTTCAACCGCAATATCTTTTCGAAATAAAAAATATATGATGGCATTCTAAGTCAATTGGACGTTTCAAATGAAATACAATCAACCTATATAAGTTTTGGATTTTTTTTTCCTGAATGGAAAGGTCCATTATGACTAAAATATGACCATAATCAGAAAAATTGTACCTCATCTTGGGGCCAAATTCAAAGTCTCCGACCGCGAAAACAGCCGCATACCTGTAGGCGGCGCCCCTTACAATTAAGGGACAAACTAAGATCAAATTTGAATTTCTCAAATAAAAAAATCCTCAAATACCAATTTTCGTCCAAATATAGACATTATTTTGAAATTTTTTACGAAAAAACAAAATAAAAATATTTTTTTTAATCCTTATTAAAAATGAAGGCCTTGCGGCCCCATGCTTATATAAACTTTTCACCCTATAAGTAACTGAGGAATCGTCCTGTAAAATATCGGACACTTATTACATAGCACCCTGTAGATGAATAGTGATTGAAAATAAAAATAAAATTGTTATTATGTGTTATGGGACGTACGTCAAGCATTTTTATTTCAAAAATTGTTGTTTTTTCTCCATGTTCTCAACAAAATGTAATTTTTTCACTATTATTGAAGACTGACTGAATTATATACTAAACCATATTTTTCATAATCAACAGTTTGAAATTTCAACATTCTTAAAAAAATATTCCATGAAATTGGCAGATATGAACTTTTTGTTAAGCAAAACTAATAATATAACAACTACATACAAGATTACCTAAGTACAAGGGTCGAAAAAATTACAAAATTGCATTTAACACGTTTTTATTGCGGAAAAAATATCCTAATTGACTTTGGAAAGTGCAGAATTTGGGAGACAAATTTTTTTGAGATTCCTGTTTAACTAGCAACAATACATAAGTACCCAAAAAAGCATGAAGATCGATACACATACACATGTAAACATAACTATATACACATATTCACCGAAAAATATCTTGGTGGAATGATAAATAATAACATGGTTTCATTTGTATGATAATATGAACATGATGTTCATAATATCAGATGTGGAATCATCTGCGACTGAAAGATAAACTTTGGTCACTATCTTCCATCGTTCAAGTTGGTATTTTATGATATGTAGTTCAATGTCCATTGTGGCTTTAGCCGGGAAAGCAGTTTTTTTCTGTTATATATTACGAAAATTCAATATGATTTCTTTCTCTCTAAGCAATATTGAGGGCAGAAAAATAATAATACCTGAGGTGACTTGTCAATCAATTCACTTCACTTGAACGTGATTTGCTATTCACCCCTTTGCTACCTAATACATAATTCAAGTTTTTCTCGTAACTCGATGGAATTTTTATAGCTTCTATGAAGTCACAAACAGTTCTCTGACATTTCATTGTAAACTCCATCAATTTTATGGCATCATCCCCTCGATGTTGTTAGCGAGAAACGTATTCAGCTGTACCATACCCTCGAGGACCCATTTACATCTAATAGCACTTATTCATGACGTCAAGCATTGTCGAGTGCGGATTTCCAAGCATAAGCAGGAGATAATGTCACATGCAAATATAATTGGAGATAAAAAAATGTGTGCCTTACTTTTGAATAACGTCGCGGGAGTTTCTCAAGTGACGAGAATCAGGTGCCAGCAAATATCGATTGAAATTTGTACGGCTGTTATGGAGAGCGCAAGGGAGTTTGTTCATACAGTGTGTACATGAGGTAAGGATTAAATCGTCGGACATGTCTATCTTTGTTTCAAGATGCACACCTTTGACGTTCTAGTCGCATTGGGGACGTCATATGTTCCAGATATGTCGTCATGACATTTTTCAAAGGGGTACTCTATTTTGGCAGTGCCATTTGGAAGAGCATATTTTTCTGCACACATCACATTGAAAGTTTTGTCATGTTACAAGGAAAATTGTAGTTATGTTATCTGAACAAACAAAATTAGTTCTTTTTTCTGAGTTGGCAGTATGCATGATCAGAAATTCTCGTTGGACCTTACTGACAGTTTCTTGAGAAATATTGTTATATTCACTTGTGATTTGTCGATATTGTCTGGTCTAGTTCCGAATACGACATTATTTAGATGGTGCCAATGAAAAAAATCTATTGGAATAAGGTCCGGAGATCTTGGGGGCTATTCAATAGAACCACGCCTACCTATCCATCTATTGGGAAAGACTTGGTCAAGATATCTTTGTAACATCAGTTTCGTAATGCGGCAGTGCCACCATCCTGCTGGTACCATAAGTTTTCATTTTGGAAATGAGATAACCAGATTGGGTATAACACAATCCTGTAGGAATTGAGGGTCCCTTTTGAACCATTCAAGTTGTCTTCAAAATAGTAAGGTCCAATAATGTTATTTTCTACAATCGTCACGCAGCTATTTATTTTCTGAGGATACTGTTTATGATTCCTCTCTGCCTTTTTGGGTTCTCCTTAGGGATCGTCCATTAACCACGTGAGGCTCGAAAGGGGGGGGGGGGGTTCGTAAAGAACACGAAATCGTAAAGAACACGAAATTTCACAAAGGGGGGGAAGGTGTAGTGAGATATCACGTGTATTTATTTTTTCGTCGAACGCGCGATTTCTAAAAACCGAAAAACGGCCAGGCAACTATTTCCGCCCGGCTCGGCTTGCCAGTCGCCAGTGATCCTCTTCGATGTATTCTTTCAGAACGCTTCGTGATACCTCCTTACCCGATTTTGCAGTCGTCCATAGTATTCCGTAGCCTTATGAGCATGATGGTAAGGCGTTCGCTACATTTCTTCTCGTGGTCTCTTGGGATTACCCCAACGCATGCCTTGATGTATTTTTTCAGAACGCTTCGTGATATGCCCTAGCCTGAAGAAGGATCGTCAGCAGCTTGTGGGAAGGACGCATGTAGGACTGTACTCATGTACGAAAGAAAGTTAAGGCATAAGCAACCTAATGATCCGTGCAATAATAGTCCAGAGATGCACAATGTTCGTCCTTCACGCATCCTCACGCGACGATCGATCGGTAGATCGAGAGAGATTATCTGTGTAGTGCGCGAAAATGATGACGCCGAGTGGCTCGATGAGACCGACGTTGATCTTCAACAAAGCACAGTGCCAACAGCTGACTTGCAAGATGCTTATCAACTTGTGAGTGTTGAAGAAAGTCCGAGGACAATGTCCATTGAATATGTTCATGTACCAGTACAATTTTTTCACATGATTACACTTTTTCTTCATCATTTTTATGCCAGTCAAAAACAACCTGCAACCCTAATGTCTGTCTGGACATTTTTATCACAGTCATTAATTTTCCAGGATTAAATTAGAATATACCTGTATTCAAAGATAATATTCTGATTTTTTTTAAGGTACGTCGTACTAAAAAAATACACGTGATTTTGGGTGAGGGAGGGAGGTTTAGTCTTGAACCTCACTACGTATCACCAGAGGGGTGGGGGGTTGAGAAGTTGCTAAAAAACATCACGTGAATAATGGACGACCCCTTAGCACCTGCAATTCTGTCGATTTACTATTCCTGTCAGGCTGAAACTTCATCCGAGAAAGCAATATTTTTAATAGCAACTAGCACATTTCCACTGCATCCGTCAGTCTGGATCGTCTTCGAAAAGCATATCTCATAGGGATGCCACTATTCCAATTTAAAAACTTTATGTGCAGTTGTTACTGGGATATCTTGATCATGGCTAACTATTCAAAGGCTGTTGTGTGGATTTTCTTCCATAGCTGACAAAACGTTTAATTTGGCCTCTCCATTGATTTAAGCACGCCCAACTTTAGTGCGATCATCAACAGTACCAGTTTCTCGAAACTCCCTCTCAACTTTGCTTCTGCTGATTGAGTTGTGCCTATCCGGGTGTATGGTTTTAAACAGTCCAATCACTTCTTGTTGAGTTCGTACTCTGTCACCGTTTTCAATCATGATCAGAATTTTGATTCTCTGGGTAACAAAAAGATGCATTTTATTATTTATTTTTTCAAAAAGTAGTAAATAAAAAAAATGTGAAGTTTCAAACTGTGATATACGTCAACAAAACAGCTCTCAGCAAAACAAAAAAAGGAGAAAACATTTATGCGATAATAATAAGAGTGTTTTGTAGGGCTCAAAAATACGTTCTAACCAGTGGCGTGCTGAAAAAGTCCTTCACAAAGCTAGGAAGGAGTTCACTTTGAACACTCAGGGCTGGTTGTTCAATGCGAATTTAAACCTTTGATTATCTAAACTCGGATTGTTGATTAACTAGTGATTAGAACGTTATGCATTTTCAATGAAGCACTACTCCTGCATTCCTTAATTCGTTGTTTTCATATGTTGGCAACACATTTTTTCGCTTGTACCATCATTTCGGACCGTTCAGAAACATCAACATTGAATCAAACTTAACTTAAGAATTCATAGTTTTGTAAGAAGTATACAGAAAAATTGATTGAAAAAAAGAACTAATGATTTCAATGGAGGTGAGAAAAACATTCGCATTCCACTGGTAAAAAAATACCCAGATATAGTTTAATGTAAAAAAATGGATAAAGTTACTGATTCGCAAAAATTGATGGAGTGGGCTGAATAAGTAATGATTACAATACCATCTGCGGAGGACTAAAAAAAAAGGAATAGCACCTCAACAATAAAAGACCAAATTTTTACTTGTTCTCTGTCCAAATCAGATGTTGTAGATTCACAAAAACGATCATTGGAAGAAGAACCCAAGTTGAAATTAATACACATGAGTGAAAAACACAAACTTTTCTTGGAACTACAGAGGAACGAGTATAATCTAGAGAAAACTCATATGATTAAGATATATAAACAAACATTATCTTTGAAACATAGTTCATCAATGAACATTTGTTAGAGATTCTTGAGAACAGATCATGTAGTTTTCAATTTTGCAATTGTGATGTCCTTCAGGACAAACGTTTTGATATAAAAATCAAGATTTGATTTTTATTTGGAAGTTTATTTCTTGTTACGATTTTGCCTTTATGGTCATTTGATGGGGGATTTTTTGTATTGTTGTTAATTGCGGACGATTCCTTTTGACAAGCGAAATCTATTCAAAGTAGTCCATTCTACCTGCCAAATGGTTTCTACGTTGTTATTACATACGGGTCATTTTCTTCTTGGAGCAATAATATCAAAAACTCAAAAAAAGTCTTCATAATTTGTTAGATCTTCGAACATTTTCGCAGTAAAATATAAAACAATAATATTCAATACACAAAATTTTTTCAGCATATTCAATGTCTCTAGGTTAGAATGGGCAAATTATCTCCTTAAACCCTCGAGTTCGTGAGATTAACTTAAAACCATTGTTCAATAATTGGAACAAAATTGGTAATCCTGGTTCAATCCCAATCACTTGGTGATCTTTGATTGAACAACCGGGCCTTAATTCATCAGTTTGTTCAATTAACTGAATAATATAAATTGATTTTAAATCATTATAACATAAATTTTTTCGAAAATGTTCCCACGTAAAATGACAAAACTCTTGATGTGCTGTGTACAGAAAAATATGCTCTCTCAAATGGCACTATGAAAAATAAAGGTTGCCATTTGAAAAAATGTCGATGACGTTATACCTGGAAAACTGATGACGTCACCAATGCGACTAGAACGTCAAAAGGTGTGCATCTTTAAACGAAGTTTGATGTGTCCGAGGATTTTTCCGAGAAGTTTTTCCTTCTCTAGATAATTAATTTAATGCTTACTTTACGTACGCACTGTATGTACAGAGATATGTGAGAAATTACAGGAACTCCATTTTGTCACTGTTAAAAGGCTGATGAATACCATATATTTATTAACTTCAAACACTGATCATAGGGATAGCTCATGTGAAGCCAAAACAATTGAACATCGATTCTCAAAATAAGGCGCTAAAAGTGAATGCGCATGCGCCAAGATATAAACATGTTTTATATCAAAGATGCGTTCAAGTAGTCATTATTTCTCAAGTTCCAGCAACGTGAAACATGAAACAACATTTTTGAGACTTTTTACATATTTTAGGTAGATTTCAATAGAAATACTACCCATTGGTCCCGTCATCACAACAAGACTTTCAAGAAATGTTGTTATATCTCCACCGACCATGGTCCCCAGAACCCACAAATACCATCAGTTGAAATGTTTATATATATATATATATATATATATATATATATATATATATATATATATATATATATATATATATATATACATAGGGGGTAGTTTCTTGGGAAATGGTTCTCTATAAAAAATAAAAACCAGTATAGATTCTGTGTTTTTTTATAAAGTGCTGAGACGACGTTTCTCCTGGATGCCTCCAGGCCTTCTCAAGTCTATAATAAAATTAGAATGTATGAATAACATTAGGAAGAATAGATATAAGTGGTGACCTTCATAACACAGATTCCAACAGGTAGATATTAATGCGACCAGATAGGCCATAATGTTTATATTTCTTCATCTTGTACATTTTCGTGTTTGTAGATGAGTATTCAAATATGGTGTGTTCCTACTTTCCAAAATTAAACCATGCTTTGATTGAAGGAAAATGGACGGTGGTTAGTCTGTTTGTTTCGTTGTCGAATTTCTGCGAGGTTTGTTCGTTTGTTTGGTTTGTTCGTTTCGTCTCTTAGTTGTACACTTTTGTGTTCGAGGTTGAGTTTTGTTGGACTGTTATTTTCTCAAGATGTTTGGAATTGAGGGAGGAGGTTGGGATGGAAAGATTTATCCAAGCTTTCGGAAATGTTTAGTTCCATTCAGGGAGAAACTTTTTTGAGGTTGGTTTCAATGATGTGTAACATAGTGATACAAAAGAAAAGAAACGTAGATCAGGAAATAAAACGCTGTTAAAAGTTATTACAACCACATTAGCGTTGTCTAAAATTATATAAATATAAATGTGAACTCTCTGTAGTGTGACAAGTAAAACTGACAGGTTGGGATTCCCAAAAAAAGATGAAAAAAATCTCAATATTTAGAGATTTATGAGCTCTACAACTTTCATTATTTTTTATTCTCTAAGATGTACACACAAATAAAAAACACAAAAAAATGCTGCAAATTACCATACATGAGAATTTTAAAAAATTGTTCACCCTGTATGTTCCATTCATTTGAAGTTTATCCACTCGTGTGAATCAGATACTATGTGAGTTTTCATTCCGCCGACAAACGGAACATAATTGTATTTTGACATTACTGGATTTCAACGTTAAATATTAGATATTATTTTTCCAAGTGATATTGAGATTGAAACCCAAGTTATTACTGTCTATTACATTGTGTGCTGGTTATACTACTTTCTTTTGATTTGAGTCAGAATACAAAGGAATATTAGGAAGAATTCAGGAAGACTTGGATCCTTCACCAACTTTTTATGGAGAGGTTCAAGGTTCATACAAAAATGGAATTTCTGTTCTTTTTACTTGAGCCAGAATACATAAAAATATTGAAAGCGTTCAGAGAGGTTTGAACTCTTCCCCAATTTTTTATTGTAGAAATTGAGGTTTATTGAAAAAACAAATGCTGTTTGTATTTTTCAGTGAATACATATCCTATTTTTCCCGATATATGATTTGTCAGCTTGATTGATGGCTTCTTTAGAATCAATAAATAAATTTTGAAATCTACTTTTCCGACTGACCAGGCCATTATTTTTTTGTATTTGCCAGATAGGATCGAATGAAACCGCTCAAAAATCAATAGTTATGTTTCATCCCTTTAACTATAGAAAAAAAGTCTGTTAAACGAATCACATGATAATATTTTTTTTTAAAGGTTAGGTTCTTTCTGCGTGGAGCGATAACCTCCCCTTCCACTGCGACTTCCTCAGATCCATTTTGGCCCGATTCTAATTAAATTAGTGTTTCCCTTCGAGTCCCTCACTTTTGACACAATATACAGGACCTGTCAGTAGTCCTGTAATACTCGTCAAGTTTTTTCTATTTGGTTCTAACAGGAATTCTGTTCTACTTCTTCAAGTTTGATGAAAGATTACGTGAACGAAAGTATAATGGTCGATTTTATTGGATACAATCTTTGCAAACCCAAGGTTGTGGTTGGAAACAAAATGTTTATCGAATATCGTAGTTTATGTGTGAAGCCAAGGGGTGGTATTATTTAAAAGAGTATTTGCTTGTACTTCAAGTAAGAGCTTTTACTTCCTAGTATTTTGTAGAGTATAATTTACATAAAGTAAATTCTTCGATGGGAAGTGTTTCCTCAGGTTAGAAGTATAAACTATTAGTAAATACTAGGATGTGGTTAACCTCAAATTAGTTCGAGGATTCTTGTTTCCTCTGTGGTACTTAGCATGAGTGAGAGTGATGGTGTTGAACCAAGTGCGGAGGATGATGTGGAAGAGGATCTTCAGATGCCAATTGTTATTTTGCTAGAAGATTGTGAAATACTTTTTGACAAGCGGCAAACTCCAGTAATCGAAGCAGCAAAAGAGAAAGCAGCTAACTCACTCGCTGAAGCGTATACCAAGAATACCGAAGACGTAAGACTGTAAAACAGGCGATGGAAAAATTTAACAATATGAAAACCAAGGTGAAAAAATCTACAGACCTTGAAAGGGCGGGTAACAAGAAAATTGTGCTCACAGATTGGCAAAAGAAATGTTATACGCTGTGGAATAACGCGGAAGTTCAGGGAGAGAATACTGTCTTGAATAAAGCACCAGGTAAGTTGTTTATCTTTAGTCATTCCATTAATAATTTACGTAGTCACAATGAATGTTGAAGGTGCTGTAACTGCCGGCTATGCAGTACTTTTCGCCTCCTGAAAAGAAAAGAAAGAGTTACAATTAACGCAAATCACAGAACCAGAAGAGTTTCAAGGATATTCGCTGCAGCACTTGCAAAGAATGTGCTTAATTCAACAAATTCAGGCCGCTCGAGCTCAAGAACGTGCTGCTATTATATAAAAATGCTCGGACATATCAACTTCATTTTCGAGAGGGACATCGTTCGCGATGAAATTTACCCGAAATACATTCCATCCCTCGAAGCTGTGACCGCCACCCCTAAATTTTTAAATGGCAACATATGGCAAGTGATACCTCATTCGGGAGGCATTTTTCTTCTTAATATCAAACAACAAGAATAAATCAATTCTATCGATTCGTTTTCGAGATATAGGAACTTGAAGTTGGGAAATCACTTTTTATTCACTCGATCAATAAAAACAATATCTGATAAAGCAACTGTCGCAATAATTATTATTGTCAATGAACCGAATGTTCAAACTGTCCACCACCCATTTCCATACAATAGTACAAGTTCTATTCAAAACGAGACCTCACATTTCGTTGCATTTCCGGCGTTATTCGACGGCATTCTTCAATAATTCTCCTTCGTAAATCTTCCAGAGATTCTGGTTCGGTTGCAAATATTTTGTTTTTCAAGTGACCCCACAGAAAAAAGTCGAGTGGGGATAAATCTGGAGATCTGGCTGGCCACTATATAGAGCCTCTTATTCCAATCCAACTTACAGGAAACAATCCAAAAACGCGCTAACACACTGTGCATAATGTGGAGGTGCCCCGAATTGTTGAAATATCAAGTGGTCTTTATGGTTACGATCGCCATTTTCAATGATGTCTACTGATTGTGGATAAACAAATTCATTCAATAATTCCAAATAAGTTTCTCCTGTCAGGTTACCGTCGAAAAATACTGGTCCAATCAAACTGTCCCTAAAAATACTGGCCCAGACATTGAGTTTTTGGGGAGTTTGAGTATGGACTTCGTGGAAAACATGTGGATCGGCATCTGACCACCAATAACGACAATTATGACGATTCACACTCTAATTTGAAAAGAATGTAGACTCATCAGAAAAGCAGATGTTGAAAAGGAAATTCTCATCAGCATCTATTCTCGTAGTCATAATTTCACAAAATTCCTGTCGTCTATCAAAATCATCTTCATTCAATTGGTGTACCAAATGTATTTTGTAGAGGTGGAATTTATGATGTTTCAGGATTTGGCAGATACTGGTACTACTGATATTAGTAACACTATCCAATTTCCTCGTGCTCAATGTTGGGTCTGCATGAACTTGTCCTAAAAGTGCAACTTCAACAGCTTCATTTCTCAACGGAAATTCACGTTCTGGGTCTCGTTTCTGGTTGGCTACTGATCCATTTTGACGAAATTTTTGCACTAATTCTAGAACGTATTTTCTAGCAACAAGTTTATCTGGATGCGTTTCGTTGAACAAATTAGCTGTTCGGTTACCGCACTCATCATTCTTATTTTTTTTTATCATCTCAACTCTTTCCGCGATTGTATACACCATGTATACACCATTATTCAGCAGCTTTAGTCAAGTAATTCACTCTGATGTCGTGCAGTCAAAGATCAGTTTAACACTGATAGACGTCCACAATTGCGATTTGGTGAAAAAAATTATCTCATACATGTTTTTGTTGTACTCGCATTTGAGGCGAATTCGAGAAAACGTCTTTTTATCAATTCTGAAAAAATTTTAATTTTTTTTTATCATGTATATGACGATGAAATAAAAATTTGAAACGGAATTTCATGTTATGAGTTGGTCATAGGTAAGATCATTTAATTCCCTGACAATGATAATTATCTTTGAACAATTGCATTGTTAGATGTTATTTTTATTGATTGAGTTAATAAAAAGTAATTTCTCAACTTCAAATTCCTATATCTCGAAAACGAATCGATAGAATTAATTTATTTTTGTTGTTTGATATTAAGAAGGAAAATACCTTTCAAATGAGGTAATACTTGCCATATGTTGTCTTTTAAAAATTTAGGGGTGGCGGTCACAGCTCCGAGGGATGGAATGTATCCCGGGTGAATTTCATCGCAAACGATGTCCCCCTCGAAAATTTAGTTGATGTGTCCGAGCATTTTTATATAATTCGGTTCTGCCGGCCTACAGAGCCGCTGTTTCGTTTTCAATGGCCCACTATGTATACTGAACCTTCAACGGATGATAATAATTAAGGTAAAGGAGACTGACATGTTTGTGATATTTCATTAATAGGTGATTACCTGTTGAAAATTACTTGCAAATAAATATTTTGTATTCAAATAAAGTATTGCTGTTCAGTTCACATCATTCATTTCAATTAACATATACATAAAACTCACCTCTGTTCGGCAAGGACTTGCTGAGCAACAGCATCACGTTTCTGCTGACCTGCCAGACAAAAAGGGGCTCCATCGTCATCAATATTGTCAAAATCTTCGTCAGGATCCTGCAAATATTCAGCAACATTGTGCAGTATGAATCCTGCTAATATGAAGTTACACACTCCGTGAGTTTTCAGTCGCAGAGTTTAATGAAGCATGGGCAATCGTCTTTTCAACTGTCCAAAGCAGCATTCAATTTTAACGCGGTTATATGCTCTTTGATCTGCTACCGAAGGATTTTTATATGGTACTATAACATGGGCGATACCATAGCCTTCATCCCCTAGCAAAAACGCCTGGTATTTCCAGGAAAAAAATGCATGAACTTCGGAATTTCTCCAAACTCTGCTGTCATGTACGCTTCCTGGTCATGATGTATCCACAGAAAATTCCTTCAGAACTGCATGTAGCCTGCCCATTATTGCTATAAAATCCTTTACGGTTGAAATATTCTTTCCGTGAATTTTTGGTTTTATTATTCTGATTTGGGTACAATCTATTGCTCCAGATATGTTCACCCATCTTTAGCGAATTCAATTTCGCGGGAAGTGTGAGGAAAATAAATCCAAACATTTTTCTTCCACATAATATTTTGTGAAACTTCTTCAATTACTTTTGACACGGTTGTTTGATGTACCCCGACATCTTGTTGGAACCCAGGATCACTTAGAGTTTTTAAAAATACCTCAATTTTCGTTACATTTGATAAAGCTGCTCCCCTCATCTCAATTCGATTTCCTTAGAACTCATTCAACATTGTTTGCATTGAACCTAAAAGTACAGTGCTCAATACTGGAACCTACCCAAAAGAATTGATTTACCGAAATAATTTTCTATAGTGTTCCGCTCCATACGTTCTACGTTCACACATTTCCCTCCTTTTCCTACCATAATTCACAAAAAAGCCATAACATCTTTTCACTCGACGATGTGAAGTAACTCTATGAGTAGCTTGTTAAAAACTACACCAAACACTCCCAAATGGAGGAAATACTAGACAACATTGGTCATGTCTGCAGTATTAACTTCTTTATATCGACGTAAATAAAGCATAGTATAAAGTGATGGCTCCTAGTACTTACTTGAGTGTTACTTCAAGGATTATGTAGAGTAAATGCTTTCTTTTCTGAAGTGAAAACTACAAAATGGATCATTTACTTGAAGAACAAGCAAATACTCTTTTTAACTATAGCACCCAAGATTTCACGACGCTCATGTGGCCATCTTGTTATACGACGATATTACTATAGAGGAGATACTACGGACTCCATGGAAGAGCTATCTCGTAAACTAAGCGAGAGAAAGGTACGGTTACTCTGGCAAAAATCGAATTTTGAGCAACTTTGATTTTGTAGGTGGTCTGTCTGTCTGAATGTGGCATTTCAAATTGATATATCTCCGGAACCATTCTAGATATATACTAAAAATTTTGTCATCCTATAAGTACTCAAAACAATATTATTTGATTGAAATATGAAGGAAATCGGAAAACTCTAAGGTGGTTTTTCCGGGTTTTCTCCATTTTTTCCGGTCATTTATTGTATACGCATTACAGATCGCAAAAATGACTCGATCGATTTTATTTCCAGCGACAGAATACATTACCGGCAAGAGACGGTTAATAGTGAAAATGAGCCTTATTGGAACATTCCAAGTGGGTTTTCCTCGGCGATTTTCCGAAATAATGAATGATTCAATATGTGCCTCCAAAATATAGGAGGAAATTATGTTTACGTAATTTTTTTTCTACATCCATCGGAAAATGGGAAATCATATGAAAATCAAAATATCGAAATTTTCAATTAATTTTATATAACTCGAAAACAAATAAAAAATCATAAGATATCGGGACAGCAAAATTATTTTTCGTAACTTTTTCTACAAAAACTGTCTGCAAATGTTTTCTGTAAATTCGATATAATACAGGAAATATGGCAAAAAATATGAGAAAAAAAAATTCAACTTTCTGTAGAGTACCATAAAGAATATGAAATAAAAACAATCAATCGGTAGACCTTCTCGAGTTTCACTGAACAAGGAACTATTATTTCTCTTTGTTGATTAGATGGTTGAATAAATTGGTCAAAACAATTTTAAAAGGAAAATTTTTTTAAAAAAAACTATGCAGTTTTTTTTTATTATAATTCAGGAAATATGATGAAAAAACTAACAATATTGAAGAAAATACCACATTCCTAGATAACCATGGGAAAATATCTAAATATTTTATAAAAGTAAAATAATGTATTTCGACAGTATCACCAAAAAACCTCGATGAAATTGATCATCCAAATTTATTAGTACAGGAGATTTGACCAAAATTGAATTCCAAATTTTTAGATAATTAAATTATCTTGAGCAAATATTGACATAGTCTATGAAAGTCTCCTGTATTGTTTTCTAGCAATTAATTGATACCATATGACTAAAATACTAACAAAACTGAAGAAAATTCAAAATTTCTTGATAACTATGGAAAAAAATATATTTGATTGAAGTTGAAGTCCTGTTGATTAAATCCACAAAAAACCTCTCTGATATTTTCACACATCCTTTTTCTAATCTGTTATTACAAAATATTTACCAAAGTTTTCTTTTGATCAAATAATACTTTCATTTTAATATCAAAGCAATGTAAAATACTAACTATTTGACCAAAGTTAGTTTCAATTCAGTCTCTTTCCATCAATCTGATGGTGCAAATATAACCGAGACTGTGGAGTATAATAAGCAATGACAAAAACAAATGAAGAATGAATGGATGAAATCACGGTGGCCACGTCGCCAAATTTTTGTTGGCAGCTTCGCTGACAACATATATCTTCCATAGGATACCATCATCGATGAAACACCAAATTCTACTAAAGTTTCATTTAGGATCGAATATTACATACAGTATCGGAAACAATTTATCTGCGACTCAACTCATTCTTGCCAAGCCGTGGTTGCGAAAACAAAAGACCGTGACAATTATTACCTTTTGAAACATGCCGCCCATTAACACAACCGCAGAGAAAGAACAGATCGTTAAGTGGTACTTTGGGGGTAATTCTGTACAAGATACTAGAAATCTATTCATAGTGGCTCTTGCAGATAGACCTGTACCTACGGAAGCGACTGTCCTTTCAATTATTAATAAATTTCAGAATTTTGGGTGTGTGTCATCACATTGCAAAAAATTTTGTCCCACAAATCCACAGATCGCCGACGAAGTGAATTTGAATGAAAGAACTGGTGTTATTTACCGATGAATCGTCCTTATCAATTCATCGAAAACACAACCCATCCGTAGTACGTTATTGGTCTCGTAAAAATAAACATTTGAGTATTGCTGTGAGGACACAGAACGCAAGCAAATTAAATGTGTGGACGGGACTTTGAGGCGATCACGTCATAGGAATTGAATGAAATTTAAATGCAGCAAAATTTTTTCAAACTTTTGCAAAATCAAATTGTTCCTGCAGTTTGCGCTTTCCGATTTACTTTAACGATGTGTGGTTTCAACAAGATGGTTGTGCTGCCCACAATGCAGGCACGGTGGTTACATTTTTGAATCAATTATTTCCTGATCGGTTTATTTGTACGCGAGGTACAATCAACTGGCCACCTCGATCACCAGATGTAGCACCTCTCGATTTTTATTTCTGGAGCATGCTAAATTCGGAGGTATATCGGCATGAGTTCGAACGTGCCACCAATTTAGATGAACTGAGGGCAAAAATTATTCAGTTGTGTGCTCAGGTAACACCAGTTACCCTTGCGGCTACCAGAACAGAATTGTACAATAGATTCGGCTATTGTTTGGCCCAAAATGGTGGTTTATTCGAACATTTGATAAAATAATTGCGTACACAAACTATTTAATTCGGTTTGTCTTTTCTTGTAAATATTTTTTTTCTCTCCATTCAAGAAATAATTGTTTTTCTGTTAGAAATACGTTTTTTGTTTTTATTGTCTTACATGAATATCGTTTGCTTTTGTTTATGTTTAAGAATTTTCTTTTGTTTTCGCAGCCACCACGGCACCAAAGATATTTTGATCTACCTGTCGTCCGACAGATTAAATTGAATCAATAATTCAGTTTAATTTATTCAAATTATCTGATGTGAAATTATCGTCAAAATTCTTCTTCATTGCAGCACACACATTCTCGAGAATGCTGCTGGTATGATACTGACGTCCTGAGTTGACTGCCCTGACTCCTATCTCTGTGTCGTGACGTCGATATCCCTTCTTCGAGCGAGTCGAGGAGAAATTGTAATGCTCTCTCAACATATAGCAAGCTATTCTTTACGCTCTCATGAAACCACCATACCCAAGATAAATATTTTCCGATACTGTATAATGTTGAAAAACCAAAGTAATATAAAACACCAATAATGAAACCAATGATAGTTTCAAAGAAGTTTTCTACCTGAATTATATAGAAGTATAAACAAAATGCTGTTTTATAACTAAATTTTATTTTTGTTTCTACCGAATATTCCATTGAAGTTTTTTTTGGATCGCGTAATAGAGGAGATATAATCGTAAAACAAAGAAATATAATGAATATTTTTTTTTACTAAAGAACATCTTACGATTATATCGTCGTATACACATCTTTGGTGAAAAATGATAGTTTCAATTAGTTCTTTCCTGAGTTATATTGTAGATGTATGACTAAGAATGCGGATTATAAAAAAATATGCGACGGCGAAATCGCAGCATTTGAATATCTCTAAGATTATATGGTCGTATACACATCCTTGGTGACCAATGATAGTTTCAATTAAGTTTTTTTAATTATTTCGTAGATGTATGAATTAAATGCGAATTATAAAAAATAAATGAAATGAAATGTAAAATCGGAATGGCCAAACCGCCGCTTTTTTTATGGCAGTTTTGCTGCCAAAATATTTCTTCCGTAGAACCATCATATTTCTTCCAGAACCATCAGAACGCGGTGTCTTACCACATCACTTTCTCAATTTGTTTTTATAAAATTATCCACAAAAGTTTTTTTTGGATCTAAAAATACATATAACTTCAAACCCAAATAAATAAAATATACTAATAAATTGTTTGAAGAATATCTCTACTATTTTATCGTCGTATATACATTTCTGGTGACCAATGATGGTTTCAATGAATTTTTTTCTGAATTATATACAAAAAATATTACAAAAAATGTGGAATATAACAAAAAAATATTAGGCAAAAAAATGCCGGCAGTGATGCCGCCATATTTTAGTTGACAGCGGAGCTGCCAACAAACTCCTTCGTGAAAAATCTTTGAAAGCGGATTTGAATAGAATATCATTATTTTCCAATAGTCACCCATGCCATCAACTCTGATGTTACTACAAGAAGATTTTCATGAAAATGATTCTAAAGAGATGCAAAATATGCCTAAAAGTTTTGGTATGGATCTGAATTTGATTACGGATCACATAATAAAAGATTGGAGCATACTAGTAGAGAAAGTAGTAGTAGTTCTCCCCACTCTCATGACCTATATATCTTCACCAGTGTTGCCAAGTCAATCGGAACTCTAGGTTTCGTGGCAAGATCAAAACTAGATTCCACCTGTCAAGAGACCTCGATATCGGATATCGGACTGTCATACCGAGAAAGTAAATATCATTGACAAGTTGAACCGATATCAATTGTACATGAAATTTTGTGAATAATGACGTGACTTCATCATAATATCAATAAAGAGTAACGAAATGTTTTTCATTGTGTCAAAGAGTTTTCCAAAAAATATTTGACACGTGAAACTCCTTGATAAGTTCGAAGGTTAGGCGTCAAGCATCATACTGATGGTTATATTATGTCCACTCCACATGTTTGTTAAGTTCAAATCTTGAAAGTTGATTTTGACCCACTTCTAGTTGTCTGGTTAACGTGATATTTGGCAGGTGTTCATAATTCCGGTGACAAAACAATACATCATGGAATGTTTGCTAGGGATAAAATCTGTATGTGGGGGTTTCTGCGGTTGGAGATCTTGATTCTACTGTCAAAATCCATAAATTCATGATGGCAACGAGTTTTGTGATTATAGCCAAATTCAATTGAAAATTTGTGTGTGGGGTTTTTGGGATAGGTCCTCATGATGTTTTTGTCAAAATTCATGAATTCAAGATGGCGGCTCCAAGATGGCAACGTGTTTTGTTATTATGGCCCGATTCCATTCAAAATTGGTATGTGGGTTTTAATTGGGGTCGAATATTATAAATTCTTTTCAGAATCCAATAAGATGACGAATTTCATGAATGACTGAAAAGAATTGAATAGAAATTATTTTTTTTATACAAATGCACAAGCTCTTAAACAAATGCACAAAACGGAAAAAATAATTTATTTAATTGTTTGAACTAGGTGAGGTGAGTAGCAGAATCAAAAGTTTGCTGCAAATATAAAAACTTTTTAATACGGTACTGAGAAGTAAAAAATAAAATAAACATTCTTAGTCTCAATAACTAAGCTCCTGAACAAGCAAATGAATTAGGTAAGGCGTAAAATAATGGCATCGAGTTGCGCGGTGATATTCTGATAATTTTTTTGAAGTAATTTAATGATCTTTTTTGATTGTTTGTTTGGCGCCGACTCGAAATCAGTTACTAACATTAGTTTAGGAGCTTAGTTATTGAGACTAAGGTTGATTTTATTTTTGACTTTTCAGTTCCGTATTTCTTCGGTTTAATTTTTTGTTAAAAAGTTTTTATTTTTCAATTCTTTGTGGCTGAAATCTACTAATTACTACCTACTTGTTCTTTGATTTCTTCCAAAATACTTACCTACCCACCTTACTTCAACTATTACCAGTTAAATAATATGATTATCTACTTTTACTATTTCTTGTAATATAAATTATTTTTGTTGTTCCGGTTAGTTTATTTCTTTACTTTGTATAACATTCCATCCTCTCATACAATAAAATGATTGTGACGGATGTAGGAGAACAAAAATAATGACAGTAGCGATCTTTCATTGTCAACTACATACTACATGTGTGCCAATGTTCACAAGTGAAAAATCAATTATCCCCTATTTTTCTACCCGTAAGGGTGGATAATTCCATCCGAAATCCAAATATAATCAACTATGTGGTATACCCCATCTAATAAAAAAAGAATCATCCAAATCGAAGAGCCCAGTACAAAGTTTTGCCTGATAGAATCGGTTAACGGACCAGAATTTAGAGGGTGAGTGATCAATATCCTTCATTTTGCTACCCTAAGGGGTGGATTTCATTTTTATATTCAATGGGACCAACTTCGAAGTACACCCTATCCACTGGAAAAAAGAATTATCGGAATCGGACGTCTTAGTAGAAAGTTATGCGTGGTCATACATAAAAAAATAAAAATATACGCTTCGACTAGAGAACCTCCTCCATTTTGGTTTCGTCAGTTAAAAATAGGTATTCTTGCGCGGCAAGATTCTGAATCTGCTACTCACAGAATTACCTTTAATTCAATTAACAATTGAATAAATATTTTTTTTCTCTTCAGTTCATTTATGTAAAAGCTTTTCATGATTTTTTTTCAAATCATTTTCATTTATAAAAATTTGGAAATGTGATGTCACAGCTCGTTGATAGTCTAAATATGTTTCCCCAAGTGACACATTTTGAACAAATAGTTGTGTTGAAAGACACGTTCTCATAAAGTGATCACTCTTCTCGAGAAAGCTGCCAAGACCAGAAGAGAAATTAATATTACAATCTTTCCAGAGAACTTTCCTCGTATCTTGGAGATATGGAGCTAGGAACTCAAGCCATTTAGGAGTTTTATAAGAATTTTTTAGTTGAAAGAAACTTTGTGTCACTAGAATTATTCAATCTGAACCACTGCATATTCTCCAACATTCTCGTGACGCGATACCCTCTGACAGGATCTGAACTTCAGATGTTATCGAGCACTCGAATTTCAATTGAACTAGATGGAAAGTTCGTGAGTTCATGAAACTCTCTATGATGCTCGATGTTCCATGTCAGGTCATCTGCTTTGGCAGATGGTTTGCAGAATGGGGAATCGAATCACGGAAACACCGCGAATTTGGATATTGGTAATCTCAGATTATTTTCAGTGCTCCGTATCGAAGGTATCCGTCCGTTTGTCCCATTTCCTATCACAATTTTTAGAAAGCGTTCAACTGGAATTTTGGAAATCTTGAAAGTTATAGAGTGTTTTGGCCCGAAACAAGGGGGATAAAAATGATGGATTACAAAGGAAGGATGAACAATTTCTTAAACCGACGTGACGTGTGATGTGTCGTACGGAAGCTGAGGAACTAGGAGTTCTGGTATGTGGATATATAATCGAATAAGGACTCTTGCTTGAAATTTTTCGAAATTTTCTGTGAATTTTACAGATTCCTTCATATTGTTTGTATATTTCATAACACTGTCGTTACAGATTTGTCATTGGATTACCCTATCATTAATGAAGTTGAGCTAGCGAAAATAAAAATCCAAAATTTACTGAAATTGTGAGTGAAAATGTTTTAGAGATTCTAGGTTTCTGATCACGAATTTCCTATCAGAATTGCGGATTTCTTGATAGTTTCGAGTGAATATTTGGAAAAATATGTCCAGAGAATTTACGAAGTCGATAATATACATCTGAAGAAATGTATATGGAGTACCTACGTTATAAACGAGTCATCAATGAATTTTTGAAAAATAATCCTACATATACAGGAAATCCTAAAACAAGAAATTTCAGGTTGAAACATTGAGAATAATTCAAAATATGAAATAAATTGGTTCCAATTCTCATTGGGATTTGTGACTTGAGAATCTTCATTGTCGTCTTCCGGTGGAGAATTGCTCACACTGCACACAATACATGTAGGAGGGCAGTGAAGGCACCTTTTTCTATAGCTACATGATGGACCTCATCCAGTTTTGCAAGAGCAGAATATGATTTTAAAGACAATGTCCAGTGCTGTGTTATGCCAATTGGCAATAAACCAATCTTACTTCCATTTCCATACCACTATTGAGATATTTCCATTCAGCAGAAACTTCTTTCAGTGTTAGCAGCCTTCTCGTCACTTCTGTGAATTTTTCCGCACTTCTACCTGAACATAAAATATACAATGTTTTTTACATATTTGATCTCAGATATGAAGATCAGATGCAATGGGAAAAATTCCTAATGGAGGAAATAAATTTCGAATGATATCATGAACGGAATTGCATTTGAAGAATGATCGACCAAATATTCTCAACGAGGAACGTTACGTGCGAAAACTTGGTAAAAACAAGTTGTATAAAATGAAAAATATCACACTTTTGAAGACTGGCTAGACGGTGTGGTGTCACATAATCAAAAATTGTACAAGGAACCGCTTCCCCACACTCAATCACTCCACACCTATATGTGCATTTCGATAACTAGTTATCATCATCAGTAAATGGTGTATTGGACATAAAATACTGTGGTGGAACCCATGATCACCTATCCATATTTGGACGATTGTCAAAGATAACCTAAAAAGACCGCTGCTGAGTTGAGCAAGGTACAAAGACCTCAGCATAACGGGGGCTATGAAAACAACACCAACAGCAACCATGGAAGCACTACTGGACCTTCCTCCGATTGACATAACGAATATGGGGGAGGCAAGAATGGGATTTCTAAGGCTGAAAAAATACGAGCAACAGATCGGATCATAACAACATAAAAAAATAGTGGGAGGAAACATTCTTCGAATGAAACCAACCGACCACACAACTCCTAAATACTTTTTTGACACGAACTTTGAGGTGATCATACTGTAAAGGGCTCTGTATCCCCACAATCAAACTTTGGCGCCTTTCACTGTTCTCGGTTTTACCTCGGGCGTCACCTTTTGGTTATTAGTGTTAAAGGCCACTTTTGTTCCGGGCAGTCTCCGTGGAGAAAAACACTCCAGGGGTCAGTATAGTAATGACCATGTAACGGTGCCAGCAAAGCAGGCTTTAATTGCCTTAAACTGGGTTTCGAACCTGGGTGCCGACTGCGCACTGGGTGCTCAAATTCTACTCAAGATAGTAAATGAAAGAATACTCTGAGAACAGGCTAAACAGGTATATTATTCGAAGATATACAGGCAGGGTGGCTGACGGCAGACTCAAGTTATCACAACAAATAAACAAATGACAAGCACTATATACAGAGGGAAGCGGAAAGGGTGTTGTTGGGAAGGGTGGTGCATTTGGCAACCAAAAAGCTCAGGCGGAAGGGTGGAGCATCGTATGGAGTAGTATGCAAGCTCAACATTGAAATTTATATGTGCCTCTTACGGCTATGGTTCAATCATGCGCATCGCACCTGTGGTACTTACAAATATTTCCTGACCTGAGAGAGAATATTTACCAAATCCGCTTCCATTGCTTCGGTAAGCTGGTCGGCAAGGCTCGTGACGGTAGTGGACTGCTTCGGTAGTTGGCTCACACTCTGGACACTAGTTGTTGGACGCGTGACTGCTTTTGCCAGACTTGGTAGGCTGATGATTCTTTGAAATATTTTCAAACGGAACTACAGTCGGTTTCTTTTGCGAATGTCATTCGACCGAATTCTAGGTGCGCGCCGTTCTGTGGACTCCGATTGAGATACAAATTATATTTTCGTAGTATAATTACCCAGTTTGTGAAATTCTTTGTGATGTGACGTCAGTTCGCAGCGTTCGCTTCTGTCTCGACTGAACTGCTGTCTCTGGCTTCTATCGGGTGACTGAATCGTCTCGGCGGCGTTTGTTCATTGCACAGCTGGCTCGATGAAAAATGTTTTCTCGAGTCGCAGGCTGGCGCAAGCAACACTCGCGCAGATTTTCTATACACGCGTCGCGGTATTGGCGTGATTTGCGGAGGGTTTTTACCCTATTTATTGGGTTAGGTGTAATCCACGGATTTATCACGAACACAAATGGTATTTTTAGACCCATTATTACCGTCAAGATGAATTGAAATCCTTAGAGGGAGCTTTTGGTTGATAAACATAGCAAAAAAATATTAACTTCGTCACAATACAAGACCAAAGGACATGGACAGATGACACCATCAAGAGCAAACCTGGTACACAACGGATCCAAGACCAAGAAAATAACTGGTGCTGGTATATACAGTGAAGGGAGGAACTCCCAACTGAGCAACTGAGTATATTCTAAACGAAAATATACGCAATCTTGCAATGCGTGAGATGAAACAACACGAGGAAAGTGCGCATCGCACGGATCAAAATATGCACAGACAGCCAGGCGTCACTGAAGGCTCTCACGAAGCTAAAAGTGACATCAAGACTGAAATGGGAATGCCGCGAAGAGCTCAGTGGTCTCGCAGAATACAACAAAATAACCGTAGGTTCCAGGACACTGTGGCATCGAGGGCAACGAAAATTCTGATGAACTAGCTAGGACGGGCTCATCAACTTCATATATTGACCTGCACTTGGAGTGACAAAATCGACCATCCGAAGCTGCGAACGAGACTGAATCATACGAAAACAAAGAGAGCACTGAAAGGAAGCCCCTCTCATGCACCACGGGAAAAAATTCCTTATAGAACCGTGGAAACGAAGAACTGAAGAACTACTGAGTAGGAACCAAGTCAGAAGAATAAGGGGCCTTCTCACTGGATACACCCCAATGAGAGGATACCTGCACAAAATAGGGCTGTAAAAAAATACACTCAATAAATTCTCACATCTTACAATATATACCGGGTAATTCTAATTTTATACTCATAACTTTTCCTCAAATTGCTAATAAGATTTCCATGGTTGTATGGGGATTGAAGTAAACAAAGTGGAATACATCGGCCCTTCATCCTCATTAGTTACCCAAATAAAACCGCTGCTGAGTTGAGCAAGGTACAAAGACTTGTCTGCCTCAGCATAACGGGACTTTGAAAACAACACCATCAGCAACCATGGAAGCCCTACTGGATCTTTCTCCGATTGACATAACAATTATGGGGGAGGCAAGAATGGGATTTCTAAAGCTAAAAAAATACGAGCAACAGATCGGATCACAACAAGATAGTGGAAGGTGACATTCTTGAAATGAACTAACGCACCACACAACTCCTTAATACTTCTTTGACACTTTGAGGTGATCATACTGTAAGGGGCTCTGTCCCCCTACTATCAAACTTTGGCGCCTTTCACTGTTCTCGGTTTTACTTGGGGCGCCACCTTTTGGTTTATAGTGGAGAAGGAGGTGATCATACAAGACCAAAGGGAATGGACAGATGACACCATCAAGAGCAAACCTGAAGAGAGGATCTGGTTCACACACGGATCCAAGACCAAGAAAAAAACTCCCAACTGAGCACTTCACTGTGAATGACCCCTTCCGTATTCCAAGCGAGAACTCTTCTGCAGACGATTTGGCGAAGGATCAGAAACGGCCAAACATATATTGTCAGAATGCGAGGCACTAGACCGCAAAAGACAAGCAATATTCGGCCAACCCTCGAAGAATAAAGTAGCTAACCGGTGTACAGACTGGTACAGGGGACTAGGGTTGCTATAAAACAAAATCGGAAGGCACAAAAAGCCCAAGAGGCTGAGGTGCAGCTGGCGATGAGACCAGCATCCGAGGAGAGAAAAAAAAATACACTTCATAAATTTACATGTTACAATATATACCTGGTATTTCTAATTGGTTCATTTTATACTTATAAATTTTCCTCAAATCGCTAATAAGTTCTTCAGGATTATATGGAGATTGAAGTAAACAAGGTGGAATACATCCTCATTAGGTAGATTTTCATTTAATTCATCCACAAAAAAAAATCGAAGATTTCGTTAAACACATTCATAAAGGATAAGCTGTATTAGTTGTGATTGTTGCTTAGAGCATAATTGATGTTAAGGTGTCTTATGTTCATATCTCATATGAATATGAATTAGGCTTATTATTATTATTATTTGTTAAATTCAAAGTTCAATAGATACAAATTTATCTATTATTAATTTTGTAGTTTACCCCTTTAGGATTCTAATATTTTTTTCTCGATGGGCTTCATAATAAAATGAAACTATTTACCAAATTTCATATCTATATCTTCAGAGTTTTCGGCTCGGTGATGTAGATAATAGACTGATGTAGATATCCTAGGGATTAGCACAGATTGTACTGGTACCGAACATCCATCTCGCGGGTTTCGACTCGCTCTTGAACGTCATTTGAATTCCCACTGGCTCGGAGTTCTAGATGACAGAATAAATAATTCCATATGTAATATAGATCATTTTTGTACTATGGAACGAATGGAAATATTATGAATCAGTAGTTCTTCATTTTGCAGACTATTTCATTCAATAACGAATCAAACTTTGCGTCATGAGAAACAATCATGTCAGTTTAATTCCTACTGGCTTGGAGTTCGAGATGACAAAATAAACAATTTCATATGAAATATAGATAATTTCTGTAGTATAAAACGAATGGAAATATCACGAATCATTAGTTCTTAATTTTTCTGGCCATCGCATTCAATAACAAATCAAAGTGTGCATCGTGGGGAACAATCACGTCAGTTTGAATCCCACTGGCTCGAAGATCGAGATGACAAAATAAACGATTTTATGAGAAATATAGATTATTCTTCTAGTATAAAAACCCACTTATCCTGCGATTTCATAGCGGAATACTTCATGATGAAAAAACTCATTATCGTTGCGGATTTGTGACGAAATCACGAAAACACTTTGAATAAAAATATAATAATTATCACTAGGAATACGCCAAAAGATTTACTTTAACATTTACTAGTTCTCACATGATGCCTAATTTTTCTTACTTTTTTCCTATCAGGTCCTCATCATATCCTGATAGAAATCGTGAAACTTGTTCACGATGTCAAAATTCCCGTTTTATTGAACGCCTGTCGTGGAGGCGGGCGGCTAACATTCGATAAATATTACAGTGAACGTGATGGGCATAAGATCATAAGAAACTGCGCCAAAATGTAAACTCCAAGGGAAATAAAGAATGTTTTTCCCCAGACAGACGGAATTTATGGTGAGTGATAAAATCTTTTGTTAACGAGAAGAATCTGAGTGGAACATGTTAACTCCTTGGGCACTCATCATATGATAACTTTCAGGGTAATCTTTTGGACTACGATTTGAAGGCTACTGATTCTAGGAAAGATCACTAGGAAATTCAATCAGGCATAACCATTGATCTATTGAAGTTTTTTGGAGCTGTATGCACGTAATGAAATAGTAGGTTTGAAAGAAATTTGTATTTCGTGCAGAATTAATTAGTAATTTTGCACGATATACAAATTTCTTTCAAACCTACTATTACCATTGATATCCGGCGATATATAACTGAACTGGTTCGTTCAAATCCATATACTCTTCTTTCGAAATTTCCATACTCGAAGTCATTGAAACAATTTTGAGTTGATTCAAAATTTGCCTTTTTTATTGTTTTCATAGACATATTTCGAACAGCTGAATATGATAAACAAATGGTGGTGGTTATTCGAATTGGTTATGAAAAAAACAGACATTCCATAATAACATCATTAATAATAATATCAATAATAATATAATAAAATAATTGATACAATATAGGTCATCTCACTAGACTATTAGTCCGAAGGACATAGCCCCCCTCGATATATGTCTCGACCTCCAGAAATATAAGAAAGGTTAATTCAACAGAAGCATTATTCTTATGTAATTCCTCAGAATTATTGATAACTTCTCTATACAGACAGATCCAAGACCGATAATGGATCTGGATGCGCCATATCAAGTTTGGGAATATACCATCCATGAACATTACCACGTGAAGCCAGTGTTTATACAACAAAATTTTACGCTATTTTATAAACTACAGGATTAATAGAATTCAACACTTATGATGAATTCGTTATTTGTTCTCTTTGAGTTCTGTACACAAGCACAACAGAACTCGTTCAGTAGAGATCTATTGGTACGAATTATACTTGCTCGGATACATTTACTGAGATATCAAAATAAATCAGTAACTTTTCTAAGGGTTCCTAGTCACTATGGAATAGCTGGTAATGAATTTGTCGACACTGCTGCCAAAGAGGCTGTTGCTGGGGATATGTACATCAGGGCCGATGATATTAGTATTTGAAACACGTTATCTCAGGATAATGGCAGTTAGAGTGGGAGAGAACTCGAAATTGAAGGAGATAAAGCAGAAAGTTCATCCGTATGCACCGCTATCATACTCATGCAGAAGAGATCAAGTTGTTATTATCCGAGCACGAATAAGAGATACTAATTTTATCAATGTATCTATGTCGGGTGGGAATCAACAGCCTAGATGTCAATTGTTTGTTTTTTGTTATGAAAAAAACACCTCTGATGAGTACAACGAGTATAATATTGATACAAATAATACCAGATGTAGATAGAATACATGAATCAAAATAAAAAATTCTTTAATGCTAATGACCCTGACAGTCGATGCCTCATAATAATAATGTTACTACTCAAGTGTCACTCAGAATATTCAGACTATTCGGTACAGAGTGGTGTGAAGTTCTATTGATTACCTTGCTGGTTATCCATTTTTCATGAATCAAGTGAAGGTTTACAAATTGAGTGTTGAATTGGACGCCAAAATTATTTGTCCAATTACGGGATAAAAATCCTATGAAAGATAAGAGTGAGATTTTTCTTTGATTTCTTCTATCGTCATAAGAAAAATTATTTAGTTTACTTGTTTATCATGGAAAAAATGTTGCAAAAGTAGTCCTTTCAAAGAAATAAAAATTTCCCAATATTTTCATTGATTTCGGACAAATCTCAGGTAACTCACAAACCTATTGGTTTGATCATAATTGTATATATAGGTATTTCTAGTGTAGTCCTGTTGTGTTTGCGCTCATTATTTGAACTGATAAGAGCCAACCTTTGTGTTAGTGAACGTCCAGAGTAAGTAAACAGTGCGGTCCATAGGTATGAAATAGATTCATTTTTAGCGTTATTATGTATTTTTTTTCAAAAGCCTGAAACAGGTCGATTTCTATTGTCAATTTGACAATGTACTATGAGCATCCCCTCAAAAAATTTAAATGAAAAGGGGGGTTGTGTGGCACCTTGTTCGGTAGGAATTCTTTTTCTCTGTTCAGCAATATCAAGTTTTTAAAATTTGGTGCAATCATAACTGAGAAAATTCATTTTGAAAATGTAAAATTTTTATAATTTACGTAGAATGACAAATGACGTAGGAATACTTCCTAAACATTATTACATTATTTCGTCATATAATGTTGAGGAAGTATTTTTCAATGTATTTAACAATTAAATTTAATGTTTAAAATGACCACCATTCACTTTTGACAATAAGCAAGTCGATCTTGGAATTCTCGTACAGCATTCTGTAGGAGCTCAGGGATTATGTTGTTAATTTCTTCCGTTATACTAACTTTTAAATCCGCAATATTGTCTGTTCTAATGACATATAATTTTGATTTTGAATAAACCCATAATAAATAATCAGGTATTTTCATATTTGTTTTGCTAAACGTCAGGAAAAAGTGTTCAAGACACCAAAAAATTATCCACAAAACCCACATAAGTAATGTAAACCCACATAAATAATGTAGGCTACTGTTATTTTGATATTCATAAGTTGCTGACACACGTCAGTGTATTGAACAATATATGTGTGTCTATATGATTTAACTATGGCTCATTCATCCGAAGCTCAAAGAATAGACATTTCAATTATGATTAGATGCGGTAATGAAACAAAAACTTGAAAGGAAGTTTGTGAAATGTTTAATAATAAATACACAACATGTCTCACAATCTACAGTTAGGAAAATAGAAACAAAATTTCGTGAAACTGGACATGTAAAAACTATTCAAAAACCAGGTCGAAATGGTAAATTGGATAGGGAAAAAAAGTAAGATGTACTGTTAGCGATTGAGGAAAATCATCATATGACAAGTAGACAACTTGCCGCCGACAATGATGTGAGTATATTATCGATATTGAGAGATTTACATGAAGAAAAATACCATCCTCATGAAGTTCAGTTGGTTCAGGAGTTGAATGAGGATGATCCTGATAGAAGGCAACAATTATGTGAACTGATGATGGACAGAATGGAAGCAGATTTGCAGTTCATAAACAAAATTGAATACAAGCCCAAAATATTGGAAATATACAATTATTTTTTTTCTCAACACTTTCATTTTTATGAGAGTGTCGAGAAAATGAAAATTCAATATTTTCATCATCGACAGAAAAGGATGTTTTTCTCACCACTTCCATATATATATATATATATAATATATATATATTATATTATTATATATATATATATATATAATATAATTGATCAGATTATTGATAGTGACATCTATAATCTCGCTTATTCATATGAAAGTGTCGAGAAAATGAAAATTCAATATTTTCATTATCGACAAAAAAGTATTTACGAGTGTCAAGAAAAAAAAAATTTTCTCAACACTTTCCTCTATATGAAAGTATCGAGAAAATGAAAATTCAATATTTTCATTATCGACAAAATAGTATTTACGAAAGTGTCATGGGGAACAATTTTTATGATAGTGTCGAGAAAATGAAAATTTAATATTTTCATTATCGACAAAAAATTATTTACGAAAGTGTCAAGTACACTTTCCTTTATATGAAAGTGTAGAGAATTTGAAAATTCAATATTTTCATTATCGACAAAAAAATATTTACGAGTGTCAGGAAAAAAAAATTCTTAATACTTTCCTTCATATTAAAGTGTCGAGAAAATGAAAATTCAATATTTTCATTATCGACAAGAGAGTATTCACGAAAGTGTCATGAGAAACAATTTTTTTCTCAACACTTTCGTTTATATAAAAATGTCGAGAAAATGAGAAATCAATATTTGCATTATCGACTAAAAATATTTTTTCCCAACACTTTCATTTATATAAAAATGTCGACAAAAACCACTCTTATATACGAAATTGTCGAGAAAAACAACTTTTGTTCTCCACACATTCTTTTATGTACACGAAAGTATCGAGATATAAAAACTCAACACTTTTTTTTATACGACAGTGCCGAGAAAAAATATTTCTTTTACCTCCACACTTTCTTTTATTTATACAAGTGTCAAGTAATAGAAACTCGACACTTTCTTTATACGAAGTGTCGGAAAAAACAACTTTTCTCCTTCTCCACACTTTCTTTTATATATACGAAAGTGTCAAGAAATAAAAACTCAACACTTTCTTATATACGAAAGTGTCGAGAAAAACTACTTTTTTCCTCCACACTTTCTTTCATATATACAAAGGTGTCGAAAAATATAAACGAACACTTTCTTTTATACGAAAGTGTCGAGATAAACAACTTTTTTTCTTCTACACACTTTCTTTTATATATACGAGAGTGTCGAGAAATAAAAACTCAACACTTTCTTTTATACGAAAGTGTCGAGAAAAACACTACTTTCCCTTTGAATGGATCGGTCAATAGACAAAACTGTAGATATTGGAGCAGATGAAATCCTTATTGGATTTGTGAGGCTCATACACAATATCCTAAAAAAGTTAACGTTTGGGCTGGTATCATTAACAAGAAAAATAATTGGCCCCATTGGCCGCCTAGATCCCCTGATTTGACACCTCTCGATTACTTCTTATGGGGTTATTTGAAATCGAAAGTATATTTGAACAGACCAGACTATTGCAGATTCAAAATTTAGGATAACGAAAAAAATTAACAACATAACTCCTGAGGTCCTAGAAAATGTACGAGAATTCCAAGATATTGTCAGGAAGTGAATGGTGGTCATTTTGAACATTTAATTAAATCGTAAAATGAATTGAAAAATACTTCCTAAACATTATGTGACATTATTTTCTTCATTCTACGTAAAGTATCATTTTACATTTTCAAAATCCATTTTTTCAGTTATGATTGCAACAAATTTAAAAACTCAATATTGCTGTACAAAGAATGGAAATCCCTTACGAACAAAGTGCCACACGACCCCCCTTCTCATTCTAAATTCTTGAAAGGGTGCTCATAATTCAGAGGGGGAGTAAGAAGGGGGTGATATTTCCATACTGTAAATTGTCAAACTGTTTCAGGTTTTTTCAAACAGTTACATAATAACGCTAAGATTGATTGCATTCCATACCTATGTACCGCACTGAATATGTCTGCTGTGTTGACCAACTTCACTCTCATGCGTTGAATATTGTTATCAGTATCAGGCATGGAAATAATTGTAACAACTAGCTTTTGATCCAAATTGTTTAGCTTATAGGTGATATATCGATTTGTTAAAATAACTCCCCAACTAACAGGTTGAGAAAGCTGAGTGAATAAATGTAATACTTGCAAAGTTATAAAAATTTAAATCTAACAGAAGTTCATCAATTTTCAACACGTTTTAAACAACTGAATCCATTACTGAAGTTATTCGTCAATTATTTCTAGAAAATTCTCAAAATAGAATAAGAGATCGAGATATAGAAAAAGATCTCGTGCAACTCAGTACACGTGGCAGAAGTGAAACTTATTTGGTGATCTACACCACGATTTGTAAGTATAAGGGGTCAAACGGCAGAGAGGTCTGCAAATTATAGCACCATTTGAATTGTATTACTAACACAAACGAAAGCGAGAACAAAAATATTTGAAACCAGAGATATATAAAATGATTAAATTCGATATATAATACAAACATTCATGAGATTTTATTGCCAAAACACCCCCAGATGTTGGTATTACAGAATATTACATATGGAGTAATGAACATTATTTAGTTGAGTTGTGTTGATTATTTTTTGACATTTCTAGAAACCAATCGAATCTTTAAATTCAAATCAATCATGTTCGTTTTGCTAATCAAAACATTATTATAGTGGGAATATTCTGTCTAGAAAATTGCCGCGGGAATAACTCGACGTATTTTGTTTTCATTGTTTTCATTCGCATGAAAAGTGAGAAATGAATCAAAACCGGTTTACTACATTTTATCATTGTGCAAGGAAATGTGTCAATGATCGTTAGATCAAAAAGAAAAAAATATAGAATATCACATGAGAGTTCGATAAAGTAGAAAATAATTCCCCAGATTTTTTTCTCAAACTGGTTGCCATTTGGCAATAGACACGAGAGTGATATAACACTGAAATTAATTTTCAGTTGAAGAATATTAATTTCTCACTAACTGCAGAAGAAGCAATAGTCCATTATTCCAAAAAGTACGGAAAAAAGTCGTTCTCGAAATATACAAACAACTGTTTTGAATAAACCAGTAGTTTAATTGCTGTTTACCGATCGCATCAGTGGCTTACATGCGAACTTCAAATAGGATCAATGAACCCTGATGACGGTACACCATGAGACAAATAGTATGAAAGCAGCGCCTAATTGTAATTACGTCAAAAGAGGTCGATAAAGTTCTAACTCATTCATTAGGCCGGCCTAAAATTTGTCGACATGAGTACGTGAGCTCTAAGGATGAAAGAGAAGTGTTGGGAGTCAGGTGCATGAGGGATGCTGGATTATTATTCGGATCATGAGATCGTGAATTTGCTGGTAATGAGGAGAATTTCACTTGCAGTTCAATAAATCATACTCTCTGCTGGGAAAAATGGTTGCGCTGATTCAACTGAAAAATCATTAAACTTACATCTCCATACATACAGTTCCCGAAATTACAGGAGCGAACTCACTATGAATACCTCAAGATAGAAGAGTTATTTTCATAAACAACGATTCCATGTATAGCACAAAAAACTATTGAATTTTCAACTCTTCAAAAAACCATCGTTGTGCGCTTCTTGAAACCTATAACAGAAAATATTTTGTCTGAAAATTTATATTACAAAGAAAAAAACATATTATCATTTCAAAGAAGTTGCAAAGAACCCCACACGAAAACATGTGGGAAATTGGCTCTGGGTCGAATTGGCTGAAATTTTATTATGTTATATGTAGTAGGATGGATCATTAGAAAAAAGTGTGAGTTCAAATGATTTTGTATGTTTAGTTTCTGAGATAGAAGAGGCCAAAGGTCGTAAAAATGTCGTATTGGGGTAAGATTGACAAAGAAAAAAACTGTTTTTTTAGTCGAAATAAGACAAAGTAAGGATGAAAATGTATTGATCAGAAGTGATAAACATGTTCAATTATAATCTTATTGATGATAGTACATTAGGTTGTATGCGGGGCATAGTAAAAAAATAGTTTTTCCCGATTTTTTTTCCATCACTATTTCAAAACCAACAAGTTATATTTTGTTAAGATATCATAGTTTCAGTCTATTGTAGGCGAGAAAATGTGTTTTGTTTTTTGATGACTCTCTCTGTTTGAAATATATATTTATTTTTATTTTCGAGTATACCCCTATACTGAAAACAATTGGCAGATCCTTTTTTATTACAAAAGAAGGAATTAATTGCTACTGCCCATTGAATTGAAGATAGGGTAACATTCTGATGAACTCAATTGTTCAATATTACCTTTCATTTAGATAAAGGGTGCGTCATATTTTTTTTAGGTCATTTACAATGCTTTTATTGAATATCAAGAAAACTATTCCTTTAATTTGGACCATATTTTACTCACAATATTTTGAAAATGTTGACTATCATATACGATAGTTTCATCAATATTGTATGTTGCGTTTCTAAGATATGCATTTCTGAAGTTTACGGTATTACGATATATGAGGTAACCATTCGATTTAACAAAATTTTATGGAACCTTTCGACACATTTAATTCTATTATAAAACTTTTCGAAATCAATTATTTGATACTATAAACAACACAAACCACACTCAACAGTATAGACTAAAAAAAAACGAATTATTAATATTGACTTCTAACATAAAAAGTTAATTAATATTATGGAAATAATAATATAACAAATATAAATTGAAACTAATGAGTTATAAACAACATAATCAACAATTTACATAATGGAACTCTCAAAAAACAATCAATAACCGAAACCCAAATTAAAATAAAATTATTAATATTGTTATTGATTGGACTATTTGCGTAATCTAAAACATTTCTCAATAGTTTATGGCTAGGGTATTTTATTGTTTCTATTCGAAATTGATATGCGTGTTCCTGAACCTGGACTATTACGCTGCCGCATGGCGTCCAGATTTAGGAATGCTATAAAGTATTTCTATTCTATTTCTGGTGGTGTATTCGGAAAATCTAAATCACTTTCCGAATCAGAAATCATGATAACTCAAAAATATAACAATGCTTCCAGTGCAAACTGACAAGTCTAAACAATTAACGAGCAACGTCAAACTAATGAAACCAGGCAACTAGATATAAATTGTTTTCAAATCTCACGGTTTACGCTTCTATTTTGCTTTTTTATTAAACAAAAGTAAAAAAAGGATTCTAATTATAGAAATGATTCCTGTCTTTTTTATTGATAATTTAAAGTCATCAACACATTATATACGAGGGCGGAAAATTATTGAAAATATAAATTTAACTTTGGTCACTAGAAACGAAAGTTAACGTTATGAGAATTTCTCTCACGGACGGAAATCACGTTTCAGCTGAAGGTATTCTATTACAAAATGACAATTAACCAATATTTAAATCATAAGTAATGTTTAAAAAATTCTGTTATTTTAATTTAAAATAAAATGTTTGGTTCATCGTTCTTTTTTAGCAAGTATCATGATATAAACAGGTTTGTAGAAAAAGTGTAGTGTTTAACTCGTCGAAAACATTTTTTGAAGCTCGTAAACTGTTCTCGCCTCCAAAAATGTTACTTTCGTCACTGGTGAAACAATATACTATACTATGCTTTTGTGAGATCTAAGTTTGAATATGCATCGGTCATCTGGAACCCTTATTATCAAGGTCAATACAAAGACGCTTTCTCAAATACTTAAGTTTTAAAATAGATCAGACTTATTCACCAATTGGCACGTCACATGAGAGCCTACTGTCGAGACAGAGCTTTATCAGTCTGGACATAAGAAGGAAATGTTCAAGTGCTATACAAAATAATCAACAATGAAATTAGATGTGAATGCTTACTACGTCAGATAAACTTTAGAATTCCTCCTCAGGCATCTCGATACACCGATTCATTCTACACTACCACGTCACGAACAAATATTTATAAAAACTCCCCTGTTCATACTATGTGTAGCAACCAAAATTTAGTGAGTTATCAACTTGATATATTCTATTGCAGTGTGAGACAAATTAGGAACTTTCACTTTCAGCAGTAATTCCTGTATTAGGCTTTCTTCTATTGTTAGTCTTTTGTGCAAATTCCGTATTAGTCTTAAGTTTCTACGAATGTTAGTTTTATTGTGCAATTTTGTTTTCTACTCAAGGTAGTACCGCCACGAGACAGTTAAATCAAGGAATTATTGAAATACGTATTGTTTAACATGTGAACAACACCTCTATAAAATTTTAACAAGTTTCAACATCCCGAACCCGAGATATATATAATTGAAGTTGACTCAATTAACACCTAATATATGGACCATGCATAGGCAAACAGCACATTATTAATTCTACCGTCAGTACTTAAATTGAGAAGTTTACGAAAAACTAGGAGGAGCTAGAGCAGGATATCACAGATATTGTGAAAAAAAATCGAAGTGATTGACCATCTAGTTTGACAGATATAATCAAAACTACTCTCGTTATTCAAAATAGTCCACGGGGAAGCGCACAGCCTAAAGGGGGGGTCGTAGAGAAATGCGGATTGTGCCAGGGGACTTTTTAAAGAAGGACATGGGACCATTTGAGGGTCTGAATTCGAAAAAAAAAACTCCTTCTCCTAGTTGACCCCATCGATTTTAACGATACCCCCCCCCCCCATACCCAAAAAAGTTCAAAAAGAGTACTACAAAAAAGTCCATTGAAGTTTTATCGAAACACGATAATTTTTTCCCATGACGTATGATTTCTAGTGAAGGGGGGGGGGTCTGAAATTCTCTAGTGTCGATTGGGGGGGGGCAAGTGCCCCCCAAAAAAGATTTTTTTTTTCGCGTTTCAAATCGAAAATTCCTTTGAAATTTTTCGATTCCGTCGAAAATAATTTCCTAATTCAACTACCTTGATTCCTGTTCTGTAATTGGAAATCTTTTTCTGTAGAACAGTGTTAATAAATAAATAAATACATAAATAAACCATTAGAATTAGAGAGTTTACTATTTAAACTTCAACTGGGCAATATCAAATTTCATTCGAATTAATTTCGCACTCTCAATAATATTGTTGTTCAAATATCTTGTCAAATAATTCGAAAATTAGGGAATTATAATTTTATTGAACAAGGAATATATTCGTTATTTGATTAAACTATCGTGTTATCTTGGGTTCGTTTATCATGTTATATGGCAGTATGATTATTGAAAGTCATCAAGTGTTGATCAAATAGTAATGAAAGCTGTAATTACAATGGTCGGCGGGATCTTCGATACCAATCATAGAACACTAACTCACGAATCGCGTGCGTGAACAGGTACATTTTGTGGGGCTCATCAGACGTAGTCATATATTTTCGATTCACAATGTTTGAGGATAACTTGAATTGGATCAGACTGTGATGAAATATATGGAGATACTATTTTTCGAGTTCTGGGTAAAATAGTAATGTACAGGGTGACCCAGTGGTGCGTTCAAGGTCCACAACTTTTTTCCATCTGAGCTATCCGACAATGAGGTTAATTCTTAAAAAATGTCTATCATATACAGGATGTCCTGAAATGGGATACACAACTATGTTCTGTTTTTTTGAATGGCCACCCCCCATTTTGTTTCACATTTGGATTTGCCACTAAATTGTCGATATAACGCACTCGGGTTTCTGAGACTCGTCTTTAGAAGTTTTTGACTTATGTCAATTCATGTATCAAAATTGCGTCATGCATAGACCCACAGAAAAATCCATAACTTCAGAACCATTCCAAATAACTCAATATAGTTGGATTTAACGGGAATTAGGACCAGGGAGTAAAACGAATTTTTTATCGCTGACGTTTCGGAATTAATTTATTCCTTTTTCAAAGCTGAAATGACAATATTCTCGTATATATTGAAAGACAGAGCATATATATGACCCACCTTCAAAACTAGGTTTTTCCTGTTCATGGATTCAACTAAATTTTTTTTGAGTAGTCGATATAAACTCTGGCCGATAAAAACACATTGGCACAAATTACACATTAAAAACTTCAAAATTGTATATAAACAAATACAAACTCGTTAAAATTAAACAACACACAACCGTGTATGGTCAATATGCAACTGAAATATTCCAGCGCTATATAGATAAAGAAACGAGAAAAACAAAGCAAAACAAATCTCTTGTGTATCATTAATAAGAAATCTGTTTTTCTTTCGAACCTTTCTAGAATATTTTTTTCAGGATTCGTGTATCACTTTTTTGGTTTTCGCAATTATCATGGAGATTGATCCGAATCATTTCTCCCAACATCTCTTTTTCCAAATTTTTTACTGAATCGAAATAAAAATTGCACGACGATTCAAAATGATGGACACAAGTGCTGTTTCTTCATTTCTATTTCTATTCTTTTCATAGGAGTCATATTTGTGTTGATTTATTCTGGTTTTCAGGTATTGTTTAGTATGCCCTATATAACATTTTCCACATTCACAAGGAATACTATATATTACACATGAATCTGATTAAGCTGGTATCTCATCTTGTAACTGCGTTAATAGTTCTCCTATTACTTTCAAATTGTAAAAAGCAAACTTGTGAGAATCAGTTGATAACATTTTAATTTTATATAAGAGTCCATTAGATATGGAAATTTGAAATAGTTACACATTTCTTTAGGAAACATATCTTGCCTTTCTGTTCTTTGACGTTAATTAATGATACTAATAATTAATTTCGTGGGGTAGTTGTTGTTCTCCTTCATAACTAAATTTTCCGAATGGAAACAATTATCGCTAGGAGTAAAACAAACTAAACTAAACAATACCTAAAAACCAAAATATATCAACACAAATATAACGGCTATGAAAAGAATAGAAATAAAAATGAAAAAACACCACTTGCTGCACATCATTTTGAATCGTTGTGCAATTCTGATTTCGAATCAGTAAAAATTTGTGAAAAGAGACGACTTATTCAAGGAGATTGTTGAGAGAAATTATTCAAATCAATCTCCATGATAGACAATTGCGTAAACCAAAAAAGGGATACAAATATACACCAATATTCTAGAAAGGTTCGTTGAGAAAAAACATATTTCTGAATAATGATGCAGAAAAGATTTGTTTTGCTTTGTTTTTTTCGTTTCTTCATCTATGTAGCGCTGGAATATTTCAGGTGGAATGATCAGTTGCATATTGACCATATACGGTTGTGTGTTGTTTCATCTTAACGTGTCTGTATTTGTTTATATACAATTTTAAAGTTTTTAATGAGTAATTTGTGCCAATGTTTTTTTATCGGCCAGAGTTTGTATCGATTTTAGTTGAATCCAGAGCAGGAAAAACTTAGTTTTGAAGGTGGGTCATAGATATATCCTTTGTGTCAATCTATACGTGAATATTGTCATTTAGCTCTGAAAAAGGAATAAATTAATTCCGAAACGATAAAAATTTGTTAAATCCATATATTCAATTCTTGGGACGATGAATCATTCATCAAGATAACTCAACCAACTTTTTTCGATTCCTTGAGCTTAAGCGCATCTTTTGAGGGTCGATGTGTCATCGCCCACTACAATTTTTTGAAAATGACAAATTACAAATGGCACTAACTCGACTTTTCCATATGCAACACTCTAATTTCATTGCATGGCGAATTTTGTTACAAAATAGAAATGTTGATGATTTTTTCGAAAAAAAAAACAGTGGGTTGTTTCGTAAAATTTGACACATCCGGGTACTTTTAATAATTGTACACGTCTAATTGATAATAATGAAATTTACTTGCGAAGAATTAGTGAATATGGTCTAGTGTATTGGCGAAGCTGACAGATATCTTTTATTAGCAAGCAGAATCTACCATCAAACATATCCAGAAGCAGAACTCCACGGGTGTCTTTATTCCAAATGTTAAGTAATCGGTTTGAAATTACTGGTATGTGTCTTTTTTTATTGTACACCACCCAACAGAAATCCATTTGCAGGTTGGGGAAATTTCGGGTACGAACAAATTCAAGATCAGTTTGAACAAAAAAGTGGAGATATAAGACATGATAAAAATATTAAATAGAAATCAAAATCCAATTTTTTTCAATGAAGCAATGCTGCGAGAAAAGATGTCTCACCTATCATTGATATCATTGTAATTCTTGCATATTCTGAATAAGGGCGACTTCTTTTTGTACATTTATACTGGGCGCTTCGAGGTGAAAAATGTTGTATTGCCTTGAATTGACTCTAGGAACATGAAAATTTAGCATACTTAAAACAGCATTTCAGTGTCTTTTACCAAAAAGAAAATCATAAGTGGTCGAATTTATGAAGAGAATGAGTTGCAAGTTTTATTGATGCTACAGGAAAATTCTCACTGGAGCACCAGAGAAATAGCAGCAGAAACGGATATTTCCCAAAGTAGTGTGAACAGAATAATATTGGAACATAAGTTCCACCCTTACGATCTGAATCTACATCAGTAATTGGAACGTTATTATTTTGCAAATAGAGTCACGTTTTGTGTTTGAATAGTGATGATATGAAGTTTTTATTTCCATATTCTGTAAAGCAGTGGGGTAGTTACGATTTTTTTTTAATGTACACCACCCAACAGAAATCCATTTACAGGGTGGGAAAATTACAGGAACCAACATGTTCAAGAACAGTATAAACAAAAAGAGAATGGAGATATGAGACATGATGAAAATATTAAATATAGATCAAAATCAATTTTTTTTCAATGAAGCAATGCTGCAAGGAAAGATGTCACACCTATCATTGACGACATTGTAATCGTTGCATATTCTGAATAAGGGTGAGTTTTTTTGTACATTTATTCTGGGCGCTTCTAGGTGAAAAATATTGTATTTCCTTGAATTTACTCTGGGAACATGAAAATTGAGCATACTTAAAACATCATTACAGTCTATTTGGCCATGTCCATAACGGAAAATCAGGGACGATATATTCCTCCTATTTGCAAGAGAGGTACGGTTAAATCTTTCCAATAAAAAAGTATTAGATATTCCAATAGCAGGGTTGATACCATCTTCCTTGGAGGAGAGATATTTCATAAAGCGTCCATGGATACGTTCAAGGCTATTTATACAGTGCTCGTCTAAAGTCCGTTTCCCCCCTATTAACTTTTGAAACACCTGGTATATCGCAACAAAATTTGGAGGGCTTAAGAAGGAGATAAAAACCTACTTTTTCATGAAAATATCACAGCTAAAAGTTTCAAAATGGCGGCTGAGCGTCATCTTCAATATTTTTTTTTAATAGAACACCACCGAAATCTGCTCATAATTCTCAACAGTTTTCTCTAATACACTTTACTCCTGAATTCAATTGTTTTCGAAATATTAACGTTTGAAAAGTGACATTTTGGTCATTTCAAATAACCCAACCAAAAACACTAATGTTGCTTTTAATCAAATTGGCATTGGAAAAATTCGTTGTCGCGGTAACATCTTGTTTACTGTCAAACTGAACTGCTAACTGTCAAATAGTCCGTTGAACGCCTAAATCCTTTTATGAAAAGTGTGGTCATGACTCGTAGTTTAGACGATAAATTTGAAGCAGTTTTGATATTTGGAGAAGCTGGAAGAAATTATCATCTAGCATTCCGTATGTTTAATGATAGATTTCTCGAGAATCCTATTTCGAGGTCATATTTGCACAAACTTTTGAATAAGCAACTGGTACGCTGGAAGATGCTCCAAGATCAGAAAGACCGCCTCTCTCAGAAGAAAAAAAGGTAGAAATTGTTGCTGAAATGGTAATCAATCCGACTCAGTCGACGTCTGCAGTTGCTGAATCCTATGGAGGAAGTTCAAAAAGTGTCCAAAGAGTCCTAAAAAAAGGAAAGTTTCATCCCTATAAAATAAAAATCCTGCATGCTCTCACGGAGGATGATCCAAACCGTAGGGTTGAATTTTGTGAGTGGTTAACAAGAACAATTGAAGGAGAACGGGGCTTCCTAAAACGTGTATGTTTCGCAGACGAATGCACGTTTTTTTTAATGGAAAAGTCAACAAACAGAAAGTACGATACTGGATCGATACTAATCCGCATATTTCTAGAGAGGGACATACCCAGTTTCCTAAAAAGGTAAATGTTTGGGCGGGAATTTGGAGCAATCGCGTTGTTGGACCGATTTTCATCAGAGGAGTTATTTACAGAAATCTTTTAGAAACTGAAATTGAACCTCGAATAAGACAAATTGTATTAAACAATCAGGAAGAGTTTGAAAATCGTAAAATCATACTCCAGCAGGATGGGGCACCTCCCCATTTCGATCGCATGGCTAGAGAGTTCCTCGATACAAACTTTCCAATGCGATGGATAGGTCGCAAGGGAAGTACAAAATGGCCACCAAGACCTCCGGATCTCACACGTCTAGATTTTTTCCTTTGGGGATATCTGAAGTCAAAAAACAACGTTACTGAATGCCAAACAACAGAAGAGTTGGAACGCATAATAATAGATACATGTGAAGAAATAGATGAACAGACTTTCATCAACGTGAGAGAAGCTATTCATAATAGGGCACTTTATTGTCAAGATTTAGGAGGGGAGCACATTGAACACTTGATGAAATAATTGTTGGGGTTGAATGAAAGTGTTATTCAAAAATTTATTATATTTTTTTAGCTAACTAATTTGTTTTGATTGTGAATTTACAGAACACATTCGTAGGCTTCGAGATTTTCCGGTAAGCGGTACTGTTTATCCTTAATAAACTCTCCTTACGCCTCTTATTAGTCGAATTCATTAAGAGATTTAACTACAAATTAATAACAACATTCAGTTAGCAAAATGTTTTACCGGAAGTGACCAAAATCCATACTTTATTTTAAGCCGAAATGTCACTTTTCAAACGTTAATATTTCGAAAACAACTGAATTTAGGAGTGTACTATAGAAAACTGTTGAGCATTATGAGCAGATTTCAAAAATGGAATAATATACGAGGTGTTCGATTTAAAAAAATTATTGAAGATGGCGCTCAGCCGCCATTTTGAAACTTTTAGCTTTTTAACTGTAATTTCTTCATCACCAATTTGAGCCTTCCAAATTTCGTTGCGATTTACCAGGTGGTTCAAAAATTAGTAGGGGGGAACGGACGAGCAGTGTATATTATATAATACTATTTTCTGTGGAAATACTTCAAATCTCACACACCTCTGGAATCTATGGAAAATTAAACTACAATGATTTTAGCACCACGTATATTGATCCAGGATACACCAGGGATCGTCCAAAGTGTGCCACAGTCGATGATGAGGAGTTGTCAGCTATGTATTGAACAAAATGGTGGCACATTTGAACTTTCGCTTTTGATTTTATTTAAGTTTATATGTACTGCAGTTACACCACTCACCTAGTCACCCGTTATTCAATTAAAGTAGATATGCATATACCTACACAATTTATTTTTTTATTTATTTCCATGAATCATGTCATCACACTGATCAACCTCAAGTGGTCTACCAAGTTTACTTTCCTATACACGCGTGTAGGAAATACTCCTGCATATGGACTGCTCTGCTTGAAATAATATGAGGATTAAAAATAAGGAGTTCGTCGTTCGTTGTTCGTCGTTTTTTTGACTCACTCGTTTAATGTTATGAAATGAAAACTGTTCAGGAGGTTGAAAAATATTTCGATATGCTGTAAGAAATAAGCAAATACATATCTTTAGAAAATATCTCATAAACCTCTTCATTTAGGCATATGGAATGTTATGGCTTTCGGGTTGAGTCTCGATGAGCCTGAAATCAAAAACTAATTCGTTCATTCACCTACCTGAAAATGAAATGGCCACATGCTACCGTAACTACGCCATTGTTTTAGTATATATAAATATGAGAATTTCAAATCATCACATTAATTAACCTAGAATAGTATACCAAGTTTAAAGTTTTTTTCTATGGTAGTTTTGAAGAAAAATATTGAAATCCTATTTTTTTCTTATTTTCGACAATCTGTATCTCAGAGAGGATACATTTTCAGGACATTAGTTGATGGGGAATGTTCACCTCAAAATGAAGTGAGGAGTCGGCATATGGAGTTTGTCGGTCTTATTCTGACTCACCCTGTATATATACATTTTTATAAACTTGGACTGAAGTGGAAGTTATAATTGAGAGAGGAAATATTAGATATTGTTATTATAATTCCAAATTCGAATTCACCACTATTTCCAACATCCTTCATAATCATGACACAATAAGATATAAAACTCTTTGATAATTTATTTTTATGAAAATAAAAATTCTGATTTCAACCCTAAATATGATAGAAAACTAAGCCGTGGTCTACAAATATTATAGTACAAACAAATGATAGTCGCACGAGGATAAAATTCAAGTAGGTCTCTGTGGTCTTATATGTATTTTGAGGTGGAGAATTCAAATTTGAAGTTTGCTGAAAAAAATTCCTGAAGCGCAAAAAGCAACGAAATTTTTGCACCGTATTCAGTTTTTTGGCGGTAACTCCGAAACTATGAATTCTATCAGAAATATTTTTCCATACAAAATTGAAGTGAACAAAAATTATTTTTAATTTTGAACATTGTTTTCGAACGTAGAACCAACGGGCGAGGAGCTAAAGCAAGTCGAAAATTAACGGTATTAGCGTACTTCGAAAAAATACCATTTTTCAATGTTTTTTCACAGATAAGTGCAGGAGGTTGCGGCAGTTCCCTTCACAATTAGCACACATATATGTGCAAAACAAGCCAGGTGTCTTGCAGTTGCAGTTCTTCATGCAGGACTTGAGACACGTGTACGACACAAGGTGAAGGAGGTTCTCAAGAGCTATAACCTACCTTTTTATGAAAAGCCAAAATGTCCAGGCACAGTGGAAGGCAACTGTTCGCCAGTGAGCCCTATGAGTTCGTTGATTGAGTTCCAGTAATGATGTATAAAAATAAAAAAGCACAAAGTTATTAAAAGTTGAAAAAAAAATTAGCTCATTTTTTTATTATTTGGTCGCCACACAGCTTGAAAATAATTTAGAGTGAATTTTTGGCAGGTATGAAACCAAATACTGATTTGTAGAATGTTAACTGGAATCATTTGGAATGTGAAAAATCTTATTTTTCTGAAAAAAATATCTTTCTACTTTCTACAACAGGTGTGGAATGAAAATGAGAAATCAAACCATATATCACGCTCCAGTACCGTTTATTACTCTCAGATAAACAGACAATGTTTCATAAATTTTGGTAACCCTTGAACTTGATGGTTATGACGTAGGATGAGGTTAGACAGTTTACAAGCTTGAACTACTGTTGCAGAGATAAATAAATCTCATTTGTTGGCGACCTTAATAAAATCATAAATAATCTTGAAGAATGATTACGCTTTTCCATAGTACTATGCGTCCGCTTCACACTCACTGTTATTATAAAATACCTTAAAAAAAAAATGCAAGCTTAAAAGAAATGTAAAAATTATGAATTCGCATGTTTACTCCCCATGCGATCTTCTACTGCGCAAGATGGTACGTTTGAAAATGGATAACTTTCAAATAACGGAACATGACATTTTGTAGACAAGACAATCACAGGAACGTTGAAAATAAAAAGAACACGACGACAATCCAAAACGATTCTGAAAGGAAAAGCTGAGCCTTCCTTTCGCATCGGATGTCCAAAACCATTATATACCCAAATAAATATCAAAAACGAAAATATATGAGACTAAACCAAAAATATCCCACATGGGAAAATTCTCCAAAAAAACAGGAGAACTTTCAAAGTAAGGTCCTTCATAAATCAAGATAAAGTCCTCCGTAGAACCCTATAGCAATTTACCTCGTTATACAACACAGCTATATACAAAAAATTTGCCTACGGCTTACCTTCGATGAAAAGTTCTTGTCGAGTACACGAAAATGTCGGGCATTACGGTAGCTGACCACGACAAGGAAAGGAGAATGAGGAATCCATCACACAATTAACTGGCTTACAAGAATGCAGCCCTTGAGGTAGCAATATCAAACTTCTCTCCATCATCAAATCCGGAATCCGGTGGTAGAAACAGAAGTTGTGGAAACTCCTGGCTTTCCAAATAACAGAGCCTTTCGCCGTCACGTCACCTTCGATTCTCTTCTTTTTTCCGTTCTCTTGCAAATAGGAAACCTAGCTCACGTGACTCGCATCGAAGAAATTACTTTCATGAGAACAAACAATGAGATTTCACGAAGACTAATTCATACCTCACAATCCTTTACGTATTTCCTTTCCAAAACGAATGAAAACTAAACCAGATAATTTCAGAAGATAGCAAATTCAAGAATGAGCAAACGACTAATGATCTTTCCAGTGCAATAGACCTGTAGGTTACACTCGGTAATTTCCAAAGAAATGCTCCGTAAGTGGCAAGTTGATCTATCATGAATTCACTCGCGGTACTAGTTCAACTGAATTCGGGTAATTCTTAGATATAAGTAGTCCGGCGGAATTATGGCAAACTCCGAATAAATATAAAAAAGGAAAAAACTATAGTGAAGAAATTATACATGCTACAGAGCAGAGGAGTCAGTGGTCAGAGGTATCTTCATGAAGGTGTCTTCCCCCAGCCACAGTTGCACCTGCAGATATACTCGCAATAAATGCTGGCGAGCGGCAGCCCGTGTATGGGGAAGAATGGCGATATTTGATGCCGCCTTGTAGGTAGATATCTTGTATTTCATCTCACTTAATGCCATCGGTTATTTCTGAGATGAGTACAACGCCATCCAAAACATTTCTCCAGCCTTCATGAGGTCTTCCAAACCTGCCTCAGGGATTTCGAAAACTCTAAGGTAGTCTTTCATGTCTCTAACGGTGATTGAACGTCGTGTCACATCCGGTTACAGCATGCGAAGAGAATATGTGCTCAACCAGTTGATGATTGAGGGTGGTACTTGTATGATATAGCTTTTCGAGTACTTTCCCTTTTCCAAGTTTGAAAAAATATACGTTGCTAAGAGCCTGTAAACCAACTGAGAGGACTAGAAAATCGACATTAAATTTGTATAATTTCAAAATGAGTATCATCACATCCGGTTACAGCATGCGAAGAGAATATGTGCTCAATCAGGTGATGATTGAGGGTGGTACTTGTATGATATAGCTTGTCGAGTACTTTCCCTTTTCCAAGTTTGGAAAAATATACTTTGCTAAAAGCCTGTAAACCAACTGGGAGGACTAGAAAATCGACATTAAATTTGTATAATTCGAAAATGAGTACCGTCACATCCGGTTACAGCATGCGAAGAGAATATGTGCTCAACCAGGTGATGATTGAGGGTGGTACTTGTATGATATAGCTTGTCGAGTACTTTCCCTTTTCCAAGTTTGGAAAAATATACGTTGGTAAAAGCCTGTAAACCAACTGAGAGGACTAGAAAATCGACAATAAATTTGTATAATTTAAAAATGAGTACCGTCACAACCGGTTACAGCATGCGAAGAGAATATGTGCTCAACCAGTTGATGATTGAGGGTGGTACTTGTATGATATAGCTTGTCGAGTACTTTCCCTTTTCCAAGTTTGGAAAAATATACGTTGCTAAAAGCCTGTAAACCAACTGAGAGGACTAGAAAATCGACATTAAATTTGTATAATTTAAAAATGAGTACCGTCACATTTGGTTACAGCATGCGAAGAGGATATGTGCTCAATCAGGTGATGATTGAGGGTGGTACTTGTATGATATAGCTTGTCGAGTACTTTTCATTTTCCAAGTTTGGAAAAATATACGTTGGGAAGAGCCTGTAAACCAACTGAGAGGACTAGAAAATCGACATTAAATTTGTATAATTTCAAAATGAGTACCGTCACAACCGGTTACAGTATGCGAAGAGAATATGTGCTCAACCAGTTGATGATTGAGGGTGGTACTTGTATGATATAGCTTGTCGAGTACTTTCCCTTTTCCAAGTTTGGAAAAATATACGTTGCTAAAAGCCTGTAAACTAACTGGGTGGACTAGAAAAACGACATTAAATTTGTATAATTTAAAAATGAGTACCGTCACATCCGGTTACAGCATGCGAAGAGAATATGTGCTCAACCAGGTGATGATTGAGGGTGGTACTTGTATGATATAGCTTGTCGAGTACTTTCCCTCTTCCAAGTTTGGAAAAATATACGTTGGGAAGAGCCTGTAAACCAACTGAGAGGACTAGAAAATCGACATTAAATTTGTATAATTCAAAAATGAGTACCGTCACATCCGGTTAGAGCATGCGAAGAGAATATGTGCTCAACCAGGTGATGATTGGGGTTGGTACTTGTATGATATAGCTTGTCGACTACTTTCCGTTTTCCAAGTTTGGAAAAATATACGTTGGGAAAAGCCTGTAAACCAACTGAGAGGACTAGAAAATCGACAATAAATTTGTATAATTCAAAAATGAGTACCGTCACAACCGGTTACAGCATGCGAAGAGAACATGTGCTCAACCAGTTGATGATTGAGGGTGGTACTTGTATGATATAGCTTGTTGAGTACTTTCCCTTTTCCAAGTTTGGAAAAATATACGTTGCTAAAAGCCTGTAAACCAACTGAGAGGACTAGAAAATCGAGATTAAATTTGTATAATTCCAAATCGAGTACCGTCACATCCGGTTACAGCATGCCAAGAGAATATGTGCTCAATCAGGTGATGATTGAGGGTGGTACTTGTATGATATAGCTTGTCGAGTACTTTCCCTTTTCCAATTCTGGAAAAATATACGTTGGGAAAAGCCTGTAAACCAACTGAGAGGACTAGAAAATCGACATTAAATTTGTATAATTTAAAAATGAGTACCGTCACATCCAGTTAGAGCATGCGAAGAGAATATGTGCTCAACCAGGTGATGATTGGGGGTGGTACTTGTATGATATAGCTTGTCGAGTACTTTCCCTTTTCCAAGTTTGGAAAAATATACGTTGGGAAAAGCCTGTAAACCAACTGAGAGGACTAGAAAATCGACAATAAATTTGTATAATTTAAAAATGAGTACCGTTGAGTAATCATATGATCTTCGAGGATTTCAATGATCCGATCAAAATATGAGATGAGCACATCCTGCAATGAAAAATATTTGAATAAGTTGATTCTATCATTTTAAAATATTCAACCAAGCGAATTTTGAATCTTTCCTGAAAACGAGAAGAGAAATACATGAGTTCGAAGTTGCGTGTCTTGGAGACGATGAACAATATTCACGGAGCATTTTAATTTGCCGAGAATAAATTCCTGGAGATTTCTCAATGTTACTTGGGTGCCCACGAATTGAGATATAGCGTTTTTCGTAATACTACCAGGCATCTGGACAAAAAAAATTATCCTTTCGTATCGCACTTTCTTCGAGGAATGAGTGAATTATGAGTTGTCTGCGAAAAACCAACAATGATAGTTATTTATTATACAAGGGAAAAAAATATTAGATTTTAGCTCGAGGTTGTGTTCCTAGAGCTGAAATCTAATATTTTTCCCGTGTATAATACACAATTTCTTCATGTGACGGAAAAAACGACGATTTAATATTGAAAAAACTTATTATTGTACTAAATATTGAAGTCAGAAAATTATCGATGTGAAATTTGAATTTTTAAACTGGTAGGCTGTTGTATTTATAGACAATTGGACCTGCGTTGCTGAGGAAACCTTCAAAGTAATCAAATATCTGTCAATTTCATTCTGAGATTTGATTTAAAAATTGCGAACTCAGTGGTTGTTTACGAAACCGCGTATTCAAGATTTATGGAATGGAATATGAAAGAGACATGCAGTTCTTTCTCGAAGACGGTGTTATTGGCTTATTTTTCGGAACTGGCACAACAACAAAATCCATCAACAGGGTGGTAGAATTATTCAATGATTAAAAGTATGTTACAATCCAATAATAATAATGCAGACATTTCAAAATATTTCAAACTAGTTACATTTCTGAAACAAAATGGAAAAGGTTACACACCCAAGAATGCTGCGATTTTTACGAGTACATAAATTAGTGATTTTTTAAATAGTGCTCTCGATTGAGTTCATTTAATGGCAAAGTTGTTGTATTTGGGATTGCAGGAGCTTTTCAAATTTGTAAAATCAGCCAGGTAACATGAGATGATACTGAAGATTCGGGAACGTTATTAATTGTGAAACTTAAGCAAACAAAGAATGATGTGAACGGGAGATTTGTAGTTACTGAAGAATATATCAAATTTAACCTAATGTACCTAGCCCTTCATCCAGCAGCAGCAAAGGTTCGCTGCCTGTTTAATGCATATCGCGATGGAAAATGTTTCAATCAGAATGTGGGTAAAAATCAGTTTCATAAGGTACCTGGAACAGTAGCTAATTTTCTTCAACTATAAAATGCTTACTTATATACAGGTCATTCATTTCGAAGATCGTCTACTACACTTTTAGTTGAATCTGGAGGAGACTTGATGACACTGAAGAAACATGGCGGTGGGAAGTCATCAACGGTCGCTGAAAAGTATGTTGATGAATCGGTATCACACAGGACAGAAATAGCTAACAAAGTGTTTAGAACGTGTGGCAGTGCTGAAATAACACCCGATTTGCGACCAGGTACATCAACGGCAGTTGGTCCATGGCAGAAAAAAATATAATTTCAACACAAGAAAATTCTACTGTTGTACCGGATAGTTCAAAGAACATGTCATTCATGCAATGCACATTTAATAATTGTATTTTTAATATAAAGGAAATGTAACTTTTGTATGATAAAATATTCTAAAATTAAATATCTTCCCCTACTTATGTGTATATATATCCGGGAATAAAGTACTCACTTTTTTTCCGTTAAAAAAGTAATTTTATAAAAAGTGATATTGTGTTACCTGACAACAGAGATAAAATGTCAAACTTTTTTCCCGCACAGAAAAAACCTTTTTTGCGAAATACTACGTAAATTTCGTCAATTTTCAATTTGCTCTAGCTTCTTACCCTTCGGTCCCATATTAAACAATTTGAAAATGAAATATATAGTGAATTTTGTCCCCACCAACTTTACATAAAATGGCATCATCGATAAAAGGCAAAGTTTCGAAGTTACGGGCAAAAAACTGAATACGGTGCGAAAATTTCGCTGTCTTTTGTGAATATCTCGAAACGCTTCAGGAAATTTCATCAGCAAACTTGAAATTTGAATTCAGAATCCCGAAGTATAAGAGAACCGCAGAGAAACCGACTCTTCGAAGGGACTTTTCCGCTACCATTTTACTGGGTTATTAAGCGTAAGTGAGAATTCTCAGGTTGTTTTTTCTTTAATAATTTGTCCACTATATTACCCCTTCATATCACCTCAATTAGTGGAAAACCCGCACAAAACGAAATGACGCTAACCATAATCTAATGTGAAGTCTAGTATCTGTCCTCCATCTGATATTTTTAATGAAGGGCAAAGCACGCATATACCTTGGGGTTTGGATGACGTGGAACGGTGAGCCACTTTTGCGACAGACTCTCATTCATGATGAAGTTATCTGCATGAAGGCTTTCATCTATTTAACGAAGAGTCTTTTTTCCGAAGACGGGGAGCTAATCTTGTGGAAAATTGCCTCTGAAAGGTGATGATAAACGAAGTTTCAATTGGATGTGTCATGAAGGAAGGACTGGAGGATGGAGACCAAACACACATGGAAAAAATTATTCTGGATAATTTAATTAGAAAAAAAAGTGTGGGGGAGATGGGACATTGATACGTGGAACATTGATACAGTTATGTTACTACAACTGTAAACACCTGAGTGGTGAGTAGGTTCATCAATGAGTTCGAAAACAAATACGTGCTGCCGGTACGTCTGCGATGGCCACTTGATTTACTGCAAGTGACCATGCATTTTTCGTTGTTCGAAGTTTATTTTATCATTTCTTGTTCTAGGAATATTTTTGGTAGTGTATACTTTGAAACTGATCTGTGGTGGTATCAGATATGATAGAACATTTACAGTAGTGTAAAGGGGTTTTCTCCCCCTATTATCAAACTTTGGCGCTTTTTACTATTCTCGGTTTTCCTCGGGCGCCACCTTTAGCTTTATAGTGGAAAAGGCCACTTTTGCTCCGGGCAGTCTCAGTGAAGAAAGACACTCCAGGGGTCAATATAGTCGTGACACTGTAACAGGGCCAGCAAGGCAGGCTTTAATTGCCTTTAACTGGGTTTCGGACCTGGGTGGCGACTGCGCACTAGATGTTAAAATTCTACTCAAAATAGTCAATGAAAGAATACTAAGAACAGGATAAACAGGTATATTAAAAATAATGAAATACAGTAAGGGCGGCTGACGGCGGCCTCAAGTTATCACAACAAATAAACACATGGCAAGCACTATATACAGAGGAAGCGGGGAGGGTGTTTTCAACAAGCGGGTTAGATTTAGCAACCAAAAGCTTTTGCGGTGGGGGGGGTATCGTACGGACTCGTATGCAGAAATTACCAGCACAGCTTTGAAATAAATATGTGCCTCTTACGATCATGCGCACATCGCATCTGTGGTACTTACAAACATTTCCTGATGTCTTTTACCTGATACAACATATTTACCAAACTCCGATCTCACTGCTTCGGCAAGGCCCGGGACGGTCGTGGACTGCTTCGGTCTTTGGCTCACACTCTGGATATTAATCGGACGCGAGACTGCTTCTGCTGGGCTGGGCAAGCTACTAAATCTTTGAAATATGTCGAAACGGAACTACGGCCGGCTTCTCCCTCTTTTCCGAATCCCTCTCGAACGACTTATATGCGCGCGCCGTTTTGTGGACTCTGTCGCTTGCGATACAAATTATACTTTCACAGAATAATTACCCAGCTTGTAAAAATCCTTCGTGCTTGTGACGTCAGCTCGGTGCGTGCGCCCCAGCTATACTCTCGTGCTTCTGGCGGAAAACTCTCTCTCTGGCGTGTTGGCTGGCTTCGCTGCTTCGGAACGACTGACTGCTTTCTCTCGCATTTGATCCAACGTCCAGAATATCGGCCTCCCTTCCTTCGTGACGTCAACGGCTGATCGGACACAGTGTCATGTTCTCGGTGGCGACGGCTGTGACGTCAGCTCGGTGCGCGCGTCTCTGTCTAAACTCAACTGTGCTGGGTGGCGATCGGACTGCTGGCTCGGGCTTCTATCGGAGGACTGCCAGCGAACTCAATATGCTCCGCGACGTTTATTTCCAATACCGATCGCTGTTTCAATCATTCGTTCTCGATTCACTGGCGCGCGCAATTACCAATCGTTCGTTCTTCACAACCACGCTCGCGGTATTGGCGTGAGCTACGGAGGGTGTTTAGCCTATTTATCGGGTTAGGGGTGATTCACGGATTTATCACGAACCTGAATGGTATTTCTAGACCTATTATTACTTTCAAGCGGGGTTTAATTCCTTACAGGGAGCTTTTGGCTGATAAAAATAGCGGGAAAATAGTAACTTCGTTACAGTAGGTAGCAGGATTGTATCCAATTTTGTTCGTGGTCCCTTTTGTTTTTTGTTGAGAGGGGCATTTATGCATGGCATGGCGGGGTGAGGCAGATTCATACAACACCTTGCGTGGTACTTTGATACGTATCAATCTACCCCAAAATAATTTAATAATTCATTTTATTTTCCAGTGATAATGTTGCGATCTTATAAGAAGAAAATCGAGATGGTCAATGTCGACGAATATGCTGTATCTTCAGCAATACCAGACGTTCCAGAAGATAGACCTATTGAAAAAGCTACAGAAAAATATAATTAATAAATCAGCGACTTTGCAGAAAAAAGGAAGTCTGGAAGGGAGAATATAGATAGAAATTAATTTTTCTCCAAATATTGCTGCATATCAGGTATCAATTAGAACCCATTAGACCACTAACAAAAATTCTCAAGACATAACAGAAAAGAAAAGGGAAAGAAAAACGGACGTCAAAGATCTACACCGATACGCCAGATAAAGACAGAATCAAGGAATTGGCAAAAGTGAAGGAACAGAAAAGAATCACTAAGGAACAGAGACAACGCCCAAAGAAATGAAAAATGCCAGAAAACTAGTTGGCTTGTGTTCAGAAACAAAAATGTGTTGAGGAGTAATTGCAAAATTGCTGGAATATAGCGAATCCTAAGTTTTTCTGATGAACCGAAACCGAATAAAATTTTGTCAGATTCAGATATAATCCGAAGAAGGGATGCCTCTTGACAAAAGAATATTTTGTTTCTGTTAAATATGAAAACAGAAAAGTGTGAAGTATATGTTGGCCAAATTCTTTTGAAATACGATTTGTCTTCCCCAAAGTAAAAGATGGGTCATCGGTGCTCTATCCGACTTCCGAATTGATTTCTCGTCATTCAACTTGTAAATATGCACTAAACTGATAAAGATCTGTAGGGTTTCTAATATGTGGATGATAATTTTAAAAAATATATCTACACGTTTTTTTACTCCAGCTTTCCAAATTTATCCACAATGGTATTTGTGTATGAAGGTGCTCCATATATATATATATTTATATATATATATATATATATATATATATATATATATATATATATATATAAATATATATCAATGAACCTGTAGCTGGAGAACATAGACACAATGTTCAGTTTGTGAAAAAAAATACTTAGTACTGTTTATAGTTGACTTATTGATATTTACAATTCAAAATAACATACTAGAATGATGATTCTTCAGCCTCAACTCATCACATTATTCAATTTTGAATTTTCAAGTTATTTCTTTTGCTCTTCAAAAAAATCGTACCATTGTGCTAGAACTCCTCCTATTGTATTACAGGTGGTATTTTGAGAAGAATAGTAGCCGCTTAAAATGTTGATTTTGATCTGTTGATAAATAGTTCTCGAGCATGATGAGAAGTACAAAAATAACCATGTTGCCATTTTCCTCTTTCGACCGCAATTTTGGAAAATTTAGTTTATTTTTCTCTATCTTTCCCACCGATTTCGTAAACGAATATTATTCGAAAGGCAGTTGACTGAAATCGAAAACAAGTAATTATCAATTATCTCGATGTGAACTTCTCAACAGAAAAGCGAAAAATAAAATAAAATAATAATAATAATCGTTTTTATTGATGGTAAGTGAAACATAATTCATACATGAAATGTGATTCCAAGTAATATCAAAGGGCAGAGTTGGCGTTTACCTATGTGTTAGATGGGTAAGTACTTTTTTAGTCCTGACAACTAAGCTCTCAACACGTTTGTTGCCAGCGCATTTTATATTACACACTTATGGCCACGAATTGTTTATTTAGAAATTTGTTTTTTCTCAGATCTCACTATGATTTGGAGACATGAGAATGGTCTTTTGAAACAAACCAGCAAATTTGTGTGCAACCGCGAAAGCACGAGACTGATACTGACTCGAAAATCAGTTGCAGTGCCACTACCCGCCTACACGAGGATTTTGAGTTTTTAACGATTTCCTGGTAATGGAAGTATTCCATATGAGAAGGATCAACGAAATATTCACTTATTGCAATGAAAAGAAAAAATATTTTTTTACGAAAACTTTACTAATTTTCTTTGGCATTGAAAACACAAAGAATAACAGGAAATACAACATATAAACGATAAGAGTACGAACTAACAAAAACGCAAAAACTGATTTGATTTGTTTGAAAATATGAACAGGATGTTCATTTAATCAGATGTGGGATCATCTGCGACTGAAAGATGAAATTTAGTCACTGGTCTTAGTCTTCCATCAAGATAACCACTTGTGGGGATTCATTCTGTAAAGGAAAACATTCTCAATTGAATATTGAATAGAAATATTTTTCTGTGAAATGAAAAATCCACGATATAAATGAATGTATTTTTAGTGGAGGTGTAACAGAAAACAACTACTTCTTGGCTAAAACCACGCTGATGATCTAATGATATTCTGAAAGGACCCAACTCAAAAGAAAAAATCTGAAATTGAAAATTTGAATTTTTTTTTCAGATAGTTATTTGACATTCCATTCCGTCCTAATTAAGAACTCATATAGATGAATGGGGCAAAGAAGAATGTTTTCCAAAAGAACCAGAAATCATTTGTAACATTGATGCAAGAGAGGTATCGCATTCACTAGGTCTCCAATATATTTTTGTCGAAGAAAATCTATTTCACCACGATCATCAGGAAGACCGGAAGAAATATGGAACACATTTTCTAGAAGCAATCTTACTTTGCAAACATGGAAAAAAGTAAGAAACATTTCTTTTGAAGAGATACTTCGAAATTAGTGTTTTTCGACATCAAAATCTGTCATGGGATATGATAGATTGACTTGTTTGAAAATATGAACAGGAAGTTCATAAAATCAGATGTGGAATCATCAGCGACCTCTTGTGGGGTATTCACGTTGAAAATGGAAATATTATCAATTGAATAGAAATATTTATCTGGGAATTGAAAAATTCACGATAAAAATTAAGGAATTTTTTGTGAATGACCAACAGAAAACAACTGCTTCCCCTGGCTAAATCCACGCTGGACATTGTACTGAAGTTGTTTTTTTTTAGTTGTTTTTACCCACTTTCTTGGTTGTTTTATCAACCCTCAAAAGTTAATGAAAACTTGTACGAGTTCAGATCACGGAGGCCTTACTTTTTATAGTGGGATCCCAAACCACTCTTGGGAAAAAAAATCGCCGACTGTAGGAGTTGTACCCGGTGGAAACAGTGGGTACAAGACTAATGCTCGTACCACTGAGGCACTAGCCCCATAATATATCTGATATATATTCTCAAAGGACCATAACTAAAAAAAAAACTGAGAAATTTGCATTTTCATCCAGATAGTCATTTGATTTTCTGTTCCAGTCTTAATTAGAACTCATGTAGATGGATGAGACAAAGAGGAATGTTTGAAAATGCATAAGTTTGAAACCAACACAAATTTCATGCCCGTTATATTTTATTTTAATGCCTACACACCACACTCGCAACAGAAGTGAACGCTGTACTGAAGCAGACCAGTTAGAACGAGATAGAAGTCACCCGCGAAAAAGCGGGTGAACCACTGGTCGTTCGTAACCGAGCCCGCGTATACGCGGGAAATGGCAGCGAACGTGTTAAACTATTGTAGGTAACCAATTCTGAGTGGGGTTTTGGGATTTCCAGTATCACCTGTTGCAATATTTGCACTCAAACTGTTCACATCCTGAATCATATCCACTATATTATTCAGATAGTCATTCGATTTCATATTCCAGTATTGATTAGAACTCATATAGATGAATGAGACAAAGAAAAATGTTTTCCAAAATATTAGAAATGATTTGTAATATTGACGCAAGAGAGGCATCGCATTCACTAGGTCTTCAACTCATTTTTGTCGAAAAAAATATCTTTTTCTTTACCGTGGATTTTTCAATCCACATAAATATCTTGCTTTTCAATATTTAATTGAGACTGTTTCCCCTTTTCAACGTTTTATACTTTATTCTGATGCCTGCGCAGTACTGAAGCAGACCAGTTGAAACAAGGTAGTAGTAGCCCGTGAAAAAGCGGGTGGGTCATTGGTCGTACGTAACCGAGCCCACGTAAACGCGAGAATGGCAGCGAACGTGTTGAACTTATGTAGGTAACCAATTTTGAGTGGGGTTTTGGGATTTTTCATCCAGTTTCACCTGTTGCAATATTTGCAATGAAACTGTTCACATCCTCTATCATGACCACTACATTATTTGCATTATATCACTGAACACTGCTTACTACGATTTTGCGTTCTAGAAATGAAAATACAATTTTTGTGTGCTTCATTAATCGTATACTTCCCGATAACATGTATCAAATTACATTTCCCTGAACAATGTTTCCAGTTCAACATACTTTTTGGAATACACCGCATAATTCTCGAGACATTGTTATTGTTCAAAACCATGCACATTACACTTTAATGAAATACTTTTTGAAGTAACTCCGTGCCTGTCACCAAGTGAAGTTTAGAGAAATTATTTCGTGGATATTATTCTGTTGCAATACACAACTGTTCCTTTGAGTGCTATCTATGCATATTATTTCCTATATCCACAAGTTATATTTTATTTTAGATCTAATTGATTACTCGTTTACAAGATTTCATTCAACTTCACAATGGATTTAGAATCTGTCATGCAAAAATATGATTAACGTGAAAAAAAATTGACAGTGTATATAAAATATTAGCTGGTACCCGTGACTTCGTCCACGAAGATTTTTTTTTTAATCTTTTATTTAGTTTCACTTGTTAGTTCGTTAGTTAGGATCCAATGTTGCAAGTAAATTCTACCGACTTCTAGTCGTCCGATTAACTTGAAATTTGGCAGGTATCCATATCTCGTTGACAATACATTATGGAATTTTGTTAGAGAAAGAATGGCGGCTCCAAGATGCGGACGAAATTTGTAATTATTGTCCGATTCGATTCAAAATTGGCATGTGGGGGTTTTCGGGGTCGGAGTTTATGAAATTTTCGTCTAAATCCAAGAATACAAGATGGCTGCATCAAGATGGAGGACGAGTTTTGTGATTATGGTCCGATTTAATTGAAAATTGGTATGCGGCGATTTTCGCAGTCGGAGATTTTGAATTTTTGTTTGTCAAAATTTATAAATTCAAGATGGCGGCCCCAAGATGGAAGACGAGTTTTCCGATTATGGTCATATTTCATTCAAAATTGGATGTGGGGGTTTTCAGATTCGGAGATTATGACTCTTTTGTCAAAATCTATATATTCAGGATGGCGGACAGGTTTTGTGATTTTGGTCAGATTCTATTCAAAATTGGTGTGTGGGAGTTTTTGGGGTCGGAGATAATGGTTTCTTCCAGCTGAAAACTTGCAGGGAAGAGACCTTGTATCAACGATGCTCTATTAGAAGTGAACAGATTAAGGCGAACTTAATAAAAATCAAAAAATAAAATAACTAATAAACAAACTTTTTAGAGACAAGCTTTCATTGAAACCGTGTACTAAAACGTATAAAATAAGTTTATGTCATCTCGAACAATGATTTAATTATTTTCTGTTGAACTATTTGGCTTCAGAAAACTTATCGCGCAAATTTTAATAAAATTATCACTTCAAAAAATTTATTTACCAACCAATCATCGTCAAATGGAATAAATTGGTACCTACTTTATGAATACTTTGTTAAAATTAAATACTTTAACAAGTTCTTACTTACCAACCAATCGCTGCCCAATCAAAATAATGGTACCTCAATTTTCTTTTCAACCAAATAATTTTTTGAATTTCGTTGATACATTTTTCCACAATATGCCTTTGAAATATCAAGTATAACAAAAAAACAAAACTATTATGTAGGATTTTCATTTATTGAGAATATGAAGCATAATTTTTGTCAATTGTGTCCACTTATGTTTTTCCCCTCCCTACCTACCACTGTGTCGTCTCAACACAATGCAGACAAAATATAAATACACATGGCGGGAGCGCCATCTATGTGAGAAATGATATTGCATCCCTCTGTAAAGAAATAAAATATATAAAACAACTCTCTATTGAACGCGTTTTAGAATGTTCAGCAATCTCAATGGAAAAAACAACTAGCATAATTACAATTTATAGGCCACCGGATGGCGACATAAAATTATTTTTCACTATACTGGACCAAATTCTACAGTATTCAAATGAGAAGTTCGAAAAAACCTTAGTGTGTGGTGACCTGAACATCAAAATGGATAACAAGGTAAACAATATAAATTACAAAAAACTCATAGACATTATGGAATGTTATCAGTTGAAGTCTATGGTGAATGAACACACCAGGGTCGTTACAACTACCAGAGGCACCAGCTGTTCATCAATAGATTATATAATGACAAATATATCAAATAATGCCGAATGTAAGGTGTTTGACCCGGGATTCTCAGATCATTATGCCCAAGAACTCACTTGGCAGACTTCAATGGATAACAACAAAATTAACGAAATTATATCCAAAAACGAATAAAAACGACAATACTATTTCCAACTTCAAGCACTATTTCAATAAAGAACCACTGAATTTATCGACATAGATGATATAAATATAGTCTACAAGTCGTTTTGGGATCACGTGAGATATTGCTTCGAGATCACACATCCGTTCAAAAAAATTAAACCAAATACAAATGACAAAAAAACAAATTTCAATATGTCCCGAGAATTGAAAAGTGAATTTAATGAATTGAAACACCTAAATTGGCTTAGAAAGCAACAGGATAATGAGAATATCCATGATTACTATAAAAAAACAAAAAAAACCGTGAATGAAAAGTTTGAATCAGAAAAGAAAAAATTTTATAGCGACCTTATATTGGATGCTGAGAACCCTACAGAAAAATTATGGGAGTTAGTAAACATGAAACTAGATAAAAAGAAAGTTTTCCATAACGAAATCACCATCTGCTCAAATAACGAAATTATTCCAAATAAATACCATATCGCAAACTTATTCGCAGATTACTTCGCAAACTCAGTAAATGATAAATATGTTGCTCAAATGCCTAGTGTTGAAAATTTCACATTACCCAGAACTAATAGTAACTCATTCTTCTACGAACCATATGACCAGAACGAAGTAATGGATATCATTTCAAACTTGAAAAATAAAACCTCCTTAGGATATGACGAGATACCAACAGCACTTATCAAAGCCTGTCGGAATGAATTCAGTTTCTATATCAGTCAAATTATAAATATGTCAATGAGAGTTGGTCAATTTCCAAATATCTTAAAAATATCAAAAACCACCCCAGTATATAAGAAGGGTGACCCACAACAAATTAAAATTATAGAGCAATCACGACATTGAGTCCAATAGCCAAAGTAATCGAAAGAGGAATCTATATACGCCTAACAAATTTTTTGGAGAAATATAACATCCTCACGAGTTGTCAACACGGGTTTAGAAAGGGGTCATCAACCCAAACTGCAACAACCGAGGTCACTCAGTATATATATATAAACAGTCTTGACAATGGTGAATATGTTCTTGGTATATTTTTTGATTTAACGCGGGCTTTCGATACGCTGAACCCAAGCATACTTGAAAGGAAACTGGAACGGTTAGGATTGCGGGGCCCTATAAAGAACTGGATAATTTCCTATGTAACGGAACGGCAATTGTTTGTGAAAATTGGGAATGATCTCTCTAGCCAATATAATGTAGGTATAGGAACCCCTCAGGGGAGTATCTTACTCTTATTCCTGTTGTACATAAATGACCTTCCTGACTATATTGAAGGGGGGAAGGTTTTATGTATGCAGACGATACAACAATAATAGTGACGGGCTCCTCGCTGAGTACTCTTAATGTGAAAGTGACCTCAGTAGTAAACCAATTCTATGAATGGTGTACAAGAAACCATCTTGTGGTGAATCTACAAAAAACTATGTTCATTCAATTCAACAGCGCACGCAGTAATAAACCAAACCTAGTCAATCTAAACATAAATAACAATCAACATGAAATATCAAAATCTACAAAATTCTTAGGCATACATCTCGATAATAACATAATGTGGATTGAACAAATAGATAATACATGTAACAAGCTTAAAAAAAGCTGCTTTGCCTTCCTTACACTAAAAAAATCACTTCATGAATCGTCTCTGCTGAAAGTATATTACTCCGTAGTCTTCTCGACCTTATCATTCAACATAATCAGCTGGGGCCTTGCAACTGAATGGACTAGAATATTCGTTCTCCAAAAACGCATAATAAGAATAATATATAGTATTAAACCTTTCGACTCATGCCGAGAAATATTTAAACTAAAGGGTATATTGACATTTCCCTGCATATACATCTTAAATATATTACTATATATACATAATAATAAAGATAGCTATGCTAAAAATGGAGAAATGCACAGGTATGAAACAAGAAACAAAGATAACCTTCGCATCAAAAAATTCAACCATACATACTTTACAAAATCACCACAACATAATGGACTCACATTATACAATTATATACCAAATAAATTAAAAGAATGACTGTCCCCTCTCTTCAAAAAAAAATTAAACAAATGCTGACAATGAATGCTTTCTATAGCCTTGAAGAATTTGTGAATTTTTGTAAAAACACTTAATTTATGTTATTACTTCTATGTATGTCCTTGTATGACTATTGTTTTCTCAAAATAATTGATTGATTTTTTCAATCTGTTTTCCCATAGAATTAATAATGTGCTACTAAGTGTGAAATGACTTGCCATATCCAAGCACTGCTTGGCTACAAATGGTTAATAAAGAATTTGAATTTTGAATTTGAATACTCAATTCACTCTAGGTGAAACCCTTCACTGAATACAAATGCAATAATTCGTTTTGGATATGAAGAGCAGGTAAGTAGTGTCAGAATCATTCATACATCAGAAGATCTTAAACATCGACAAATTAATCCGACTTAATATTATTCATTTCTATTACCAAATCTAATAAATGGTACCCGTTATGATTATGGTCAATAAAAATAACTGAATGGGGTATTATTTGCATCTAAAATGGGGTTATTGCACGGATTCAAAATCTGTACCTAATTCATATTTGAAACGAGCTAGAAAATGAAAAATGATTCAAGTCATGAATCTTTCCTCTATTGACCGTATTTCGTGTTCATTCACCGCAATTATGATTCCATAGAACAACCATGGTTGAAAGTAAAATTCAATTACCTTTCCAACGATGTGCAACTCGACCTCTATGCCTTTCGAAATTTTAAAGTTGATGTGCCCTCAACGCCCTCTGTCGAAGAATTGTAATGTATCTTCTCTCAGAAAGTAGGATCGGTGATACAATTCCAAATATTTTCTGTCCCATTGTTTCACATCAAACTGTTCAAAAGTTATCGAGGTAAGGGTACCATTTAGATCCGCACTTATACTTGACATTTCAAAGGCATATTGTGAGAAAATGTATTGGCGAAATTCAAAAAAAATTAAATGATTGAAAAAAATTTAATTATCTTTCCAATAATGTGCCATTTGACTCCCTGCGCCATCTATCGAGCAAACACAATGCCTTTTATTTTAAACAGTAGTTTTGGTGATACCATTCAAAACAGTTTTCGTCCTATTGTTTTACGTACTGTACTGATTTGTTTGATAATATGAAAATAATGTTCATAAAATGAGATGTGGAATCATCTGCGACTGTTAGACATTCACAAAAAATAACTTCATTTTTATCGTAGATTTTTCAATTCACAGAAAAATCATTCCATTCAATATTTAATTTAGAATGTTTTCCTTTCCAAACCTACTGAATGTTATGCCTGTGACTTTACCCGTTTCCCGTTATCCTGTTTTTAGTTATCCGCTTAACCAGTTTGCCTTTTTCCCGTTATGCTTTAACCCATTATTTCATTATCCCATTATGCGAATTGACTGATTATATATTTCTTAATCTTTAAAAAGTACACAGTGACTCATCTGAGTAATAGTTATTTATTATTATTATATTATTATGTATATTTCTGGTTTCTGATATTTTTAATAAAGCATAATAGTTTTCACTTCACTTTTTTATTTCACTTTACCAGGGTGGTCACAATCACATAATTGGAAATATTCTAACTTCTCGCAAGCCAAGCAATATAATCATTTGGCACCCTATATAGTTAGGAGGCTAGGGTCTACCAAAGCAGGGCGTGACAATATTACCTTTTGATATTATCTAGAGTAGAATCAAATTCAAAGAATGGTACCTAAATATAGAATAGAATATGATAGCTTGCTGGAAACAGAAAGATCATAACATTATGAAAAGTAATTAAGATTGTCAGACAACAAAACAAAGGGAACAAGTCTGTTATTGGCATTCAGGGTGATACCCAAAAGATGATCAACATGATTATATGTTATCTATAGTACCAGAAATATAAAATGAATAAAAAAACTCTGTTAATTACAATATGGAAAATTATCAAACGAAATAGTTGAAAAAGAAGCCAAAATGTGGGTGTAATATTAGGAATGGAGGACTGAAGTCTCTTCACAAAATCCAATATGAATTGAAATAAGTAAACCAGCTACTTTGCCGCCAAATACCACGCAGAACATTGAATAATATCCACCTAAAAATCTAGGCAAACTTCCGTTATCAATGAAAATCGACTGCAAATATATATTTCCGATAAACTTGATTATGTTTAAATTGTGTCAGGTCCGCCTAACAATCCGTATACCGGTTTCAGGCTTTTGGCCATCGTTAGTACAGAGTAGTCACCACCCAGATCTCTGAAGCGAGACCCCATACAAATGAAAATAAAATCAAGGTTAATCACCTGTAGGTACGCATTTAAAAGTATTTTTGAAAGGGTGGAACGTGGTGACAGAAAGAAATACTTCAAAAAAGATTTTCCTATATCGATAGGAGTGGCTGCATGCCCGATTAGCGTACACATTAAACAAGAAAGAAACATGTGAAGTGTAATATTGGAAACAAAGGATTGAATCCTCACAAAATTCACCATAAATTGAAATTAGTGGTAGACTACAAGCAAAAAACAACTAGTTTCCTGCCAAATACCACGCATAACATTGAATGATATCCACCTGGAAATGTATGCAAACTTTCATTATCAATGAAAATTGATTGCAAATGTTTCTTTCTGATAAACTTGAATATGTTCAAATTGTGTCAGATCCGTTTGACAATTCGTAGTTTCAGGCTTTGGCTCTCGTAAGTACGGATCAATCACCAGCCAGAAATCTAAAGATCTCTGGCTGAAGCGGGACCCAACACAAATGAAAACAATATCAAGGTTAGTCACCTGCAAGTTCGCATTTAAAAGTAACTCTGAAATGGCGGTACCTGGTGACAGAAAGAAACACTCCAAAAACTGTTCTTCTATATCGATAGGAGTAGCTGCATGCCCGACCAGGCGTATACATTCAACAAGAAAGCATACATGTGGAGTGTAATATTAGAAACGGAAGATTTGAAGTCCATTCCCAAAATTTTATATAAATTGAAATAAATGGTTGACTACAAGCGAGAAACAACTACTTTTCCGCCAAATACGGCGCAGAACATTGGAAGATATCGAGCTGAAAATATATGGAATCTTCCATTATCAATGAATATTGATTTCAAATGTTTCTTTCTGATAAACTTGATTATGTTTAAATTGTGTCAGGTCCACCTAACAATCGGTATACCGGTTCCAGGCTTTTGGCCCTCATTAGACGGAGTAGTCATCCAGCCAGACATCTGAATATCTCTGGCTGAAGCGGGACCCAACACAAATGAAAACAATATAAAGGTTAATCACCTGTAGGTACGCATTTAAAAGTAACTTTGGAATGGCGGTACCTGGTAATAGAAGAAAAGACTCCAGAAACTGTTCTTCCATATTGATAGGAGTGGCTGCATACCCGACCAGGCGTAATTGTTGTTTAAATTGTGTCAGGCCAGTTGAGGCCACTGTCCACAAATGACTTGTGATATTTCTGAAAAAAATTATCACAGCAGTGATATCGCTGACACCACCAGAATTCTGAAAATAATTGTTCTGTAATTGAATAACTTTCATGTCATTTGATGAAGCATGGTATTTTTCGAATCAATTCAAAACAGTTTTTATTGAACCTTACTCAAAAACAAAAGATCTAGAACGGAGAAAAACTGTAGATTATTTAGAAAAAAAATTACATTTAAAGATTCGAAATCTATTGCACTATTTCTCCAACTCTGGAAATTATCTGAACCACTTATGTGTAACAACTCACAGGTTATTTGAAAAAAAAAATACTAACAATTACTAGTCAACACGTATATGGTCATTCAACTATGGGCATTATTTTGCATGTATTGACTTTTAATTTTTTTTTCAAAAAAATTATGCTTATATAGCATAAAAAGTTGATGATAATAATAAGAATGAAGTGATTCACCAAACAAAATCTTTTTATGTGAAAAAGGTTTGATATCAGTTATCTTGATATCATTATGAGAAGTACGTAAGGATGACCCCACTTTTTTCACACAACACGAAATTTTTTGGTCAATGACTTTATTCTTAACAATTTTAACTTTTTAGTTCATATTGCTATATAGCCATGTTTTTAACTTCTATAAATTATTACTTTTTCTGATTTCTTGGTTGCAAGGATTGACTAATTCAATTATGTTTGGCTGCAGAATATAACTCCATTACCCGCCAGTCAGAATGAAGAAAAATGAAGATAACATTTTCAATTTGTAACGATATATCTGTTACATTTCTTATTGATGTGCTCAGAGATACAAAATAATTAAGAGTAGCTCAAGTTGTCTTATCAATTCCAATCTAAGAATCACTATTGCAAATCTCAGCGCCATCTAACGGCGAACAGTCATTAGAGTTGAGAGAAGACGAGCGCGAAGCATTTGACAGTACAATTTGGTATTGAAGGAAGCGACGAGCCATTCCTTGGTCCCTTACCTCTTCATCTTTGATCGGGACTTCTTGTTCGGTTTGAGCTTGGCAGCCATTGCGTAAGAAATAGAATCTGTTCATGTTTAAATAACTAATGAATTAGAGCATCTTCCTTTCTTCTGCGAAAGTGATTTAAAAGCAGTGAGTTATAGTGTGATATCGAGGTATGTAGAAATATTTTTGACCTTTTGAACATATATATCATGTAGAAATATTGTCTCAGTGAACGTGAAATATTCTTCGTATATTTCGTTATCTTGATTCATCGATTGCCTTGGTCAGTAAAAATTAATTACAGTTATTTGGGAAGCGGATGATTTGATTTCAGTGCAGTACCATATTTATTTTCAAATGAGTTCAGGTGGAATTATAAATATCACATGTGATCTTATCGAGTTGAATCAAGATATCTGTGTTGAGTCTCATCTGTTTTCATTGGTTTCTCTGACAATGGTTCATTGAGGTTGAAAGAGGGGTTCTCAAATATTGTGGTATCACTTACACTGCATTTGGATATATTTTTGGTGTCGATCACAAGAAGTATGTGATACAGTTAAATAGTATACATTTTTCATGGTATGTATTTTTTGTATAGTTTCTGATTTGGTGATAATGATCACAAAGCTGTGATTTTTGCTTCTGACCTAGGTGGAGCGATCATATATATGTATATATTGAATCTTTGGAGTTTGGAATATTTTTTCATCATACAGAAAACTTTATGAAGGATATTTGACAATTGGTCAAAGATAATTCTTATACACTTCCTCTGAAGTCATTTTTGATATCAAATTCTTCAAACTCAATTGTGCTGAATTCTGATTTCTTTTTTTGTAAAAATAGTTTTGGTGATCAAGATCAGAACAACTTTTTTTTTTTATAGAAAGCAAAGATCAATTTTTGTCTATGTCAAAATTGAATTCTTGATTCGTCAATTTCAGTATTGACTATTAATGAAAAATCTCAGCACAGGCTGATTTGCATGTTCGAATAATTTTAAGCAACAATCTCTTGATGAGATTAAACCCATTTGTAACAACCGTGCGTTGAATAGTGTATTGAGAAATTCCAAATTCCAAGAAATTGAATGCTTTAGTAAAAACAATTCTGACAGTAACAATTTTGTTTTTCATGTCGTAATGCTGAGAACAATCATTCCATGGATAAGAAGTTGATGATATTCTGTTCAACTTGATCGGTCACCCAGTAGCCATTGGTACGTCCTGATTGCGAGCCACACGATTACGCTAAGTCTAGCTACGAGCTACACAACTCCGCTCAATCAGAGGTTCATTCTCGTCGATAAAACCGTCGAGGTTCAGCAACATTAAACAATATTCTTTGGAATTTTATGAACACATAAAGGAAACTCAGAACTGAATTTTCATACAGTAGAAACTTTTGTACATATTTGTTAATAGACTAGTATAAATTTCGTATTTGTTTTATTGTTGTACTGATTTACAGAAGGAAACATTATTTGATTTGCAATTATTATTGGCTAGGAAGTTCGAATTATCATCCTAATTAAACAAAGAATTCTGGCGTCCATTCAAATTTACAATTTCTTAAAAACCTTTGCTTGAAACATTAATAAATTTGAAACTATCAAGGCGGTCCAAAGAACTCCACACCGCTCTTCACTGAATATCCTGGACATTCAATCACGTAATTAACTTGTTACAAAATACGTAGGTAAAACCTTTTATCTGAGGAAAGGCTAGTGACAAATCATGCGGGTAGAGTCTATTCCGTGTTCAACAATAAATTAATACATATAATCCGGCGCCGCTCAAAACAACACTCACCCACAAATGACTGCACTCGATATTGCGGTTATTCTAAATTGCGGTACGGATACGGCTTCCAGGCGGGAAGTTCATTGCGGAACAAAGGGGTAACATAAGCAATATAGGGAGTATATCAGTGGGCCATCTCCGTTATCGTATATTCTTATTGCCAATAGAAGCGAGGAATATTGGACCAACCTCTTTATTGATGGAACTTTCACAGATTCTTCAAAATATGATAAAACCAACGAAAATGGTTTCAATTCCGTGCAAAATTATATTTTTCAGTGATGATTTTGATTTTAAAGGATTATTCGGTGTATTATATCATGTTTAATCGTTTTTCCTCTATTAGGTCATCTCATGAATATACATATAGGTATACAGGGTATTTCTTGATAACATGCTAATATTTAAGAAGGTTATTCTTGGTTCCATTTTGAGAAAAAAACTTCATATGTCCTGAAGGTCATAACTTTTGAACTTGCAGGGAGCTAAAGTTTTATGAAAAAAATTTTTTTTTCTAGATATTTTTGTGGAGCGTAGTGCGCATCTTCTTTGCATCAAGAGGAAGTTTCTGCTGTACAACATCATATATTATTCTTTGCCAGGGGCGTTCGTGCGGGATTTGCACTGAGTCATTTCAAAGAGAAAAGCGACACCTTTCAGTTTTACTGTCACACCACATAGAGTACACATTTATATTTATATAATTTTAAACTACGCTAATGTGGTTGTAGTAACTTTGAACTGCGTTTCATTCCTTGATCTACGTTTTTGTTTTCTATCACTATGTTAGATGAATATGTTTAACATTATTGAAACCAACCTCAACAAAGTTTCTGCCCGATGTTGGAAATAAATATATCCGAAAGCTCGGATAAACCTTAAAGAGGTCCCTTTTTCATTGCTGCTTACCCCAATATCCCTAGTTTTGTACCTAACTAGTCAACAAATACTTTCCACATATATAGAATAGAAATAGAATAGAAATATTTATTTATCCTTTGTGACATTACAAACATATATAGGACAAGTCAGTCACCCGCTGTAAAAGGTGTATTTTGAGGTTATCTTAAAATTATGATCACGAATAATATATGACAATATACAGTTGGTATGAATAAAATAAAATAGAATAGTATTAAAATAGTACATTTCCTATAAACTAACATATAATATATTTATTGTACTATACAGGCATATTCATGCAAATACAGACGGCATAGACAAAGACAGGTCCTACAAGCTATCATGGAGATATTTTTTACACTATAGTAGCATTTTTCTAGCATTGAATTTTTTATGGTCCTTTTGAAATTACTGACGGAGTCCATACTTGTAAAAGTTAGTGGGAGTTTATTATACATTTTCATTCCCATGTATCTAAAACTATTTTCAAGTTTTGTAGTTTTGTGTCTGGGGACACATAGATGATCAGAATTCCTGGTATCATAATCATGATTTGAAGAATTCAGTTCAAATTTATCAATATTTTTTCTCACATATAAGATACAGTGGTAGATATAAATGCTTTAGAGCGACATAATTTTATATTTAATGAATGTGGGCTTACAAGTTTGTCTAAAGTCTAGGCTGAACATTTTTCGTATGATCTTTTTCTGTGTTATGAATATTCTATTGGCATCTGTGGAATTTCCCCATAAGATAAGGTTATAACATAAATGACTATCATTGAACTGTAGTAGACGTTAATTACTGCACTGGTGGGCATGCAGTGTTTAATTCTTGAAATTGCATGAAAGGCCTTATTAATTTTTTTGTTAACTGCGTTAACTTGCTCTGTCCATCTGAGACTAGAATCAATATGTAAGCCTAAGAACTTTGTTGTTGTGGTTGATTCAATCATATAGCTCTCGACTCGACATGTTAGAGAGGATGAGGTGGACGTAATATTATCGGAATGAAAATGTACACACTCTGTCTTATCGATATTAACCATTAGATCGTTACGTTTACACCAGTTCACGAAAGAATTCACAGTATCTGCAATGGATGATATGAGTTTCTCTGAGGTATGTGCCAAGATCGCCAGTAAGGTATCGTCCGCGTATATCGTCAGTAGTTGCGATTTCAGTTGTCGTTTATAAAAAGTAGGAATATCGTTTATCGTTTATAAAAAGTAGGAATATAAGCGGTCCTAGCACAGAGCCCTGAGGAACTCCTCTATTCATAAAATTAGAGTTGGATATAGCATCCTTTACTTTGACTGTCATTTAACTATTGCTGAGAAAGTCCACAGTCCAGTCCAAGGAAATTCCTCTGAATCCAACATTGTACAATTTATTCTTGATAAACTGTATGTCTAAACTATCGAAGACACACGATAGGTCGAAAAACAGACCTGCCACGTGCTTTCCCCCATCTAGTTGGGCGTAAACGTGCTCAAAAATATGTCTGCGTGGAATCCATGTTGGTGTGTGGTTATGAGCTCGTTGATATTCAAAAAATGTATCATCCTACTGTAAACAATGTTTTCAAAGATTTTAGAAATAACACTCGGCACTGATACTGGTCGATAATTGGATAGGTTTTCGGGATCATTTTTCTTGTGAGTTGGGATAACTTCAGCAAATCTAAGTGACGATGGAAACTTGCCTTCTATAATCGATAGATTTATGAGATGACTCAACTGATTTGATAACACCTGCCTTCAATATTTTTACTGATATGTTATCAATGCCTGCACTAGGCTTGGTTTTCAGGTTCTTTATTACATCCCCGACTTCCTCTGGTGTTACAGGATTGAAAAAGAATGTTTTGTTGAACATTTTAGATGTAGTGCAAGATGTTGGCTTCGAGTTCATAAAATAGTCATCAAGGTCGTTTTCCGTTACGTTAGCAAAATATTCACCAAACGTATCTGCTATATCTGAAGGACATGTTAAAATTTCACCCTCGAAGGTGCTTGTTAAATCCGGGTTATTTGTTTCCGATTTCTTTGTTAACTAAATTCCAGATTGTTTTAGGCTTATTATTAGACTCGAATATACGTTGCTCATTGGATTGCCGTTTGGCATTTTCGGGTAAATTTGTTTCTTTCAATTCGATATAATTCTTGGACGTCGCTTTATTCCAAATTTTTACTCAACCAATGGAGTTCCTTCAGATTTTCACAACTTTTTTTCACTTCTGTTGTAACCCAACCTGATTCTTCATCGACATGCTAGTCTTCATATTGTTTTTGAAGAGGGGCAATATATGTCTTTATCATAGGTCAAAATGTTCATGAAGGTATTTGTACAGTCTTCAATATTAGATTGGAGATACACTTCTTCGAAATCTGCTGTGTACAATGCATTTTCAAACTGATCCATATTTAGTTCAGACATGTCACGATAACAGGTTAATATGTTTTGTTCATTTTGATGGACTAGTTGCATCATCAACACTTAGGGTGAATATTCTGTGGTCACTGAAATGATCCTCATAGACTTCAGACTTACAGTGATTTAAATCAACGTTAAGATATAATCTATTTTTGTTGATGGTGTTTGCCCTAACTTATTTATGAAGACCTTTGTGGGGGCCAAAGAAGTACATCTCATATCCCCATATATATATATATATATATATATATATATATATATATATATATATATATATATATATATATATATATATATATATATATATATATATATATGGAAGGAAAAATTGTGGCATATCAGACAAATTATTAAATTGACTGAAATTGAAGAAAAATCATCCTCAAGCGGGATTCGAATCCACGACCTCTGAATCTATAGTCAGATGCTCTACCAACTGAGCTATTGAAGGCATAGGTACGCCCGTATATTCTTAAATCGCGTTTCCCCATAATTAAATTGACGACTTCTTTATTATTTCCATATTTTCCCCAAATTGGTAAATCCTTTGTAAATATTACATTAAATCTATTACCTCTGTCAAATTGGGCGCCGAAGATGATAATGTTCGTTGCGCTGCGGTTTTGTTTTCCTTTCATGAAGAAGGAAAACAATGAAGGCCTCTCTACTAATGCCTTATGCGAATTTGCAGAAGAAGTGAGTTTAATACCATTTCTAATAAAAGTGATCTTCATTGAAATTGGCTCAATAATAATTGAATATTTTTTTCAAACAACATTTTACAGGTCATTGGCATGATTGTATTCAAAACATGACCTGTCTGTTATTAGATAATGATAAAAAAACCTCTGTCTCCCAGTATTTCATCACGGAGGAATAATAAGCAATGTAATACATTAGAGAGCTAGGAGATGAAGTACATCCCGACGCAGCCTTTGCTAATGGTGATTGTCTTCCCCGTCCATTAATTGTGATTTGTGTTCCATCACACAGAGTTTCAACATATTCTATCAGGTGGCGGGATGCGGATATTATCTCATTATTCAAAGTATCTACCCTGTTGAAAGTCTCTCGGAATCAACGAAAGCTAAAGGTTATATTCTCCCCGTTGGTTGATAACTTTTTGACTCTGGGAATGTTTTCTGCACATGAGCGACCCTTTTATAATTCTGTATGTTCTTCAACCACTTATTACTGTTACTCAGAAATAATAACAATCATATTTCACGCATCCTTGAGATCACAATAGTGATAACATATAAGTAAATCAAATTACGAAAATGACATGAATACTGGAATATTTACATCACATTGAATATATTGAAATGACCAAGATGTCGCCATGTTGTGTTGAGAGACACAAACTATTACTGTATTGTGATAACCGCGTGGTCATAGGTATCTAAAGGGGTTGGTAACTCTGATATGATAATCAGTTAGATTATGAGACTCAGAATCAAAGAATGAACCTAAACATTTCCACACAATGAATATGTACCAATACAACCCATACTCACACCTATTTCTTGGGGTTCTATGACATTGAAATGAAATATGATAATCAACAATGGTGCTCCACCCCGGGCATCGTTCTCGTGAATCCCTAGTATTTGGCATATGCCAGTAGTGCAGCTACCTTCGTACGGGCACAAACCTCACAATTTTGCCGCTAGTTGGCGCCACCTTTCACATCGCGTATAGCGCTCGATGATGGAGACGCGTACGTATACGAGGGTTTACGTAGGGTCAGCTCCTGATTTTCGGCATCTTACCTAACCTAAAAAATTCCGATATACGAGGGTCTAACCTAACGTGAAAATACAGGGTCTAACCCAACCTATGAACCACTAGCTTTTGAATTTGGCGCCCAACCTCACTTGTCATTGGAAAAAAACATGGTCGACTGTCATTGGAGAGAAAAAAACATGGTCGTCTGTCATCGAAGAAAAGAAAAAAAAACATGGTCGTCTATCATTGGAGAAAAAAAAACATGACCACCTGTCATTGGAGAGAAAAAAAACATGGTCGTCTGTCATTGCAGAGAAAAAAACATGGCCGTCTGTCATAAGAGAGAAGAAAAATGACTGCCTTTAAAAAGGTCGCCTGTCATTGGAAAAAAAATGGCCGACGCTTATTGAAATTCACAGAGTACCTCAAATTATGGCGAAGTTTACGAATTCACATACATTTTGTATACAGGGTGGACCAAAGAAGTCAATGTCTCCGATTCGGCTAATGTTCAACGAGCTAATGTAAATCAATGTACTAGAGCCATTTTGACACTTGAAAAACTATTTGAAAAAAATTGTTGAACCCCAGCATACCGAGTGAGGTATCAAATTGAAGGAGAGCACTCATATATTGTGAATTGATCACTTTCCACCCTCCAACTTTATCGTAAAACAATGAATCGATATTTGATTGCTTTGAATTACATGAGATAACAAAACCAATGCTTGTATCGGCCGCATCGAGCAGCATCCGAATCCATAAAAAAATAAAGAAATGTCGAAACCCAGGCTCGAACCCGGGAACGCCAGATCTTCACTCTGACAGGGTGGGGAATTTCAGTGTCAATGGATTCGTCTCAACGTCTAGAAACATAATTGAGTATTTTCCGACGTCAAAGGGACACTAAGAGCTATCTCCGTTATTATTGGGAGCACAGCTTCGTGCGGGTACTCGAACAATGAAACTTCCATTGGAGAACGTGAATATGAAAAGTCTGCATACATATCATGCTCGGTTCATCAAAAAAACACGAAGAAATGTCGAAATCCAGGCTCGCACCAGGAACCGCCAGATCTTCACTCTGATAAGGTGGGAATTTCAGTCTCAATGGACTCGTCTCAACGTCAAGAATGATAATTAAGTATTTTCCGATGTTAAAAGGGCACTAGGAGTTATCTCCGTTATTATTGTGAGTACAGCTTCGTGCTTTGTATCTCTTTTTTTCAAGCTGAATAAAATCCTAATATATATCCACAATATATTGGATATATATTAGGATGAGTGTTTCATAATCATGCTACAACTTGGGAAACGTAATTATCAGAAAGTACAGAAACCCAATTGTTCATAATGGCTTTATCAGCAAAAAGCATAAACTCGGAGTCAATGTCCTGATAATGAGGTCAAACTCTGCAGAAAGTCAATGTCTCCGATTCGGCTAATTTTCAACGAGCTAATGTGAATCTATGTACTCGAGTCATAATGGCATTTGAAAAACGTTTCAAAAAACAAATTTTGATTTGAACCCCAGCATACCAAGTAAGGTATCAAATTGTAGAAGAACACCCATAGAATATAAATTCATCACTTTCCACCCTCCAACTTTATCGTAGAACAATAAATAGCTATTTGAATGCTTTGAATTACATGAAATAACAAAACCAATGTTTAATTCGTATTGGCTGCATCGAGCAGAGTCCAAATCCGTGAAAAAACAAAGAGAGGTCGAAACCCAGGCTCGAACCCGGGACCGCTAGATCTTAACTTATTATCAGAAAGTACAGAAACCTAATTATTCATAACAGCTTTATCAGCAAAAAACTCCGGATCAATATCCTGAAATTGAGGTCAAACTCAGCCAATTATTCACAATGATCGGAAATTAGTATTCATTATTAGAATTATTACAGAATTGCATTCTTGCATATTTATGAAATGTTTCTATCCATAACAACTGCATCAGCAAAAAATCGGGTTCAATGTCCTGATGATGAGGTCAAACTCAGCAGAAGGCCGATAACAATGGCCGGAAATTATTATCCATTATTACAATTATCACAGATGACGAAATTGCTTTCTTGCATATTCATGAAGTGTGTTCATTCATAAGTGTTTTGTCAGCGTAAACTGGGGTCAATGTCCTGATAATGAGGTCAAACTCATCAGGAAGTCAATTTCTCCGGTTCGGCTAATTTTTAACGAGCTAATGTGGATCGATGTTTTCGAGCCATTTTGGCACACGAAAAACGATTAAAAAAATAAAAAAAATTATTTGAACCCTAGCATACCGAGTGAGGCATCAAATTGAAGGAGAGCACCCATAGATTGTGAATTCATCACTTTCCACCCTCCAACTTCATCGTAGAACAATAAATCGCTATTTGAATGCTTTAAACTACATGAAATAACAAAACCATTGCTCAATTCATATCGGCCGCATCGAGCAGCGTCCAAAACCATCAAAAAACAAAGGAATTTCGAAACCCTACTCGAACCCGGGACCGCCAGATCTTCCATTTCTAACGATGGTCCCCATCGATAATATTCATTGCAATTCATATAATGAAAGATTAATAGTTCACAGACAGTTGAAACTGAACACGATCCTATGATCGAACCCAATTTTTCCCTATCTAACAGCTAGGCAAAATAACTGCTAGTTTTACATATTGGAATCTTCCCCACATCTGCTTCTCTCCTTGGGTCACCCTGTCCCGGATTCGGAAGCACGTCCTGTATCGCTACTTGGACTTACTGGACAGTCGCATTGACTCATCGCTGATAATTTCTGGACTGTGTTTCAGATCCCTCCTCAACTATCGACATCGATTCTTTCCTGAAAATCTCAGGCTCTAAATTAAATTTCTGCTTGTTGCTTTTTTGTGGACAAAATCTCGTTTTGACTATGAGATTGTTATTGATCAACATTCGACATTATAGATTCAACATTGCTATTACAAATGTATTATTTTTTCAGCGTTCCATTGCAACACCTGTTCGTTTTCAACCCCAAAGGGGATAATATGGGGGTTGAAAGTTTGTACAGGAGTATCGTTGGTTTTCAAGTCAGGGTCATGAAAATTGTTGTTTGAGGTATTTGCTGGAAATGAAGAAATACGTGTTCTAATCTTTTTGAAAATTCAATCCCTATGGGGGGGGGGGGTGGAAGTTTGTATGGGAAAAAGACATAAGTCTTAATTGAATATTGGATGAAAATATATTCTGAAAATTGAAAATAACGACAATTTATTTTTGCAATATCTAACAGAAAACAACTACTTTCCTGGCTAAGGCTACGCTGGACATTGAAGTATATTTGAAAGATATTGTAAAAAGACCCTAACTCAAAATTTGATTGTTTATTTCAGTCTGATTTGACGACTCATTTACATGAAATAGATGAAAAGAGTACTAACCAGAAATAATTTGTAACATTGATCTAAGAGTGACTTCGCATTCACTAGGTCTCCAATACATTTTTATCGACGATAATCTATTTCGTGCTTTCACGATCATCATAAAGACCGGAATGATTGGGAAACACATTTTCTAGAAGCAATTTCACTATGCAATGATGTATGGGAGTTCCGTTAGTTTTGAAGTTGAGGTCATGGAAATAAGTATTTGGGCACTCAAATGAATTGTTTTTGAAAATTCATCCCTAAAGGAGGTAAAATGGGGGTCTATTGGAGTACCGTTAGTTTTCAAGTGAGGGTCATGAAAATTGGTGTTTCGGCTGTCTGTTATAAATAGAGGAACTAACCTCTTTTGAAAATATCATCCTGAAGGGGTGAATGAGGGTTGACAAGTTTGTATGGAAAATCTCATTTTGCTCAAAACTTGGTACACATTTTTTATGCAAATAATGAAATTTGAAATACACGATGTCATCCTCTAGGGAGGTCCATAAGGGTGTTGTAGTTTGCTTGGAGGAAACGAATTCCTTTGCGGATTAACCTGAAACTTGGTATAAATATTCATATCATTTTACCCCCCACGATATATTCATCAATCGAGGTTTAGATAACCAAAAAATTTCACTTCTGTGTGTACTGAGATGCATGCTCTCTTTCAAGCGACGAAAAAAAAATAATAGAAAAACCTTTTAAAAGACAAGCTTTCGTACAAATGCGCTAAAAAGTAAAAAATAATTGCAATAAGTGCGACGTAAGTTATTCCCCGAATTGTAGATTCAATAGCTTGTCGCTTTTATCTTCGAACTGAAAGCTTTGTGAATCTTTAACTCACGAAATAACCTACGTCGCACATCCAACGCAATTATTTTTCACTTTTGAGCCCATTTGAATAAAAGCTTGTCTTTAAAAAGGTTTCTTTCATTAATTATATAAGTTTGTGCTTTTTAGTAATCTATATATTTGTTAATTATGAGGCCTTTTTTCTGTGAGTTCTGAGTTATCTAGCTATACAATGAGAAGACCATCCAAAGATTAACTCGTCCGTCATCCTGGAGCTGCCATCTTCAATTCATGAATTCTGACAAAAAATCAATGATCTTCGACTAAATTCATAATTTCCGACTCCAGAAACCACGACCTACCAATTTTGAATAGAAGCGGTCCATTATCACAAAACTTGTCCACCATCTTGGGAGCTGTTCTTTGAATTTATGAATTTTGACATAAAATTCATAATCTCAGACCCCGAAAACCCCTCACCCAATTTTGAATAGAGTCGGACCATAATCAGAGATCGTCCGCCATCTTGGAGCCGCCCATTTGATTTTAATAATTTTGACAAAAAGTTCATGATTTTCGACCCCAAAACCCCCATATATCAATTTTGAGTCGAATCAGACCATAAACACAAATCTTGTCCACCATCTTAGAGCCGCCAATTTGTTTTTTTCTCTAACAAAATTTCAATAATGCATTGTCACAGGAACAATGAACACCTGCCAAAGTTCACATTAATAGGGCTTCTAGAAGTCGGTCAAATTCAACTTGCAGATACAAAGACACCGGAACAGGTGAAACTCAAATATAATGAAATCTTGTAATTGTAATAAAATAACTAATAAAAACATTTTTTTAAATAAGATTCCATTCAATCCGTGTACTCAAACGTATAAAATGAGTTTAAGTCATCGCTGACAATGATTTAATTATGTTTTGTTGAATTATTTGGTTTCAGAAAGCTTGACGCGCGAAGTGTTCAAATTACTAGGTACCAATTAATTTGATTGGGCAGTATTCATAGAAGAAGTACCAATCAATTCCATTGACAATGACTTGTTGGTGAGTAACAACTTGTCGAAGTATTAACTTTATTACAATTGCGCAACAAGCTTTTGAAACCAAATTCAACAAAAATAATTAAATCATTGTCAGCGATGACTTAAACTTATTTTATACGTTTAGTCCCGATATTATAATGTCAGTTCAAACTCCGAAGAACCTTTAACCAGTTTATCTTCAAGTTTGAACCAAAGGTGGTGAAAAAGTCGTTTTAGGAAAACACATGAGATTTTTATTTTCCATGTAAATAAATGTCAGCGTCACTTGGCCTTATGATGTTTTTGTTTCTGTTTCGCTTCGCTTCCTCCAAACCATACCTGAGATAGGTTCAAGGTTTAAACTCGATGACGTCACTCAAGAGTTTAAACTGACATTATAATATCGGGCCTTAGATGAAACGTGTCTCACAAGTTTTTATTAGTTATTTTATTTTTTGCTTTTAGTTAGTTCGCCTCAATCTGTTGATTTCTAGTAGAGCATCGTTATTACAAGGTAAGTTTTCAGCTGGAAGAAATCATGATCTCCGACCCAAAACTCCACACATCAATTTTGAATAGACTCTGATCATAATAAGAAAACTCGTCCGCCATCCTGGAGTCGCCGTCCAACTTGGGGCCGGTATCTTGAATTCACGAATTTTAACAAAAAAATTTTAATCTCCGACCCCGAAAAACCCCACATACCAATTTCGAATCGAATGGACCATAATCACAATACTCGTCCGCCATCTTGGAGCTGCCATCTTAAATTTATGAATTGACGACCCGAAACTATCACATACCAATTTTGATCAAATCGACCATAATAACAAATATCGTCCACCATCTTGGAGCCGCCATTTTTTGTTTTTTTCTCTAACAAAAATCCATAATGCATTGTCACCAGAATTATGAACACCTGCCAAATTTCAAATTAATCGGAGGACTAGAAGTCGGTCAAATTGCAAGATTCGACCCGAACATACATACATACAAACATTGCAAGTTAAATAAAAGTTGTAAAAAAAAAGGAGGTTCTCTAGTCGACGCGTATGTTTTTTTTATTTATTTAGATGTCTGACCACGCATGCATTTTCACAGAGTAGTTTCATTCGATAGAATATACTTCGAAGTTGATCCCATTCGAATAAAAAAAAAAATTAAGAGTAAAAAAAAGCGGATTTTCACCCGTTAACCGATGCTACTAACTTTGTACTGGGTTATCCAATTTAGATGATCCTTTTTTACACGCTTTATATTAGCTTCACTTGTATGTTTGTTTGTTTGTAACCGACTCCTTTGGGCGCGATTTTGACCCACTTCCAGACGTCCGAATGATTTGAAATTTGGCAGGTGTACATAATTCCGATGACAATGCATTGAAAAAATTTTGTGTAAAAAAACAAAATGACGGCTCCAATATGGCGTACGAGTTTTGTGATTATGGTCCGATTCGCTTCAAAATTGGTATCTGAGGGTTTTCGTGGTCGGAGATTATGATTCTTCTGTCAAAATTGGAAAATTCAGGATGGCGGCTCCAAAATGGTTGACGAGTATTGTGATTATGGTCTGATTCTATTCAAAATTGGTATGTGGGGGTTTTTGGGGTAGAGTATTATGATTCTTTTGTGAAAATTGAAAAATTCAAGATGTCGGCTTTGAAATGGTGGCCGAGTTTTGTGATTATGGTCTGATTCTATTCAAAATTGGTATGTGGGGGTTTTTGAGATCGGAGATTATGATTATTTTGTCAAAATTGAAGGATTCAATATGGCGGCTCCAAAATGGCCGCGAGTTTTGTGATTATGGTCTGATTCTATTCAAAATTAAGGTATGTGGGGGTTTTAGAGATCGGAGATTATGATTATTTTGTAAAATAATAATAGTTTGAAAAACTGAAAACACGCGTTAATAGAAAACTAAACTGAAAGTTGAAAATAAATAATAGTTTGAAATTAAATAAAAGCTTTTATAGAAAATGACTGAAAAATAGAAAATAAGGAAAAAATTAATTTTATTTAAAAAAAAGCATGGGGTGCATGGTATCAATAATTATATAGTACATTACACACTTAGGGCAGTAAAGTAAGAAATGTCTCAGATCACAGGTAATTGTTGGCCGACCATGCACCCCACGCTGTTTTCGAAATAAAATACATTTTCTTCTTATTTTCAATTTTTTTAGTCTGGTTTTCTATAAAAGCGTGTTTTAGTTCTTTTAAACTTTTATTTATTTATTGGATAGAATATACTACAGACGTTGGTTATATTCAAATTTGGAGAGGAATACTCCACCCCAAGGGTAGAAAAATAAAGGATGATGGATTTTTCCTCCATGTACCGATTCTGTTGAAATTTGGCGCACATGTAGTTCTGATGGCACTACAACATAATGGATACCTGGAGTCAATTGAGTAGGTAGTTATTAGAGGATTTCACTCACAAAGATATGAAAAGTAAGAACTTTCCAACAAGAAATAAAACCGACGAAAAAAGAAACTGAAAAGCAAAAAAAATAAAATGAACCTTTTTGGTCCCAATAATAAATTATCAAAACGCCGCCGTGCATCCAGCTGCCATCATTTTACGCTTTACCTAATCCAATCATTAGTTTTTTTGGCGCCGACTCAAAATTAGTTACTCACATTAGTTTAGGAGGTCAGATATTATCAAAACTAGGGAGTTTTATTTTATTTCTTGCTTTTCAGTTTCTTTTTTCGTCGGTTTAATTTTGTGTCAAACATTTTTTTGTTTCTATTCGATGCAAGAGATTAGCGAACTTCAATTTCAATAAATTTTGTTATTCCATAGAGCTGATTCCTGGTGATAAATCGGTTGAAAGGCCCATTATATCTTTTTTATTTCTCTCATTATAACTGAAATCCATTCATCCGAAGATCCGCAGGATGGAAAGTGTGTTATCGTTTGATCATTCACCTGAAATCTATTCACTCCATCGATCGGTTTGCAATCATCAAACACAAATTCAGGTGGATGAACTCAGGAAAGGCGTGGAATTAATATTTTCCAGCATGGAAAGCGTGACCTAACATCCGAGAGAGATCTCAAAAACCGAAGGAATGTGAAGTTTGATAGGTCACTGTAGATGGGACCGATACCAGCTGACAAAAATAACATCCTAAATAACGGATGGATGAACCGTATAAACAATTTATATTCTATGAAACTTCCCAACATTATGAAACCCTCGGTAACATGAATTATTGATGGAAAACGTTCACTTCTGAATAATCCTCAATGGCGGGCTCTATATCGTTGAAATAACTCCTAATAGACCCAGTCCTCAAGAGGGTGAAAATATTTCTTCAATATATATCTTCAACATTATTATTGTATCTTTCCTCTATTTGTGTAACTAACGAAAAAATATACTTGATAACTTGAATTTGGAGAAGCCAAGTTTCCCATCAAATATTTTGGAGATATGTGATCCAATTGAACAAATTTATATTATTTTCACTAATTTGGTTTTACAGAATGGACCATACGTTTTGTTCTGTGTTATGAACAAATAGACGCCCCAATTTCAAATCACCAGATTAGTATCGGAGGAATTGTCATCAAAACTCTTTATGATATTGTTTTTATGAAAAATATTTTTTATAATACATATCCAATGGATAGAACCATCCAACAAATTGAATTTGAAAAACAACACCAAGACCCTCAACAACAACCTTCAGTTAAAAATATACTTCCATAATGTACTTATATTTCATTAAAAAAATTGAAAGAGTTGGCAACAAATTCAATGTCGGAACACAATTAACCCGTACAAAACCAAATCAAATCAAATATACTTTATGAATCTCATTGACGAAGTCATTTATAAATGAAAGGATGGTAACTATAACAATTAGGTACACATACATATGATAAATAAAATGGTACAAAATAAATAATGAATAAAATATACACAATAGGCCCACACGTAAAACAGATGAAATTTGATACATTTTTACCGTACTGGTTAATAATAAACATGCTTAGAAAATGAAATATCTGTACAGAATTAATATTAGGATTATTATAATTGAAATCAGCTTCGTATTATATCAATGGTGCTAATCAATAAAACATATCAAAATATATTACAATTGACTCCTGAATGATTGGAGGACGACAAAGTTGAATTCCACAATACTAAAAGTTGTAGAAGTCATCTAATGAGTAGAAAGCATTCGCCTGAAGGAGACTTTTTACAGAATTTTTTAATTTTCTTGCATCAGCTATGATTTCAATCTCATTGGGTAGGTGATTATTTAATTTTTTACCATTATAATTTATGGAGTTTTTATTCGTGTCGATGTTGGAATTAGTACGGTTATATTAAGTGTCTGCCTAGTGTTATATTGTGTTTTTTTATGGATTTCGTTTTGAAATTTCTTATGAATGAGACATAGTGTTTCTAAAATAAAAATACAAGGTAGTGGTAATATTTTATGTTTGATGAAGAGTGGCTTTCAAAAATCCCGTAACTGAGCCTTGCACATATACCTTAATGCTTTTTTCTTCAAGACAAAAACCATATTGAACAAATATTGACTACAAGATCCGCAAAAACAAATTCCGTGTCTCAGGTGTGAGTCGACTTAAGCATAGTTCACACTTTTTGCCATATCTTCAAGTTCCCATGAAGTGGTTCTCACAGCAAAACATTCTGATGCAAGTTTTCTTCTGAGTTTTTCAATGCGATCTTCATATTTCAATGTATTATCAATATGTATTCCCAGAAACTTTGTTTCTGTCATATTACTGATCATTTGATTTCCTATATTGAGCTCTTGTAAATATGAATATAAAATAAATAATGTAAATAAGTAAAATGTTCTATTTAAAACTGTGATTTGGTGTCCTCTTGATCATAGAAGAGGACGTATGCTTCTCCACTCACGATATATTTGGGTGATAGCGGTGATACTCTCGAGTCATTGTACTCGTGCCAAGTGCCTGCATAAGGGTGCCTACAGTAAGCCGTGTAGTGTCGTTAAAAGTTGTTCCACTATGGTTGCATTTTCTCCTTTCCTTGCATTTAGAACGAGGGGGTTTTTTCGTCATCATCCAAAATTTCTTCCCTAGTGAACAAGTCTAAACATTGCGACAGTCTGAGTTTGCAGTACTCTCTGGAATAGGAGGAAAGGTCCCAGAATGGGTCAAAGTGACAGAACAATGGCACAGAAAGTACATTTCAACGATGATTTCAGTTGACCAACAAAGTTATCGACAATTTTCGAGTTGTCCATTCTAAGATATCTTGACCAAGACTCTTCTGCCTTTTCATTATCGCTCAAATTTTCATCGATTTCTATGAACATAGGTTTAGGCCTTTCTCTTACTCTGTTTACATCTTCATGAAGACCTTCCAATAAATATCTGAAAATTCCTTTGGCATCCTGTTGAGCGTTACCCATAAAACGAGGTGCAAATTTTTTGTATCAGGCTTTCCAAAGAAACAGTGTTAACCGCCACATCAGACGAATCTTCTGACCAAAGTTCTTTACCACTTCTTCGAATGCTTTTATCAAAGCACCCTTCATACTTGATATGCTTGTGTTGATATCCTTCAAATGTTCGTCTTTTCTCAGATACTCGAGCAACCATCTTGTATTCGATAAACATTGTATTGCGCTATTCATAAAGCAGGTATTTCCAATGTTTTTCAAACCATCAAGACCAAGAGTTTTGGAGCTTCCAAACACAAGTGGTTTGATGGAATCATAACTGAGGGAGATGCGCTCACCCCTATTGCTATCTTCAAAGGAACAGTCTCTTATGCAATGATTTTTTTATCATTGGAGGCGCTATAAGGAACTCGATTGGAGGCTGCTTGAAATCGAGTTGGATAAAGATATAGTAGATCGCGTTATTTTTTTGGAAGTGGTTGAATCCAAATTATACTTTTCAGGTATTTGGCTCCGAATAATATACTTATGGATACTACTTGACATATTTATTTTTGTGGACGAATAAATATATCATCCAAACGTTGAGTAGCAGGAATAGAACCCAGAATTGACGTTGAGTTTCCTCTTTGGATGGCGATACTGATATGTTGTATCAAAAAAGTCCTTGCTCTTCGATCATCTGTTTTATTGATAAATTTTTGTCCAATATGATTAATTAATTCGGTGGCATAACTACCAAATGGACCGAAGGTTTCAATTGCTACCGGATAAAAAATGTATTGATCTTTTAAAGTAGAATATTTTTTCAATTTGGACTTTTCAGCAGAATCTGCAGCCCCACCAGCATTTCTGGATGTTGAATCAATATGTGATGCTGCAACGGTATCTACGCAGGTGAAGTCCCACACTAAAGGTTTTCCATGACTCCATGGGATGAGAGACATCCCATCTGGACGCTTACCATCATCACGAATGATTCCCAAAGGTTCTAAGACAGCAGGAATATCAGCAGTTGATAAAGCTCGCTTGATTAAGTCATTTACTGTTGAATGACGAGACGAACGCCCGGAACTAAATCTACAACTCAATCCATGCGTCCCTTTTTCGTTGACGATAAATCCACATCTGCATTTATGACTCATACAAATAGAACAGCCCAAACGTAAACCCACAGAAATCTGAAAGATTCATCATCTAATAAAGTTCCAAGGAATGCAACTGGAAGAGCGTTGGGGCCAAGCTCAGATTCTTTCGTACTAACTGCCTTCAGTCGAGCCTTTTCAAAAGGAGAATTAACAGCCGAGTCAAGGAGTTGTTTAGATGACAATTCGATGAGAGGAAGATCCCAGGATTTTTGGGAAATTTTATTATCAGGTGCAGAGGTTCCAGTTTTAGAACACCATACAGATTCACACTCTTTTAGGGAAACATCGAACACACTGGAAAAATAATCTGGTACAATTTGATCAACTAGATGTTGAATGCTGTTCAACGAAGAAAGAAAAGCTGGTAAAGCAAGTGAAGATGCTTGTCGTATACCCAGACCACCCTTATTTACGGGAAGTGTTGCTTGAAGCCACGTGGAAAGGCTGAAATTATTATTAGTAATCTGCTCCAAAATCATACGGAGTGTTGAGTCGAAGAGATCAAGTTCATTTTGACAGCGCCAAGTCAGGCAACATCTCAATGTATATATCAATTTGGGTATAGCTAGACAGTTCTTTAGAAGAAAATACCCAATATGCTTTGGAATGGAATCCATGCGGGATGCCATCAAATTCAAAGATTTAGTCTTTTGGTTCAGGGATTGTGCCAAAGATTCTTCTAACATGGGTGCACCAAGGAGGGTCCAGTTGGTTTTATTCATAATTTTCATACCAGGAGCAAAACTGTAAAGATTTTCTGGTATGTCATCTTTCAGGTCGTCCAAGATATATAGTTCGCATTTTTCAAAATTCAATTTAAGACCAATTTTTTCTGATGTTGAAATTATTTTCTTGAACTGTTTTAAAATTACATCAGATTTACCACCTACGGAGCCGTCATCAAGATACCAACAGTTGAAATCAGCCTCGATTGATTTGGTTAAATTATCAATGCATAAACAGAAGAGTGCTGGGCTCAAAGAGGTCTCCTTGTTGGACACCTCTTTCTGACAAAATAATGTTATTTCCAAAATTTAAAAGGTATGTTTCTTATAACATTGGCTTATGAAAGGATATAGATTCGGAATCTTGTCTTCTACTCTTTCTAAGAGGATATTTCTATGAATCATATGGAAAGCATTCTGAAAATCTATTTTCAGGAATACCGTGGAGGCAGGATCTGGATGTTGATTTGAAAATCGACGAGCAGCGTGAGCAACGGCTTCACATCCTCCTGGGGTTCCAAAACCGAATTGAATAGGGCGAAATAATTCACCTAGAGTCGAACAAGCTAGTTTTGCCACAAGCCGTCTAAAAATCAAGCAGAAGGCAATAGGTCTAATGCCACCATCTTTTTTCTTAAGAGCAACCAATGAGGCTCCGTAAAGTATGGGAATCACATCCTGTATGACTTTTCCAGTGGGTAAGAAGTTGCAGAACGAAGCCAAAGAACTCAAAAGTTTTCGCCCATGGATACAGAACTTTTGGAAAGCAAATCTTGAAGGTGCGATGGCCTCAATGAATCAAGTCCACCAGAAGATCCAGTACGGAAAGATTTCACTGCTTTTGAAACTTCAATTTCATTGACTTGTAATGGAATAAAGTTTTCACTCCCTGTATATTCAACTTCGGAATCAGTGGGATGTTTCAAACGTAATTCAGATAGAGTATGACTGTCAAAACTTGCGATAGTGTCAGATGATGACAAGATTCGAACAGCAGATATGAGATCTTCATCAGAGACTTTATTGATCACACATTTAGCAAGGTTCGTGGTTGGTGGTAATGACTGAATATCTTTAGATATATATTGTGGAATATTATTGTTCCTTATATTACTTTTTATGATCGACGTTAGAGATTCTTTACGATTTTTATTGGATGTTGGAAGATAGAAAGACTTATATGCGAAAAAATATTTTAAGGAGTTATAAATCAACACAGTTGTCAATTGCTCTGACATGCTTCAGCAGCGCTCACTCTTGCTGATTTTGGAATTCTTCTACAATATGGGAGTTCACACTTTGGAACGACGAATGGGAATTTAGGCTGTCAGAGAAAGATTCATTTTTAGAAAAAGAACCTTCATTCCAAGTCAAAGATCCATCACACATTTGCGAAGCCAAGCCATTATCATGAGAGCGGTGCATCCTTTTTGTATGAATATTCAAACCTCTTGAATCTCCTTCCACATATTCCACACTGGAACTCCAGAGCTTCCGAATCAATTGCCGCCCTCACATCCGACATCATTCGTTTTGTGGAAAATATAATTATAAACACCAATAGAACAGGTTGAGATAAAAACCAAATATGAAAACTAAATTAGGTGAATGATAAAATGATCTTGACATTGACATTTTAATTATATTTCCAGGTCAAAAAAAACCGCTGCTCAAATTTTTATCATTCAGTTCCAGATAAACTTTTTGGAAAGATTAAAAATAGCATCATTCGTTCCTTTTCTTTTGAAATCCAAATGGAGGAGGATTAATAAAATTGTGCTTATTAGAAGGTAAATTTTTTTTTACCCGAAGAACAAAATTCGAGAATTCTGTATACAGTTTTCCATGTGTTCACGAACAAGGGGAAAGGGCCCAAGACCTCTAAGAATAGGGAAGCCGAAAAAAGAAAAAAAAAAAAAAGACATTTTGGGAAGATCAAAAATTCGGATCCAGACTAGGAATACATTTGGCTACTACTGAGGCGACGTGTGGAAAGTTAGTAACAGAACCCACATAGCCATTGTTAATAACATGCTACCAGGTTCGAGAATCACTTGAATCAAAAAAAAATTTCAAGTTTTTTTTTATCTATATCTGCATTTATCACAACCCACCTCATTCCGCATCACAACAATGGTTTCTTTTCACACGATGTGATATCCGACACAGGCATTGAATTCAAACGGCCCTTTCCATAACATTTTCCTTGGATGTTTTCTCGAATATAAATGAATTTCAAAAAATACCCATGTCGGGGATTTTGTCAAAGCCAGTTTTAATTTTAAAATTTTTAAAAATTTTAAAAAAAAACGGTAAAAAGATTTTTCTTTCCTGAATTTTTTTCAATGAATAAAAAAATGGCCATGAAACTATTTCCTGTTGTAATTGTGGAAATTCTTCCAACCCAAACAAACTAACTACGCGCAGGTGGCAAGCTTTTCGTGCACGGGGCCTCCTGTTTGGACAGAATTGAGACATGTTCCGAGATTCGATGAGCATGCTAACTTCTAATGAGATTCTGCACTTTCCCAGGCTGAATTATCTCAATACCTTCGGAATGGTGTTGCACCTTCCCGTTTTAGTGAGAATGGGGGACGATTCACTTCCAGGAACGTCACAGAGTTTGTGACTGATAAGGATCAGATGCCTGTTTGGTGATTATGTCACCAGGAGCCCAGTCCCCCCCTCTGTTGGGAATAGGATCTCCCCAATTTCCTCCTCTTCCGGTTTTTAACCCAATGGACCCCATGTTAACAAAGTGAAGTCAAAAAAAATCAGCTGCCCTTTTTTCATGCGGACGCGAAAACTACTGCACATGCGCAACTTTTGAATTACGACTCCTGACATAAATACTTAAGGTTTTTTTTTATTTTATTCCGACCAAATGGGCAATCCGTGATCTGTCAAAACTAAAGCAATATCCCGGCTGTTGACACACATTGTAATTTTCATGGACCATAGTGGTAAAATTTAATTTTGTGATTTTCTGTGCGAATTTTAGTATTTTTTCAATTCTGGATTATAATTCGTGCTTCCCCAACTCAGGGATAGAGTTGGGAATTTCCTGGGTTTCAGTTTAAAAGCACAATTTTTTGAACAGAAAAAAACATCGAAAGAGAAGAGTTTATAGTTAGTAAAATCGGAATATTTAAGATTATTGTAAATTTAGGGAAAAATCCCATTCATTCATGGACAATTTTTGGATTTGATTTTTTCCCACGTTTTTGGGATGTTTTTCCTATTGCATTTTGAATTATTGTACATAAGGAAGCCCCATTTAAATAAAGTTCGTAAACATACAGATAATTGATACTTTTCCCACTTGGGAAGGGGAAAAAAACCCAAAGTGAATGTACATATGAACCTCCTAAAAAACATTCTTTAAAAGACTTTTATTGAATTATTGTAATACAAAATTTTCCTTTGGATTCTGGTGACCAATAAATAAAGAATGTTAGAAATTTTTTAACTAACCTTTTTCCCTTTTAAAAATTTCAGGCAATGGACCTTTTATACACCTAAAAACCTGTAATTAAAAAGTATATGTGCTAATATCACTTGTTTTTTTTTTTTGATGGGATTTTCCATAATCCCGAACAAAGGGTTTTGGGGACGTCCGTTCACTAAAAAATTGATTTATCGTTAAAATTGGGAAAAGGAATTGTAATAATGACTTTGTTTTTTGATATTTTTATGGTTCGTTCGGCTAGGAGTAAATATTATCAATCTTTTTTTCTCTTTTTAGTTTTTTTTTTATTTGATACGAGAGATTGAGAGAACCCGCAAATGAACAAGCTCCCGAATGTTTGGATTAAAACATTTCGGGAAAAAATTTTTTTAATTTTAATAACTATGAAAATTCGAAACCCAGGGGGGTTGTCAAAAAAAAGTGAAAGTGAATAAATTTTTTTTTAAAAAAAGGGAAAATATGTTTCGTGCAAAAATTTTCCCGGGGAGTACATCAAAGGGAAAGATCTTAAAATTTCCCAATAAAATTTAAAATATGATCAATCATTTTTTATCCAGCCATAAAATATTGTTTTTTGGTTCCAGCAAAAAAAAGATACTGAATTTGGGGAAAAGCTGAACAACGGGGTCCAAATTTATGTTGAAGAAAGAGTCGTCCACATATCAACCAAAACGAAATTGATCAATGTTTCATCATAATACGACCACCAACGATAAGCCCAAACCAAAAAAAAAACATACCCCTTTAGCTAGTAAAACTGTGTTGAGGACATTCATCCAAAATTTTTAAGAGTTTGAAATTTTTTCCCACAGCCGTGTACATTACCCCCCTTCAAAAAAATAACACCCCAAAAAAAAAATTTATATTTCCCTAGTCATCTTTATCCGTCCTGATTGTAAAATATCGAAGGACAGCAGGCCAGGGATCGCCTTATGAAAAGAAAAAAATTTTTTTTTGGGCCCCGGGTTTTTAAAAAGGAAAAACATTCCAAAATTAAAAAATTAATTTGGATGTTCGATAATTTAAAAAAAAATAGGGGGGGTTAACTTTTTTGATGACTTTGTTTTTGGTAAAGGCCCAAAAATTTTCACGCTGTGCCCATGATGACAAATTGTTTACAAGAGCTTATATATTGGCCTGACATATCTGAAATTAAAAAATTGCCCCCCCTTCCGGTCCCCAAAGAAAGTTAATTCTTATTTTTTTTTGGAAAAAAACCCTCGTCTTGTTTTTCGCCAACTTTCAAAAAAAAAAATGAAATACTAAAAAATAATTAATATCGCTCCCAAAATGGAAAAATTTTTTTTTGGGGGGACAATTTTAACCCTTTTGGAAAATTCATTTTTTATTTTTTTTTAAAATTTAAAAAAATATTCAAATAACTGAATGTGCAGTATTTTTAAAAAAGTTTCCTGGTTTGTTTCAATTCTTTCGTTTTTTTTTCATAGCTTTGAACCATGGGAAACATTTTCACCATAGAAAAAACCTGTTTTTTGAAAAAGAATATAAATTTTCTTTTTTTAAAACCCCCAACAAAGAATTGGTAAAATAAGTAAATTTTTTTTTAAAAAAAAAAAAATTTTTTTCATATTAAAAACTATTCATTTAAATTTTAATTTATTTTCATTTCAAATTAATAAATTTTGCTCATCACATAAGGTTTAATCTAAAATTTGGAATTTTTCATATTATAATCAAACAGACAAAAGCCCAATATATTTCACAGTATTTTTTTATGTTGATTAATTAAACAACAAAACCGAGTATTTTCTTTTAAATTTTAAAAAAACGTTTATATAAAAGTTTGGTACAATAAATTTGAAACATTTAATGGTAATAATACATTCATGATGAATCGTAATAAAAATATTACATCTTAAATTTCGTTAAAAAAGAAAATTTAAAATATTTAACATTTTGGACATGAAAAATTATCCATTCAATACATTCTGAAAAAAAAAAATTGGGAATCCCCAAGGTAAAGGGGAAAATTCAACAAAAATTTATCCCCCCTTCCTGAAGAATTCACCCATTGTTATCCATTCTTGTCCTAAGATTGGGGGAAAAAAAAAAAATTATAAAAGTAGTCCAGTCAGGGGGATTTCAAAATTAGTAGAAAAAAATTTCCCCCGGGGAAAGAAAAAAATAAAAATTTTAAATTTTTGCCGGGGTTTAAAAATAATAAAAAAGATGGTAAAAAGTTTTAAAAATGAAAAAATAAACATAAAAAAAAAATTTTTAAAGTCCCCCCAACCCTTGAAAACATATGTTATATTAACTTAATTTAAACTTCAGTTTAATGTTTTTAAAAACCATGATTTTTTTTTTTTTTGCTAATTTTCCATCAACTTTAAAGGTCACTTTTTATTTCTTTTTTTTTTTAAAAAAAACCCTAAGAAAAAAAATTTTTCCCAAATAATTGCAAATTTCCCCAGAAATGAATGTTTTTTCTGTGGGGGGAACTTTTTTTCTACTCATCAAAAAAAACTTGATTTTTTTTTTAAAATAAACAAAATTTTTTTTTAAGAAAAACAAAGTGGTTTCAAATATAAATTGAAAAAAAAAAAAACTTTCACTTTATATTTTTATAAAAAAACCCCGAGGTTTGAATTATCCCCTGTTCAATTTTTTTTATGAAAATCATTCAATCAATATATTAGGGGGATTTTGACAAACTTGAAATAACTAAATAAAATTTCCTTTCCCCCCATTGGGCCCAAAGCCAACCCCAAAAGGGCTTGGATCCGGGGGTTTCAAGTTCTTTATATATTCTGTGCATGTGTAAATTGAAACAAAAAAAAAAAAAAAATTAATGCCTGTGGTTCCGTTTCCCATTTCCTTTTTTTCCATAAATTATTTTTTCAGCAAATAATTTTCAATTGGGGTTACCCAAAATTTTCATTTGTTATGAGAGAAAAAAAATGTTCATCATCAAATCAAAACTAAGCAAACCCTAAAAAAAAAGTTCCCCCTTTACCCCTTTGGGAATAAATTTAAAAAAAAAAGCTCAAATACCTATTAACTGATGGTACATCCAAATTCCGGTTAAAATTTTTTTTTAAAATTAGCATTTAGTAGCAATTCTACACTTTTTCGAATTGCAAAAAAACTTGAATAACCAAAAAAAAAATTGACAATCAAAATACTGCCCTAAAAAAAGAAAAAAAATTTTTAATGCTAATTCAGGGGGAAATTAAGAAAGAAATTTGTCATACAAAAAATGGTTTTGATAAATTACTCAAAACATACTATTATGAAAATTTTAAATTTATCAAAGAATATGGTAATAGTTTGCCGAAATCTCAAGTTTTTGGCGTTTAATAACTTCCTTTAAAATCGTATTTTTCTTTTTAAAAGGTAGCTGAATGATCCTCATGCCACATTATCAAAATCGTTATTATAAAAACCGTCTTTTATTGTATCATTGAAAACTTCCCCCAATTTCAACATTCCCTTTGTTAAATATTTCCTCATCGAACCCCCTTCCCCATTTCCTTTATATGTAATGGCCACCAGGGGTGCTGTCAGTTTCAATGCCCTTTTTTTATAAAAATTCCAATCTACAACACAAACAACTCTGTTAACTGGAAAAGGTACAGTCAATAACTGCTCTGACATTCAAAAGAAGGGGAAAGATTTTGGAATTTTTTAAATTTTCTCATCCTTATTTTGGAATTTTTTTTTAAAAAAATTTTTGTCAATATAATCAACGTTTCAGGGGAAAAAAATTTCCCCCCCTATTGGTTTTACTTTTTTAATTTTTAAAAAACCCCAAAGGGGCCCAAAAACCCCTTTTAAATTTTTTTTTAAAATTTAAAAAAAAAGTAAAATATGGTTTCCCCCAAAAAAATTTTAAAGTCCCCCCCTTTAAAAAAAAAGAAACCCCCCAAAAATTTTTTATTTTCCCTTTTTCCTTTTCCTTCCAAAATTTCTTTAAATTTTAGTTAAAATTTGTCCCCCCCAAAATTTTTCCCAAAATTTTCCCCTTTTTTTCCTTTTGGCTTTCCCCCTTGCCTGGAATTTTAAATTTTTTTAAACCAAACGGAACCAAAGGTTTTTAAAAAAGGGTTTTTTTGTTTTTTTTGTTAAAAAATTTTTTAAAAATTTCCCAAAAAAAATCATTTTTTTCAGTCAAAAACCCAAAAATTTAAAAAATTTTTTTTTAAAATTAAAAAAAAGGGAAGGGTTATATTTTTTTTTTCAAAAAAAATTTTCCCCCCCAAAAAATTTAAAAAAAAAACCTTTTTCTTTTTCATTTGAATTTTCTTGGGAAAAACCCCCAAATTAAAATTTTTAAAAAATTTTTTCCCCCAAAAAAGGAAATTTTTTTTTTTCCAGAAAAAATTGGTTTTGTAAGTTAAAATTTTCATTTTATGGGGTTTTTTAAAAAATCCAGTAATTTTTTACTTTTCCAAAATTTTGGAAAAAAAATGAAACAGAAACCAAATCCCCATTGGGTTTTTAAACGAATTTTTTATTTAAAAATTAAAAATTTTGGGGGGTTCAACCCTTTTTTGCCCCAACTCACAAATTCTTCAAATATATTTGATTATCTGAATTTAAAAATTTTTTTTTTCAATATATTTTTAACACTAAATATATGGGTTTAAAAACTTTTTTCCCCTTAATGAAAAGGAGTTTTTGGGGTAAAAAAATATATTTGGAATGAATATTAAACCCTTTTGAAAATGAAGATGTTTTTCCTCCCCCAACCTTTTTAAAATTTAAACAATTTTTGAATTTGCCATTTGTTGGTAATTTTGTACCCAAAAAACCCCCCTCAATAAATGGATTTATTATCAAACTTATTTTTTTCCCAAATTTCCGCCAGATGTCCCCAAAATTTTTTTAAAATTTTCACGGGAAACAGTATAAAAACCAAAATTTCATTTATGTCATATGAAAATGCCGACTTATTTCCCCCGATCCATTAAAACACATATAGTGAGAGATTCCGACTGGTCAAAAAATGTATTTTTTTCACCCCCCATCCCCTTTGCAAAAAAAAAAAAAATATTTTTTACACAAGACATTGTGATAATGTGGGTTTTCCGACTAATTCAATTTCACTAATTATAAAAAATCAAATTAACACCTCCCCTTTTTTGGGTTTTCCCAAATTTAGAAAAATTTTCCCTTTTTTAACAGCAACCTAAAAGGTCTGAGAAAACCCAAAAGGGAACCCAGTTTTTTGAACTCGTTTTGGGGTTTACGTTTTAAAAATTTGGGAAAAAAAAAAACCGGATAAGAAGTAAAAAAATCCCAACAAATTTCGATTGTTTGAATGAGCACTTCCAATATTTTTTTTTCTGGCGATTATCCCAAAAAAAAAATTGAAATGGGTTTTTGTTCTTGAAATTTTTTTTTCATTTATTTGAAATATGTTAGGTAATGAACAAAAGGGAAAGGGGAAAAATATTGTTCGTGAAAACCCAAAAATTTTTAAAAAAATAGTTGGACGAAAAAAAAATTTTCGGGGAAAAAAAAAGGGAAATTGTAACGAATGCGCTCTCCAACTGTATGGATGAAAAAAAGGGAAAATGAACATTTTTGTATGATATTCATTTATGTAATTTGGGGGTTGGGGGGGTTTTTTTTCAATGAACACAAAGAACATATACCGCAAAATTATTCAACTATTGAAAAAACGAAAGAAAAGGGGAAAAAATTTAAAAAAAGTTAATTCGGAAAAAAATTCGGCCCAATTTTTAAAACCCCTTTTTCTTTATTTTGGGGGGCCGAATTTTGGAAAAAACGATGTTAAAACCCCAAGACTGGGGTGGGGAAAAAAAACCCCTTTAGTAATACATCCAATACCAGCGATGACCTATATTCCCCCAAAATGATATTGAGGGAAAATTCCCCACCTAACATTTTCGACCAATTGAAAGCCCTTTTATTTTTTTCGTTCCCAAAACTGAAAAGTTAAAAGTAAAAGTTTTATTTATTAACAGTTTTCCATATAATATGTAAATTTAAAATTCAAAATTACGTCAAAAATTAGAATTACTAGGTTTGACATGAATTCCATGGTTTTTAAGTTTAACCTACCAAAAAAAAATTAAAATTTTTTGTATACTTTGCGACTATATAGTAGATTAGATTATTCAAAAAAAAAAAATTTAAAACCCAAAATTTAAAAATTTTTTTGGAAGTTTTATCAACCGGGGTAACTTTAGAAATTATGTTCCTTTTGAAATGATAGAGAACCTATTAAATTTTCACATATTATTTGGTTTACTTGTTTTAAAACCCAATTTTTTTTATTATTTTTTTTAAAACCCCTCACATTATTTTTACCAACTTTGTTGAAATGAATTTGGAAAACTGAGAGATTGAGCTACTATCAACTTTTTTTTGTTTTTTTATAACCTTTAAATAGATTAATTGTTTTTTTTTTAACCAAATTACGCGTGCAAATTCCATTGATCCCAAGTACCATTTTTTAATTTTTGTAAAAAATATATTTCACCAACGTTAAAAAAAAATTTTTCTCAAATCTGGGAAATTGAGCTACTATCGACTTTTTTTTTTCTTTTTTTGTAACCAAAGTGATTAATTTGTTTTTTTTAACCCAAAAAGTTATGATGTGAATTTTATTAATACTAAATACTGTTTTGAGTTCCTTGAAAAAAATATATTTCCCCCCAACTTTGGTGGTTTAAAAAGTAAGTCAAGAAAAATTTTGAACTACCACCAGCTGCCTTATTTTTAAACCCGCGTAACTAATGTCGGTATTTTATATTTTTTTAGCGTAATCTTAACTGGAGTCTTGGCCCAAAAAGCCCCCCAAAACCCCCTTTTTTTTAAAAATAAAAATTTTGAATTTTAGAGTAAAAATTTTGGGAAAAGATTTGAAATGAAACCACCGATATTGATAGTTGAATACATATATGCTCAAATAAAAAAAAAAAAAAAATATTTGTATCACCCGTATAAGAAAACCATTTTTCGCATCAAAAAAACATTAAATTTAAATTATTACTGTTATTTTGACCATAGTATTATTTATGATAATTTTTTTGTAACATTAAATGTACAATTGGGGGGGCTTTTTAAAAATTTCAATGGGACCTTTTTCAAAAAACCCCCCCACCCAAAATAAAAAGAAGAATATGGGAATCGCCCCCCTTTTTGGAAAAGTTGGGGTTTCATAAAAAAAAATATAGGGGTCGACTAAAAAACCCCTCCTCCCTTTTATTTCGTCGGTTGAAAAAATAAGCGTCGACTAGAAACCTCCTCCTTTTTGGGTTTTTCCGTTGGTTAAAATCATATGTTTTTTTTTCATAATTAAAATTTAAAAAATATGCATGGGTTTTTTAAAAAAAAAAAAAAAAGCATTTTATGGGATGAGTTTGTAAGAGTTTTCACTGTGACTAGCTGCACCTACTCTTTTTTAGGTAAAAAAAATTTTCTGGGGTTTAGTTTAGAATGCCCCCTTTTAAAAAAAAAAACCCCCCCCATAAAAAAAAACTTGCTGACAAAAAAAAAAAACCCCCCGGGGACCGAAGGAGGGTCACCCATTTATTCCATAAGGATGACCTGAAGCTTTATGCCTGGGTGAGGGGAGACTGCACCAATCTCTGAGGGTGGTGCAAGAGTACACGCATGCTATTGGTATGGAATTTGGGATGGATAAATGTGAAACTGGTTCATCCTAGAAGAGGGCGATGGGAGGATCACGGAGAGGACGCGCGGGTGGGTAGATGAAAGCATCCTCCACCATCTGGATGCCGAAGGAGTGCAACAACGTTGCCCCCAAAAGGGAAGGGGGGGGTAAAAAAAGCCTCCGGGCAAGTATCAGCAGAAACGCCGGCAGAGTTTGGGCATCAGGGAAATGTCGGGCATGAACAGAGTTTCCCCCACCAAATGTTTTTCCGTTCCGATATTAATCTATTCCTTTTGGGGGAGTGAAGTGGACCCCGGAAGAGCCTGCAGAATTGACGTAAAAAATTCCCCAAAATGATGCACCCAAATCGTAGTTTGATCTGAAATCGTCCGTTCCACGGTTGTACCCCCTCCCCCCAAAAAAAAAAGGGGGGCCGTGGACTCCTGAATTTGGAGTGTCTACACAACAGGATGGTGCTGGGTGGAGCCCGTAAAGTCATCAGGGGGCTTGAATCCCCCTTCCCGGTCAAAGACCATGGGTCACAGGGAAAGGACGTTTCCGGGAGCAATCCGGGAGCTGATGAACTCCGGTAAAATTTTTGGGCACCGAGCGGGAAATCCAAGACTCTATCACCGAGTTGGAGCCTTTCTCGGGCGGAGAGTCCACATAAAAACTGCGGGGGAATAATTTTACATTTTGTAGTTCCACGGAAAGCCGATGCATGGAATCTTTTACAAACATATTGAAGACCACGGCTTATCCAAAAGGCTGGGCCCCTTTTTCTTTCCTTTGGGTCAGGTGGACCGGCCCGGGGACTGAGGGATTCATCAGGTTTGCCAAGAGGTGTTTTTAACACCTCGTCTACCGAAGCCGCGTGATGGGTATGGAGGTCCCTGATGCGAGATGCAGGGGTCGCCGTGGGGCCCGAGACCATCATGCACTTGTTTTCAGCATGTAAAAGCATATGCGGTCTCAGCCTATGTCCATCGTCATAACGCGGCGTTACGAGTGCTGTATCATCATTTACGACACTCCCCGGATCGATGAGAAAAGCCCCCATACGCTCGGGGATATTGAGTACGTTTGTAGTGAATGGGGGGTGCCAAATTTTTTTTAACCACTCATTCCCCACCCCCCAGGCAAAATACAAGCCAATAAGCCTGATGTAAAAGCTTCACCGCAAATGAAAAACAATATATGTGATAGAGTTTTGGCTCCGGGGGACGAATATCGTGCGAAAAGAGAAGGAGAAACGGACGAAGTATCGAGATTTACCCCCCAGACCATTCTGTGAAGATAGTGGTTCTGATTATGGGGAAGAGGTCATTGGTTTATTTAACCACCCAATTTTCCGAATGGGTCGGAGCTTCGTAAGAAAGGGGCCTGACTGGAATTTAAAACGAGAATAATAATAATAATATATATAATTTTATATATTATATACATATTAAAACCCTATATATATATATATATTTATATATATACAGGGTGAACCCCCTTGCAACCCGTGAATGACGGGGTAAAAATGTAATTTTAAAAATGAATTACAATGGTTAAAAATCTAAAAAAAAATAGCCTGTTTTCCCTTTGTAAAGTTTCCCAAAATATTGTTAGTTGCCCCCTAATTACACCTGTTTTCCTTTGACAATTTTTATTCAACCCCGACATTTGAATAATGTAGAATGTTGAACAAATTTTTTAAAAACCCAAACCTCCTGCACATCGCATACTTTTTTTTTGATTTTGCAAAAGAATTTTTTCCATTCCCCAAAACCAATAAAAAAACACTAGTACATTCTAACAAATTTTCGCTCAGACAGTTTTGTAAACCGTGCATGCGAGATTCTTGTTTGACAAGTATTCTTGTTCATTTCACATGTGTTTTTGAATCATTTCATACAAAAGATCGCGATATAAAAATATTCAATTGCGTCTGTTTCACGAGAACTGTGATAATTATGATGTGTGCCTCTAAGCAGAGAAATGAAGTCAACTTGTTTCAATTTAAATTCCCAGTTTGAATGCAAAAAGGTCACTTTTTCTTTTCCCCCTTGTTTATTGAATATCTATCTCAGGCAGCCTGCAATGTGTATATTTACCACACAATCAGTTTAACATTCTACATTATTAAAAATGTCAATTTAAAAATTTTTATTGTTCAAAAGTCAAAGTGAAAGGAGCTAAAATTTAAAGGGGGAGAACTACCCAAAATTTTGTAAAATTTTGCAAAAACAAAATATTTTTTAAAAATTTTTTTTTTCCCATTTTTTTTACCACTGTATTCCGTTATAAAAATGGTATTATACACGGGTCTTACGGTGTGCAAAGCCTCAGATTACACCCCTGTATATATATATATATATATATATATATAGGGGGATTGTTTTTGGGCAGGTTTCGCAGTCACTTATTCAAAGAAAATGTTCTCTTTCTGTTCGGCTTTTTGTGATTTATTATCTATTCTTCTGAGTATATATGATAGTCTCAATTCATTGTTTTCTACAATAGGCCGTACAAAAAAATGAATAATTGCCTGGGATTTTATACTGTATTATTTAGCTATTTTATAACCTCACATTTCGTAAGTACGAACAATTTTATTTCTGTAACATTACTAATCAATATCATTGTTAATTCAGATTTCCCCAAGTAGAGATAATGAATCTCGAAGTTTGCCCGGGTTTTCTTTGAATAAGGACTGCGAAACCTGCCAAATAAAAACCTTCTCTACCATCCAGTCGAAAATAATATATAAATATATATATATATATATATATATATTTGTATTGTTAGTAATTTTTCCATGAGAAGTGACACCCACTGAATAAACAAACTCACACCCCTCTATATAATGTTTTCCCTTTGTTTTTTCTTGACACAGAGAGAAAAATTTTCTTCATTTTATGTCCCCCATGATACGTGAAAGCTGAAAGGATCCGCTTTTTTCCTTTTACCATGTATTAACACGAACCTTCCTGTAAAATTCTAATACGTATTTCTTTCTTTCCAGGTAATCATCAATCATTTTGGCTGGGGAAAACGTGACGTGAGGTAAACCGTTTTCCTTTCTGTAGTCGACTTTGGGGGAAAAATTTTTTAAAACCCCTTTGTTGATTTTTTTATGAATTTTGGAAGCAATGGTGGAGTTAAAACTCTTTTCCTATTTTTAAGGAAAAGGAACAGTTCTAAAAAGAAAAAATGATTTGAAAAATTCCCCCACTTCCAGTTTTTCTTACAATTACAGAAGTCAATGAAAATTATCCCAAAAAGGGAAAGGAATTCAAAATAATATCATGATAACTTCAGTGAAAAAGGTTTTTCCAAAATTGTAAATGTGTTCACATCATCGAAAATTATGTGCGTAGAAATCTATGTTTCTTCCCCTTTTCAGTGCAGTGTGTGCATTTATTCTGAATTTATGACAGTTGAAAGGATATTGAATAAAATATACCAATAAAATTTCTCGTAATCTTGAAAAAACCCCAAAGTTTTTTATTGAAAAAAAATATATAAACCTTTTTATTTCAAAAAGTTGTAATACAGTGTAATGATATGAGGTTTAAAGATATCAAATTGAAATCCCAATTATCATTCCATTCAACACAAAAGTTTTTCCAAGTTGATCTCCATAATATCTAAAACAATTTCAAGTTTTTGATTTTTCCGTTGTTAGTTAAGGGTTTGTTTTTCATTTGTTTGGGTTTTTTAGTTGGAATCATAAAAAATTTTAGTTCTGTCTCTGTTACAAATGAATAAATCGTATTGAATCTCATTTGAGAGTTCCATTTTAGAGATGTTAAATTTGCTTTTAACTTACTTCAGTTTTATCCGATCGAAAAAACCGCCATTTATGTCACGGGCGAAAGAGAGGAAAGAAAATGTTTCAAATGAGTGAGGTAAGTTCAAATATAGTGAACTCGAACAGATGAGAAATTGAAGTGGTATAGTCGAATGCAGAAAAGCGTCTGAAAGTGATAAATCAGTTCACCGGGTAAATGGAATTTCTTGTCAGGCTGAACAGCTGATTACCGACGGAAAACCAAAAGGGGAAAAAGAAAATATTCCACTAGAACCGCAGAAGGTTAACCTTTTTGGCCATAAATTCCCCAAAATTACATAATGAAATACAGTGTTAGGGGTGGAAAATATGGCATTGATATATATATATATATATATATATATATATATATATATATATATTATATATATACCTTTTTTTTAAAAAATTATTTTGGGACACCCCCGTAATTCCTTTAGTTTTGAAGGTAATTTATTGAAATTTGGGATGTCAAAAAAAGTAAGGGATTTTTGACCTACAATGATATTTTTTTTTACTTCCGGTTTCCCCAAGTGATACCAACTTTCGATTTTTTAAACCCCTTTTATTTTACATTTTGAAATCTGCATAATTTTCTTAATCAAATGATTCCAAATAAGTGGGGCATTTCAAAAAATCAATATTTTGATAAAAATTTTTTTTTAGTTTTCCATTTAAGTGTGCCATGATGGTTCCGATTTCTTAATTACCCGTCCCCAAAGCTAGAAAATCGAAATCCCGTCAAAAAAACTAAATTGCGTTTTTATGAGCAAATTAAAAATTTATCGTAATCGATTTTGGGGTAAAAATCAATTTTTTCAAAAAGGAACCATATTGGTACCGTGGTAACATTTATTGGTACTTTTAATAAGGAATTTATTTTTACCTTTCTAATAAAATGTGCGATAAATACAATCAAAATTACAGCGAAAAAAAAAAAATAAGATAATACAATTACTTTGTTCTAATTGAATGCT